>CM077088.1:129856086-130420509 GCA_039513925.1 Platanthera zijinensis | reverse complement strand
GTTTGGATCGAGTTTTATTAGGTGGACGTTATTTTCCAGTTGCAGGATCTTTTGATCCGAGATAGGTGAGTACCAAGTCTAGAGGTTTACTAATTGGTGGGATGTACTACCCAAGTTGAGGGAACCCACTATAAATCTTTTGTCACTGGATTGCTTGTATTGTGCTCTGGTCCTTAAATTTTTATTGCCCAAATAGAACGCACATCTCACCTATTCACCCCCCCTCTAGGTGATTTAGTAGACAACTAACCGTCTCTCAATTTATCAGAGAGGTTGATCGATAAGAGTTAACACCTTGATCTGATCCTACCCGAGTTGTCTTTAGAGAAGTTTCAAGCGGGACGAGAGCAAGGATTTTCTAAGCTCCCAGTGTGCAATAAGGCAAACTTTCCCATGTGGAAAGAGAGAATAAAACTTTACATGGAAGCTGTTGACCCCCGCTTATTCATGATAGTGAGAGGACCCCTTATAATCCCTGATGATTGCCTCCACTAGTGATCCTACAAAGGAGGTGCCAAAGAAGTTGATGGATCTTGATAAGAATGAGATTGCACTTGTCTCCTTAGACAAGAAAGCCAAGAACATCATCGCAAGTGCAGTCAATGATTCTATGTTGCAAACCTCATTCACTGCCAATCTGCCAAGGAAATGTGGAGATCTCTAATTATCTTGATGGAAGGTACAGAAGAAGTAAGGGATGATAGAAGATCCCTTCTTAATCAGAAGTATGAAGCCTTCAAGCAAGGACCAAAGGAAGCTATTGCTGACACATATGAAAATTTCTTCAGGATTGTCAATGGTTTAAGAACTACGGCAGAGTGTTCACAGATGGTGAACTAAACGACAAGTTCCTAAGATCCCTGACAAAGGATTGGGACAACAAGATATGTGCCATCAGAGAGTTTGGAAGATTAGCAGAGACTGACCCTCAGAACCTCTTCAGAAAGCTTATGTCATATGAGCTTCAAATCAATAATAGAAAAGCTGAAGAAGAGTGCAACAGGCCCTCATCCCAAGATATGTCAGTTGCTCTAAGGGCAGACAGCTCAAGGAAGGCCAAAGCTGCTTCCACTCAAGGAGACTATGAAGAAGAAGAGTCCGAGCCAAGCACCTCAGGCTCAGATTCATCAGATGAAGAGTTTCATCTTCTCTCCCGACAATTCAAGAAGTTTCTTAGCAATAAGAAACAAATTGAGAGAAAATGACTCCTCATCCAAGAAGATCACGTCTGATGGTGATCGTCACAGCAGACATGACAGTATAAATCTAACCGAACAAACATGTTTCTTCTAACGTTGTTTGTTATTCCTGCATAAGCCAGGGCATATAAGCATGAGTGCTCTCTGAAGAAGAAAGAAGGACGAGGCATAGAAAAGAATTCCCCTCAAGGAAAGGAAGAAGAGAAAGAAAGAAGCTTCATTGCCAAAAGCCAAAGACCCTCAGTGACTCTGACTCATCTGAGTCAAGTGCGGAAGAAGCCTACTTCGGGCTTATGGCTTTTTCTGACCAAGAAGACAAAGACAACGGTAACTCCTCATATACCGGGAAGGTAAATTCTCACACACCTTTTTCTGCCTCAGATTCTGACTCAAATGGTCATGATGGCTATTCTTCTAGGGAGGATGATTTTGAATTGGTAAACCAGTATCAAGTCTTATTGACTGCATTTGACACAATGCCGGAAGGTAGTCAAATCGCAATCAAAAGAGATTGCATCCCTCAAAGAGGTGGAATCAAATCTGAGGGAGGAGATTGACCAAATGACCCCTCTCAGAGATGAAGTTCAATTTTTGAAGAGGAAATCAAAGACTTTACTGAATTAGTAAATCATAAAGATTTTCTCCTGGATGAATGGAAGCAAAGCTAGTCATTGAACGAAAGCTGGTTGAAACTCTCACCATGCCTACAACTGTGCTTCCAATCTCTAATGGAGAAACCTCCTTTGGGAAAAATAGTAGTATAGGACATAAATCAGCCAAAGGTAAAGGCAAGGCCTTCCCAAGCCAAACCGTTGCCTTACTGAAATATGATCCTTACAATCATGGGCCAAATAAGAAGAAGACACCGAAAGCTAAAACTGGTGTAACAAAGGCCAAGGAGACAAGGAAGCCATGTACCCGTTGCAATCATGAGGCTTCCTCCTCCAAGTCAGTTGCTCTTGCTAGACCCCCCATCCATAAGGTAAAGCAAGAGAACAAGAGAAGATACAATAGGTTTAACTGTTGGTGTTGTGGCAAGGTTGGTCACTTCGCCATAGATTGCTGGTTTAATCCCAGCTATGTTTTAACTCCTCAAGTTGATAATGTGAGAAAGACCACTCATAATGTTAACTCTCATAAGGGGAGGATACTAACAAGAGACCTAGGACCCAATCTTATTTGGGCTCCTAAGGGATTCTAATCTTGTTGATGCAGGTATGTCCATGGGCCAATAAAATTCTCATCTGGCAAATGGACAAGAAGAAGTTCCAGAAAATTCTTGGAACTAGAATATCAAAGTACCACTCTGGTTTCAGCTTGATGTTTGAGCAATTGAAGAAGAACTCCATATACATTGGTTAAGGGGAGTTTCTAGTAGTCCCCTAATTAAAGAGGTCAGAAAGGGGGAGAGCAAAAGGAAATGGTTTATAGAGATGAAAAAGGAAAAGAAAATGCAAATCCAAATGAAGATTTCAGTAAGGGGGAGAAATACAAAGCAATTCTAGTTAAGAAATGTAAGTCAATGCATTCTCTTTTACGTCATATTGTTTTAATATCTCTGGCAATTCAATTTAGTAGATGGTGTTCTGACTTCTTCAAATAGGGGGAGATTGTTGGGTCTTGTTTCCACAATGACCTTAATTTGAAGAAGTCCTCCTAAAACTAAAGTGAATTGCCGTTGTATTTGATGTACTTGTTTAGATGTGCTTGCAGGACTCTATTGTCAAGTGTAAACCAATGTCAGTCTACAGTGGGTCACCTAGCACAGGACCATACAATGTAATCCCTCATTGTGTGATCCATGGTGTTGACCCATATGTAGCCTCTCTATTGGGATACACTTCACTTCACAGGCATTTGAACTCATGGGACCTTGAAGTGTTGTTGATCATTAGTAGGAGAAATGGATTTCCAAGGGAGAAATTATTCCAAGTCTTATACTCGAGTAGTTCTTTGGATATACTCGAGTAGCCCAAAGAACATACACGAGTAGATACTATGATACTCGAGTAGTTCAAAGGATATACTCGAGTAGTCCAAAGAACATACACGAGTAGATACTATGATACACGAGTAGATGCTTTCACTTACTCGAGTATCTAGTTTTTACTCTCTCGGAATTTTGCCTAAGTGTTCATACACGAGTGGTTATCTATATACTCGAGTAGTTAAACTTATATACTCTAGTAGACCAAAGTCAAGTACTCGAGTAGTTAAATTTATATACTCGAGTGGATCGACTTACTCGAGTAGTTCAGCTGATATACTCGAGTATGTATTTACCAGGATACTCGAGTCAGTTCTTCCAGATACTCGAGTAGGTTGCTCAGGATACTCGAGTAGTTTATTCCATACTCGAGTAGTCTGGTTTTTCACAGATTATTTTCTAAGTCCTGGACTCGTGCTTACTCGAGTATGTCTCTCTCTCCTGATACTCGAGTAGTTCATTGATACACTCGTGTATGTCAATTTACAGGAAGAATTTTTCTAAGTCCAGACTTTGCGGGTTATTTCAAATCCTCTAATTTGATTGGTCCACATGTACTTGTTTAAGTATTGACCGTTACAGAAGTCCTATAAATAGGTCTTGTCAAATCGACAAACCCTAAGAAGAAATTTTTCTGAATCTAATTTCTATCGCTCACATCGGGAAGCCGTCAAGTTCATGCCGACATATTCCTGTTCATCTTCTTCGTCGCCGGTCTTCTCCGATCCAAGGATTCAGATAAGAAGTTTCAGAAGATCAAGCTATTCTCAATCGACAGATCCAACTCTTGATCTTGCTGATTCTAGTTTTTCAGATCCAAGAGATTTCGCTTTGTCTTCCTCGATCTATTTTCTGCCGAGCCCTAACTCTGAAGAAGGAAGAAAGGATTGAAGATCCAGATCTGAATATCTCTGTTTGTATATTTTTGTATACATCTTTTATTCTTGTAGGAGTCTTGACTCCGAGTTCTGTAGATCCGGTTTGGATCGAGACTTGTAGGAAGTTTTATCTTCCGAGTGTAGATCCGGTTTGGATCGAGTTTTTTTGTAGGAACGTTGTTCCGAGGTGTAGGATCGTTTTGATCCGAGATAGTGGAGTAGCCAAGTCTAGTGGTTTACTAGATTGGTGAGGAAAGTGGACGTACCCAAGGTTGGGGAACCACTATAAATCTTTTGTCGTCTGTGATTGCTTGGTATTGTGCTGTGCTGGTTCCTTAAATTTTTATTCCGCAAATAGACGCACATCTTACCTATTCACCCCCCCTCTAGGTGATTTAGGTAGACAACTAACCGTCTGTCATTATTTTCGGGAGTTGTGAAGAAGAAATCTATACTGATCTCTCTCAGGACAGAAGGAGAAAGATACAGAGATCATTTCTCTGTTGTCTAATAATCAACACCAACAAACTTATTTCTTTCTATAGGATCTTCTTAGATCTGAGTTGTAAGCCTATTTATAAAGTCTGAGTGTAGGATCCTTTGGATCTAAGGTAGGCATGTCCTCCCAGCCTGAGTGGTAGGGCCTTTGGCCTGAGATAGGTGATATTCTGATCACTGAGTTGTAGTGCTTTGTGACTGAGTTGTAAGTCTTGGAAGATACTGAGTGGTCTTGCAGGATCATATTGTAAGCTCTCAGGAGCTGAGTGTCTTGTCTAACTCACTATTAGAAAGGCATGAGGGACACAGCAGACGTACCCATAATCTGGGGAACTACTATAAATTGTTGTGTCGTATGGGTGAATGTCTTGAAAGTAATAGGAAGTAAATCACCACTCACAACTTAAACTTATAAAAGTTAAAAGATATACTAAAGACCTAGAAACCTATGCACCCCCCCTATAGGTGGTTTTGCTACCCTTGAAAATAATGACTTTCAAGTTGTATTAGAGGGAGGTTGCTCAATAAATACTTAACAGTCTGAGTAGATCTCCAAGGATAGAAGTCAGAGTATACTTATGGATTCAGGAGAGAACCATAAGGAGCTTGGTTCCATGAAGCTTCCTATCTCAGCACTCAGCACGTTGCTCACATTCATCAACAAAAGAGATTGGCTTGGTAGTTCATAGTAACCGAGGCTTATTTCTAGGAAAGATACGCGTGAGAAGGAGGTGGAAAGAGGCGAATGTTCGTGATTGGGAATTCTATTAATCAAAGATTACTCTACCCGGGCACTCGTTACCCAACCGGATTACAGTGAAATGTCGGGCTTGGAAGAAGCAAAGGTCAAGTAAGTTCTGCGGGTTCTGCAGAAAGGATGGTTTTGTAATTTGTAAGGAAAGAGTCAGACTCTTCATGGAGGCATCAGACTGAAGGATTTTGTTACAGTCAAAGAGGGACCTTTCATCCTTATGAAAGTCTCAGCTCTAGATGCAATAGTCCAGACACCTAAGAAATATTCAGAAATGACTAAGGTTGAAGTCATCTTGGCTACACCTGACAAGAGGGCACAGAACATAATTTTTAGTGTTATAGATGACTCCACGTTTCAGAATCTTGTGTACTGCAAGACAGCCAAAGAGATGTGGGAAACCTTGGTAGTCTACATGGAGGTCATAGAAGAGGTCAGAGATGATAGGAAGTCCATGCTCAATCAAGAGTATGAGGCTTTCAGGTAGTCCAAGGAAGAGAGCAGAGCCAGCTACTATGAAAGATTCTTTAGAATAGTTAATCAGCTAAGGACCTATGGCTGGGTCTCAAATAATTATGAGCTTAAAGATAAGTTCCTAAGGTCTCTAACTGGAGACTGAGACACCAAGATTTATGTCATCAGGGAAGTGGCAAAGCTGCCAGATACTCCTCCACTAACTTATTTTGGGAAGCTACTATCTTATGAAATGCAGCTGACTGCCAGGAAGGAGGAGGATAAAAACAATAAGTCCCAGGCCAAAGAAAAGACTATGGCCTTCAAAGATGAAGCTACAAGAAGAAGCAGGGTAAAGACTCCTTCTCCACCAAGGAGGGCTGTTGAGTTTGACTCAAAAAGTTCAGAGACATGCACATCAGACTACCACATGTCTGATGAGGAGTTTGTTGCCTTCTCTAGGTAGTTTTTGAAGCTGATGAAGAGGAACCAGTGCAGGATCAGGCCCTAGTCCTCCTCTTATCACAAGGATGGCTACTATAGGGCAAAGAAGATAACCTCCAAGGACGACAGGTATGGTTCTAAACCTAGTAAACAGATTTCTAGTAAAGTGGTTTGTTAATTCTGCAGCAAACCTGGGCATGTAATAGCTAACTGCCCAGTCAAAAGAAAGGAGGATGGTGAGAAGAAACACAACCCTCAAAAGAGAAAGAAGGAGAAGCCCTTCTTAGCAAGATAGAGAAGAGATGGATTGACTCTTCTTCATCAGAATCTGAAGAAGAAGAAGAAGCCAACATTGAGTTAATGGCAGATTATCAGGGAAGTTAGCTAGCTGAATCTGGCCAGGATCAGCCTAGTTCAGAAAAGGTACAATCTCTATCTAGTTCTTCTTCTGAGTTAGATTATGAGACAGGTCCCAATTTTAGTGCTTCTTCATCAAGTGATGAAGATGGCTCAGAATCTGAGGAAGATATCAGACAATTGATTGATAAGTATGGTGAACTTTTGCAGGCATTAAAAAGAAGTAAGCTGCTAGCTAAAAAACACACTCAGGATATTGCTTCTCTACAGCTTGGTGCTTCATAGCATTCTATGTTAGCAAGCTTGCTGGAATAGAAAACGAGAGAAGTTAGCTAGCTGAAAAACATTACTATCATGCAGATAGGCACCATTAAATACAAGAATGCCCTTATTATGGATGAAGAAAAACTCCAAAGGGAGAAGGGAATTATTGGTATCTACTCTAAGCCCAATTCCGGGTTTGCCCATCTTTGACTCCGCTTCCTCTCAGAAGAATAAGAGGTGATTAGGATTCAAGGGAAACACAAGGGCTTCCCATTTCAAAGGGAAGGGAAAAGCTCTAGGTTAGCAACCCATTACCATTAAAAGGGTAATAACCCTTTCTAATAGGTATGACCAGGACTCAATGTATAGTCACTGGAAGAATGGAATTCTTCATAGAAGGATACAAGTATAACTACCCATGGAAGGAGAAGAGGAATGGGGATGAGTGTCTTCAAGGCATCCCATGAAGAAATTCAAATGGCCCATCATAGACCATTTGTCTTTGGTTCTCCAACCCCCGCTCTCAAGAATGTGGCTGTAGTCAAAGTTCAGGGACATCCAGTAAAGACTCTGACTAAGGATCAGTCTATCAGCAAGCCTGATTTAGCTATTTCTGATGTTGTCAAGAGCATGTCTTTTGCAAAGAAGACTGCTGGTGATGGCATTCAGAGCAGGCCAAATAAGACTACTAGAAGACTTACCTTCAGCCAGATGCTGTCAACATAGCTAGCAGACCAGCTCAGAAAAGAAGGTATAATATTCATGAGTGTTGGTGTTGTGGCAAAGTGGACCACTATTCCATAGATTGCTGGTATAATCCAAGTGTGGCCAGAACTAAAGTCAGTCTACCAGTCAGAAAAACTGTTGGTGGATATGTTCATTTTCAAACTGACATGCACTAAGGATCCAATAAATATTGGGGTCCTAAGGTAAATTAAATATGCTTTGCAGGTTAGTCCAAGTTCCCATACCCTTATAAGATAATAAGATAGTGGTTGTTCCAGGCACATGACTAGAACCAGGAGTAATCTGAAGGAGTATACTCCAGTGAAGGATAGACCCAAAGTTATCTTTGGTGGTTCTGACAGAGGAGTCACCAGAGGCTATGGTAAGATCACTAATGTCATAGAAACTATCACCAAAGTGGCTTATATGAAAGGTTTGCAACATAGCCTAATAAGCATAAGCCAGTTATGTGATCTAGGCTATGTCACCTTATTACAAAAGGATGAGTGCCACATTAAGAGGTCATCTTGATAGGCACTAGGATTGGGAACATCTATTGTTTAAATTTTTTTATGTTTAGATTAGACTCCCCTGTTGCCTAGTTCTAGATGAGAAAACCTCATACAATGTCCAGTGGCACAAGAGGCAATATCATCTAAATTATAAAACCATAGGTAAGCTCTTTAGTGAAGAGCTAGTTAGGAATGATCCTAAGATGAAGTTCACTAAGGTGGGTATCTGCTCTGCATGTCAAAAGTGCAAACAGATCAAGACCTCTTTCAAGGGTATTGGGAGCAAAGACTTAATGAGGTGCTTATACCTCCTAAATATTGACTTGTTTGGTGCTATACCGGTTTATAGTCTAGGTAGGAAAGTCTACACCATTGTGGTTGTTAATGACTTTTCTAGATTTGCATGGGTTTTCTTTCATAGGAAGAAGTCTAAAACCCTTCATGTCTTCAAGACAATTGTTTAGCAAATACAAAATGAATTTGATAGTACTGTGGTCAAAATCAGAAGTGACCATGGGACTGAATTTCAGTCTGAATCCATGACAAGGTTCTGTGAAGAGAAAGGGATTAATCAAGAATTCTCCTCTCTTAGAACACCCCAGCAAAATTGGATTGTTGAGAGAAAGAATATGACTCTCATAGAGGCTAAAAGGACCTTGTTGAGTGACACATCTCTCCTAGAATACATCTGGGCTAAGGTAGTTAATACTGCATGTCATGTCCTTAATAGTGCTTCTATCACCAAGAGCCACAAGAAGACTCCCTTTGAGATCTTGAAGGGAAGACAACCAAACCTGAGCTATTTCTGGATCTTTGGTAGTAAGTGCTTTGTGTTAAACAATGGAAAGTCCTATTTGACTAAGTTTGCTGCCAAGTCCTATAAAGGGATTTTTGTTGGGTACAACAATCGTAGCAAGTCATCTGGATCTATAACTTGAATAATTAAGTTGTAGAATAGTCTATTCATATAGTTTTTATGAGTCCACAATGATTAACAATTAGCTGCCAAGCTTCTCTTCTACTCCTATAGGTACTGTACTAATGATGGACAAGCCGACTCTCAAGATGGCTGCTCTATTAGTTCAAGATGAATCTTACAGAGTGTGTATTCTAGAGGAAGCACAAGGTATACAGGTTGTGGATGATGATCAACAAAGTGAAGAAAATGAAGATCAGGAAGCTGAAGCAAGATTGCCTCTAATAGTCAATCATCTAAGGGATCATCCAAGTTACCAAATCATTGGTGATGCCATCCAAGGAGTAGTGAGAAGGAGTGAAAGTCTGAATACAGCTTTGTATTCTAACTTCCTGTCACAGGTTGAGCCCAAGAGATTTGAAGAGGCCAATATAGATCTGTTCATGATTGTATTAATGCAAGAGGAACTGAAGCAGTTTAAGAGGTGTAATGTCTTGAAGCTGGTTCCAAGACCACAAGGACATAATATCATTCGATTCAAGTGAATTTATAGGAACAAACTTGATGAAAATGACATTATAATCAAGAACAAGGCTAAGCTAGTAGCAAAGGGGTACAAACAAGAACAAGGTATTGACTTTGATAAAAAAAATTCCCCTGTACCATGATTGGATGTCATCAGACTATTCCTTATATATGCTGCATACCAAGGATTCAAAGTCTACCAGATGGATGTGAAGTAATCCTTTCTGAATAGTGGCTTAAAGGAAAAGGTTTATGTTGAACAGCCTCCAGGTTTTGATGTTCCTAACTCACCTGATTCTATTTATAGGCTTAGGAAAGCTCTATATGGGTTGAAGCAAGCCCACGAGCATGGTATGATACATTGTCTAGCTTCCTCATTGAGAATAAATTCTCAAGGGGGATGTAGATAAGACCCTATTCTTATGGGAATCCAAGGGCAAGAGAAACCTAGTCCAGATTTATATTGATGACATAATCTTTGGATCTACTAATGACAAACTTTGCAGGAAGTTTGCCAAACTTATTCAAGGGAAGTTTAAGATGAGTAGTATGGGTGAGCTCATGTTCTTATTGGTCCTCCAAGTAAGATAGACTGATGATGGCTTGTACATATCCCAGTCTAAGTTTATCAGGGAGTTGATCAAAAAATTTGGTAGGGAGAATGCCTCCACCATGAAAACTCCCATGGGTTCAAGTATGCCTTTAGACAAAGATGAGGCAAGGAAACATGTTGATGAAACTTTGTATAGAGGGATAATTGGCTCCCTTCTATACCATACTGCAAGTAGGACAAACATCATGTATGTTACATGTGTTTGTGGCAGGTATTAGGCCAGCCTTAAAGAATCTCACTTCTCTACTGTTAAGTGGATTTTGAGGTATCTTAAGGGCACACAAGATCATGTCCTATGGTACCCTAGAAATAGGTATTTTAAACTAATAGGCTATTCAGATGTAGATTTTGCAGGCTGCAAAGAGGATAGGAAAAACACTTCAGGCACCTATCAGCCCATGGGAAGAAGACTAGTGTCATAGAGTAGTAAGAAGCAAACAAGTGTGGCAATTTCAACTATAGAGTCCGAATATATAGCTGCTGTGAGCTGTTGGGAGCTACTGTGTACAGTTGCTATGGAACCAGCATCAGCTCCAGGACTAGAACCTCCAGATAAGTAGAAGTACTTTATTTTTGCGATCCTACTAATACAATCTCTATAGCTAGGAATCCTGTCTCACACAACAGGACTAAGCACATAGAGATTAGGTATCACTTTATAAGAGAGCATGTGGAATTTGAAGATATCAGTCTTGAGTTTGTCCCTACATCAAACAGGTGGTTGACATCTTCACTAAGCCACTAGATGAAGCAAAGTTCAACACCTTAAAGTTTGAGTTGGGTATGTTGAACTTGTTCTAGCTTTAGATGTAACATTCCTCAAACTATTAGACTCCTGAGAGTTGTTTTGTCATGACTAGGTCATGACAAAATCCTAGGAAGCCCAAAAAGACCAAGTGAACCTAGGAATGAAGGTGAGATCACATTGGTCTGCAATTAGCTCATTCTTTTAACCACCTCTAGGGTTTGAGCATAGGGCTTCAACTTTACTCCAGGACCCCATCACAATACTCCTAATAGTTAAAGGAGGTCAATGGTTCATCAAGGACCCATTGGGGTCAGCTAAAGGGGTTTAGTTGGCCAAAGTCAACCCTAACCCTAAATGGGTCAAAGTACTTATATAGGGCCATTTACCCTTCCCTTGTCCAAATTGACCACACCTACCCCTTCATAACCCTTAAAGGAGGTCAATAGGTCACCAAGGATCTATTGGGGTCAACTAAAGAGGTCTAGTTGACCAAAGTCAACTCTAGCCCCAAAATGGTCAAAGTGCCCTAACTAAGGGTCAAGTGGCCTCCAAAGTGCCAAACCAACCCTTCCTAGACCTTAGGGGAGGCCAATGGGTAACCAAGGACCCATTGGGGTCAACCCAAATGGTCATTTTGACCAAGGTCAACTCAACCCTAAGACTAGGTCAAATTAGCCTAAGTGGACCTAACCAAGCCCAACTCACTTGGGCTAAGCCCAATTAGAGTGTGGCCCATTAGCTTTAGGAGGCAGGAATTTACCTAAATTGCCATTAAAATTCTGGAAATAGTGACTAGGAGTGAGAAAGCTCCATTTTCCCTTTAATGGAGGAGAGAGAAAGTGAGGATAAAGAGGCCATTCATGGCTTGAAAGACCAAGGGCCTTCTCTCTTTATCTCTATGGCTTGATTAATCTCCCCCATCAGTGCTGAAAATATCAAGAGGCTTTCCAGGCCCTTTCAGTGGCTGGGTGCATTGAACCACACCTGGCCGAGAACCACCATTCATGGCCATTAATGTCACTGAAGCCATGGCCCTTCCTCTCCCCAATTGAGCATTTTAAAAGCATCCCTAGACTCCCAGCATTCGTTTCCACCTTTTCCCTGAATAATTCGAGCCCTTCTATAGTGCAGTTGTAGAGCACCCGAAATCTCCAATTCCCGCAATGGCGATACGGCGGTCGGCGCGACTCCAGCCCTCCCAAAAGGTCCTATCCTCCTCTTCTTTCTCAGAGGATAGATCTCTATCAATTGGCCGCAAGTTTGGGATCAATTGACCCCAAATCGGCTAAGCTAAAAATCTTGATTTTTCAAGTTTTAATTCCAATCACCATCCACTGTTCCGGCCACCTCCGGCTGGCCAACCACCGTGAATCGCCAACCACCACCTCAACGAAGGTGGTGGTGGCGGTTGCCGGTCGGGAAGAGGCGCGGGTGGCCGGGAATTCACGGGAAAATTTCCCCAGGACAGGAAAATCTTGGTCGTTGGCTTCACGGGGAAGATGAACGGATACCGCTCATCCCGTGCCAAGATTCGTGCGTGATCAATTTAATAATATTTCATTTTATTCCAATTTTGTTACTTAAAATGCTATGAATGGTTTTATTTATTAAAACTACATATAGTTCTTTTCTGGAAAAATGTTTAATATTTGTAGCCCAAGATGCCTAGTTTATTTTAATTTTATTTCAACTCATTTGAGTAAGAGGTCTGACCACATCACTTAATATGGTGCAGCCTATACAAAGGCTTGATTAGAGACTAATCTGAGTGCCCCCACTATACTAGCCAGGAAAATACACTGGAATTTGGACCATAAGCTAGTTATACAGTCACACTCATCATATCCAAAAATGGTAATTTTGGAAAATATTTTCTTAAATTTTTTGTAAAAATTTAATAAAATAGGTATGAATTAATTAAGGGGTCTAATGACCTCAAAACGAACAAAAATTTTTGTGATTGACTAATAGAGCCATGATATGACCTTGGTAAAAATTTCAGCCCTTTTGGGGTTGATTTGAATAGGTATTGGTGTGACCAAAGTTTGGTCCCTTAAGGGTAAATTAGGGCAAAAGGGTGCTTGGGGCATGGAGCGGCCAATTCTCACCCAAAGGGGATGGGACTTTGGCCAGGGCCCCAAGGTCAGTTAAAACCCCCATACTTCGAGTTTGGGGTGAATTTGGGTGGATTTGCACTAGGACCCTAGTTCAAACCCTAAGGTTGAACATTGGGGGTTTGTAAAGGACATGGGGTGATATGTCCTTGTATGGACTTAGAGTTTTGTCCATGTGATCTTAGGGTGGTGAACAGCCCTAGAAAGAAATTTGGTGACATTTAGACACATGCACACAACTTTAATTAATTAGAAATTGTTTAGGCCTATACCTCTTTATGGAAAAATTGAAAGGTCATATGACATTGGATCTTTATATAATTTTGGCAGAAGAGTTTTTATAGCAATATGAGCCTCTGGAATATATTATAGAATGTTTGGAAGACAGTAGCTCATACTTATAAACATAACCTTCAAGTTGCCCTTTTGATGATTTTGAAGTAATCATGGTTAAATTAACTTAGAATGTTATGAAACTCTAGCAATGTTGATTAAATATCATTTGTATGCACTACTCAGTAATTTGGAATGATTGGACATTATCTCATAGTACTTCATGTGTTATGAGAACTAGTGCACCTTGTCTTGATGAATAGATAATAAATACTATATCTTGCCAAAGAATTAAGTTTTCTTGGCCAAAGAATTAAGTTTTCTTGGCCAAAGAATTAAGTTTTCTTGGCCATAGAATCTTTTAGGGCATATTAAAGCATGGGAAATTATTACACATTGTTTGGAAAATATTACAAGTATGTTTCTTCACAAAGTGCCCTATTCGGGATTTATTTGAAGTATTTTTCTATATAGCTTTCTAACCTTGAAATTGTATGAAACTTAGTCAGTAATGTTTTTTGATCATATTAAAGCTCTAGTAATTTTTGTATAATTTTTGATAATGTTTGGTAGTACTTCCCTCTTTACCTTTATTTATTACAATTATTATGAATTAATTAATTAGGGGCTAATACCTTTATAAAAATTTGTGAAACTTATTATTCTTTGATATTTTGGCATCATATCGTGTTCATAATTTTTGGGTGGTCATAACTTAAGTAAATATATTACTTCATGTTCAAAACCACGTATGGTCTAATTTTGGGGAAAATTTAATAAATGCTAAATTAATTAGGAAAATTACAAGTTTCAGGGTTTAGTCTTAAAATGTCATGATAGGCCCCCAGTAATAATTCTTGGACATTTGGATGAATATTTGAAGGGGTCACCATTCATGCTCATCATATAGCTTAGGTTGGTCTACATATAGTAAAAGTGTTGAATTGTGATAGCATGTAGGATGGAAATAGGGAGTTGGGGTTAATTGTACACGGATTTGGTAAGGTGAAAATGAGTTCATCATTAGGAGTCATGATGGGGAGGGTGTTGGGTCTATTAGTGTTAAGTGGTGCTCGGGATCGACGAAAGATCGTCTTCGCTGTGGTGAGAGAGAGAGAGAGTAAAAATACACTAGGGTTAGATTTAGTATAACATTAAATGGGAGTGGCTATGGGTGGAAACCAACAATAATAAGTACCTTGCGAAAGAGAGCTTTGGGCGTCAGCCTATCGTAGTTCCTAGTGCCCCCGAGAGCCCTTTACAGGGAATGCCCTGGGTAGTCCAAGGTTAACCTTAAACCGTACGATTAAAATGTTAAGAGCAATTAGATATACTAGGACTTCACTTTCACTCACCCTGGTGACTCAGGAGATTAGCTTGATTAGGTTCTCCGAGCGGTAGGCTCGAGGGTTGTGGAAATGGCCAGGTTATCCCGGCGAGCCGAAGGCTCGGAAGGTAGTTGTAACGGACAGGTTGGTCCAGGGAGCCGAAGGATCGGGAATACATGGGTACATGTGCATAAAGAGGTAGGTCTTCAGAATTTTATGGTCATTCACACTGATATCGATACGATGTCTCGGCTGGTGTGGTTTACACTTAGCCAAGGAAAAGACTAGCGGTTGGTCAGCATATTACGTGGTGACTTTGATGTGTCCTTCTGAGGCATATGTAAGGGCTAGGCCTAGTAGCATGAATACCCATCTAGGAGTGGGGTTGCCCGACCCACTGTCTCTGTTGGCCACTATAGAGACTCCTGGGAGTGAAGCTAGCTTCAAAAATGGGGGAACTAAAGGTCTGTGCGTATAGAGTCGTGTGCGTGTGTTGCACTTGCATGAATCATGGAATATCATATCACAACACTCATACCTGCATTAAACCTGATATCCTATCATAGAAACTAGTGTGGAATAGCTTATACGATGGGAGACCTACAAAAGACCCCTTAACTCATAAGTTCGTATAGACACTCATATAAGTTAAGGTTACTCATTCCATAATTTACCTTACATGTACTTAGTGCTCTACTTTACTTGATTACATTACTACTTCCTTATTATAGAACTCTTAGCTTGAATTTCCTTTTATAGCACTATAAATATTACAATATACCTGTTAGATTGCTCCACCATCACCTGTCTTATTCCTACTCTCCACCATTATAGCTTTCTTATCATTCCTCCCGCACGGTGCCTAGGATCCACTTGGGGAGGGGTGGGGAAAATCAGGCTTAGTATTTTGACTAACGGTCGGTGGACTAAACATTTCAAGGACTCCGGATGGGGGATAGGGAGCAGCAGTAGGAGATGCAGCACTAGCGAAGTACGGTGCACATATAGGTGGGCCAGTCTAGTACGGGAGCACCAGTCTCTAGCTCCGTGAGTGTTAGCTTTACCTAGTTTCTGTGAGAGGGTTGTACTGAGGATTTGTTGTACCGGGCATAAGCCCGTTTATATTCCTATATTACTGATCTGTTTCAGTACTTCTGTTATCATGTGGACTTGCTCTGATTTATGTTTCATATATATGTTGTGATTTTATGGACTAGACTTAATTGTCTGATCTATTGTACTTCTACTTTTTGAAGGATCGTCAATGCGGGTAGAATCAGTGTTTTGTAGTGGCGACCCTCCCGAGTGTCTGTGCCACCGCAAAATGGCGATTTTGGACGTAAGACCCGATAGCGTAGCAAAAAAAAGGGTCTTACATCATATGCTCCTCATATTGATTTTGTTGCAGGTTATACAACTTCTAGCAGGTTGAAAATATATTCAGTAGTATCAAGCTCTTCAAGAGTCTATTAGAAAGGATTATAGAAGATGCTCTAGTTGAGAGGGAGCAAGTTCAACTTCCTGTAGAGAACAAGAAGATATAATAGGTTATTATCTAAAATCAAAATGAGAGAATATAATCAAAGGACAGCACCCCCCTGACTATTTTACAGAAGTCAAAAAGGGGGAGAAGGAAGGAAGGGATCAAGGAAATGATCAAGGCTATACAACAAAATAGGGGGAGCAGGGAGTATTAATGATCACCCTGCAAGCAAGGTAATTGAGGAGATTGTTGGGAAGAAGACAAAGATCAAGTATACAGCAGCAAAATTGGGGGAGCGGCAAGTGATCATCATCACCTTGCAGGCAAAGGAAGTGTGATAACCTATAACTTGACAATATTATTATATGGCGTTAAGTTTGCAAATTTACTATTTTATTTGTTGCATATGTTAAAGTATATCATTGACTATGAATTTTTTTTGAGGGTTTTGACTTCTTCAAATAGGGGGAGATTGTTGGGTCCATTGCTCACAATGTCATAGATTGTAGAAGACAAACAAGTCAATGGTATACACATAGTTGTATTTGATGTATGTTTAAGTTCATGCATGCAGGTTGGACATGTATTCCAAGTGGTTGTGATAGGTGGTCATAGGGTAGAGGAGTTGAGAGACAGAAATTTGTCTAAGTCTATAGGCGTTGAGTGAAGCTAGTTCACTCAACGCCAGATGTCAAATAAGGATGCTGGAAAGGCTGAAAAATGCCTGTCCACAAACATTGAGTGAATCCAATTCATTCAACGTTAGATACCAAAAAGTGCTGAGTAAGGTGTGGACAGTCAAAGCCCAGTACTCTGCAAAGAAATTCCGCGGCTAAGTCCATCGGCATTGAGTGAAGCTAGTTCACTCAACGCCAAATAGCAAATGCGCTGAGTAAAGACAGCACAGTCAAAGCCTAGCAGGTTGCAGAGATAATATTACAGCCAAGTCCACAGGCATTGAGTGAAGCCAGTTCACTCAACTCCAGTTGAGCAGAAGCATTGACTCATTTTTCTGCAGTCAAAGCCAAAGAAGAAGGAGACAGAAAAATCTGTCTATGTTCAGAGGCGTTGAGGGAAACCAGTTCACTCAACACACTCATCGCCTCAACAAGTTGGCAAATTTAAGAATTGTGGTTAAGTACAGAAGCATTGAGTGAAGCTAGTTCACTCAACGCCTCAGTATGAAGACAGGTAATCAGTGAAGCGGCTAAGTCCAGGGGCATTGAGTGATGAAGGCTCACTCAATGCACGCAACGCCTAGCAGCGCAGAAAGTTTGGTCAAGTCAAAAAGTGTTAAGTGAAGGCCATTCAGTCAATGCTCTCAACGCCTAAGTTAGGCAGAGGAATTGTCTAACTCTAGGGACGTTGAGTGAAGCCAGTTCACTCAACGCACTAAATGCCTGATGGTGTAGAGAATTTGGCTAAGTCCAAATGCACTGAGTGAAGCTAGTTCTCTCGACGCACTCAATGCCTGATTGTGCAGATAATTTGCTAAGTCCAGATGCATTGAGTGAAGCCAGTTCACTCAACGCCCTCAACGCCTAGATTGAATCTGAAAATTTGGCTGACTCCACAGATGCTGACGTCAGCAAAACTAAACAAAAGTCAACGGAATTCAAAATCATTGTGGGAAAGCTGGAATCCACCACTGATAGCACTGATAGCCAGCTGTATAATATATTTTGTAAAAGGAAGACAATAAACCAGCAATTAAAGCTAGGCCCACCGTCAAGAAAGTCGATGCACAACGGAAGATAAAAGGAATGAGATCGGCGAAATCAAATTAATTTTTAGGGCTTTGTCTTCTCGAAAAATGGCAGATCTTCATCGTCTTCCTCGCCATTGTTGTTGAGATAAGAAGCAGAAGTTCAAATCAATCGACCTGAAAGTTCTTCCAGTTAGTTGTTGTCGTCTTCATCATCAACAACAAGAAATAAAGAGCTGTAAGGGCTAACCCTAGTGATAGTTTAACTTTCAAGGCAGCCTAAACACCTAGAGGGGGGGGGGTGAATAGGTTCTGCTTTTCTTATAAAAACTTCTAGGCAGAATTCAATTCAATAGCTAACACAATTTACACAGCAATCACAGAAAATAAAACATCACAGATTGCACAATGTTTTATAGTGGTTCCCCAAGGTCTGGGTACATCCACTTTCCCCCTTCACCTATCTAGCAGTATACTAGATTCGGCCAAACTTCCACTTATCTCAGATCAACAGATCCTACAACTCAGAACCCAACTGGTTCCTACAACTCAGGCACAACTGCCCCACCTCAGCCTTGCCCCAAGGCCTACAACTCAGAGAATATCCTTCTCCTACACTCAGGCAAACTGCCCTACCACTCAGAGTTCAACACTCCTACACTCAGCCTTTATAACATAGGCTTACAACTCAGATCTGTGTAAACAGATCCTACAGAAATATAGAAAAGATTATTAATCTGTCTTGCCAAAGTTGAGAGAGAAAAGGCCAAGACAATTCTTGATCAGCTGATGCAATCAACTGTATCTGAGCTTTCTTCAAGGCTTCTTGAAAATGAACTTAGCTGAGTTGATTCCAAACAGCTTCTTGAGAATCCACTGGTGGTTTCTTTCTTCTTCTTCTAATTCTGGCTTGATCTCTCTCTATCCAGCACTTTGAAAGATTCTTCTGAATTCTGATTAGAACTCTTCTTAGATCTATCCTTAGATAGTCTTCTTAGATCTCCCGGAGAAGATCTTCTTAAGTGACTAGCACTTTCTTGAAATGAATTGGATTGTGATCCTTCTCTTCCTTTTTGATTCAAAGTTATTCAAAAGGACTATCTGTTATTGTTGTTCTCCTTCTGAATCTGTCTATTTATAGACATTCTTCATGGTAACCGGCTGATCCGGTTTCTAACCGTTTTCTGACAAGTCTGACAGCTTCAGTTAACCGGTGGTAACCCACAGCTGTCAAGTCTTCAAACAAGTCCTGTGCCTTAGTCTGGAACCACAAGTTGTTGAAACAGTCTGTCAGAAAGTGTCGAGACCATCTGTCTATCTGTGTCGACACAATTGACTTTGGTGTCGACACAGTCTTCAGTGATGTCGACTAAGTTGCCTTTGAGTCGACACAGCTTCTTCTGAAAATAACTTGGTCTTGACTCTTCAGTGTGTCGACACAAGTCCTGTGTGTCGACACAGTTGTTGTAGAATCATAACTTAGTAAGTGTCGACTTAGCCTTCAGGTGTCGACACATTCATTTCTTAAATCTGCTTTAATGTGTCGACTTAATCCCAATGTGTCGACACATTCCGCTGGTGTCGACAAACTTGAGGTCGACTATTTTCTTTTGTGTCGACACATTCAGCTGATGTCGACAATCTTGAGATCGACTATACTCTTCTGTGTCGACACATTCTCCCAATGTTGAGGTCGACGCTTTTCTTCTGTGTCGACACAAATTCCCAGTGATGTGTCGACTCTTTTCTTCTGTGTCGACACAAATTCCCAGTGATGTGTCGACTTACTTCTTCTGTGTCGACACTTTTTCCCAGTGTAGTTGTAGACTAACTGCTATGTGTCGACACTGCTTCCCAGTGTTGTGTCGACTATTTTCTTCTATGTGTCGACACTGCTTCCTCTGTGTCGACACTTGGACTTAGAATTTTTCTGCATACTTTATCAATTCTTCACCTGCACATGTCAACTTAAAACAACATCAAATACACCTTGATGTATATCATTGAGCTAGGTTGGGCTTCTTCAAATCAGGTACACATTTTCCAATGTACCCAACAATCTCCCCTATTTGGAGAAGTCATAACCCCTATAGCCAATGATATACACCATTTATAAACAGTACTAAATGATGATTAATGACATAACAGGAATACTTTAATATAAACAAAACATAAAAACAATTCATCACAGAATGCACATTATAATATGCCAAACAACATTTTGTTTATAACTGGGTAATGTTTGATTACAATGTTTTACATTTAATGATTACATCACAACATTACAAAACACTATAAAAGAACTTAAAACATAATCAGGATTGATCAGGCTCTCTAATTATAATCCCTTTGCCAGATTGAATTGTAGCTGTCACAGGAGCTTCTGATTCTTCAGCTATCTTCTTTCCTTTAAGATCAGCTTTCTTCTGAGCTTCTTCCTTGATCCTTTGCCTTTCAAAATAATGAAAAGGCTTTGGGAAGTATTTGCTTGGCTCCTTAGCATCAGATGGCAGTCTTCCCAGCTTGGCTTTCCTTCTGAATTGTACTATTGCTTCTTGTCTTGCCTCATACTTCTGCATTCTATTTCATTGTACCACTTGCCTCTCTCATGAACTTTATCTTGTACAGCTTTCCATGCAGTGAGTATTATGTTCCTTGAAAGTAGGACTCCACTGCTCATAATCTGGCTTCAGTACAGCCTGCTCTCTGAATTTCTTCTTTGCTACTAGAGCATCTTGCTGTTCTTTTAGGGTAGCCTCAGGCTTATCAACCTTTCCAAAGACAATATTAGTAACCTCCTTTGGAGGACTATACATTCCTTGAACCTTCTGATCAATCATGTCAAAATCTGGAGGGGGGTAAATGACTTGGGCAACCTCAGGTTGATTGCCTTCAAGTAGATTTGATTGTATTCCTGATTCAGCTACCATAGCATCATCACACAATGGGGGATATCCCAAAGTGGCTCGGATACTATTGGTCACCCATTTGTAGTGCTCTGAGCCTGCATGAATTAGCATCCTCTCCCCCTTTATGGCTTCTCTAGATACATGATCTCTTAGATCTTCCTTTTGAAATCGAATTTGGCCATCCAAATAATTTACACCGTCTTTAAAAAATGGTTTTAACTTGTTAAGCTTTTCAGATATTTCTTTTTGAGAGGTGGAGATGGCAGTCTTAACAGAAGCAATGGCAGCTTGAAAATTCTTATCAAATTCGTCCCTTTCTTTGGCTCTATCTGGCAGGCAGACCTGGACCAATCTTCTTACTTCCTCAATGATCTCATTATGAGATTCAGTTAAATTATCATTCATTCTTAGCTGATTTTCCAAAACATAGCTTTGCTTCAAGGCAATGTCATCCACCTTTGTAGTAATAGCCTCCTGTTGTTTAGCTAGATAAACCACAGCATTGCCACCCTTGTGGAAGCAATCTGTCATTTCAGTTTTATGCATGTTGACCTGAAACTGGATGGACTTGATATCCTGAGCTAAGTCAAACTGAAGTGACTTGCTATTCTCATCAACATACTTTTCCATAGCCAACCTTTGTTCATCCAATTTTACTTGTAGATCTATCATAAATTTGTTGTAATCAAAGGCTGGAGAGACTTGTAGAGGTGTGGTCTGTAAAGCCTGCTTATAATTCTTGCTTCTTCTCTTAAGACAACAAGTTTTCTTTTCTTTGCCACCCTGGCATCTTCAGTTTCTGTTTCAGATGAAGTATCTACATGAATTCTTTCTTGAGGATGATGAATTGTATCTGTTCCAGAGGCCTGTTGCTCAGTTTCAACATCCACTGGCTCACCCTCATCCTGTGGCACAACTTCAGCTTCCTGATCAATGTCCATACCTATGGACTTCTCAATATCTGGTCCACCTCCTACTTTATCAGCAGTAGTATCAATATCTGGGAATAACTCCTCCATAGTAAATTCCAGTTGAGCTGTAACTTCTGCAGCAGTTAAATCTTGAGACAAGTTTAACTGTGCTTCCTCTTGTACTTGCACTTCAGTATTTGTAGTATCTGGAGTAGGAGTGGATACTAGCTCCCCCTGAACCTATGCAGTAATAAGAATATGAGCAATGTCTTTTATAGTAAAATACATTAGCTCCCCCTATACCTGAGCAGGAGTAGATACCTTTGGAGCAGGAGTGGAAACTGGCTCCCCCTGCATCTGTGCAGGTGTTGACACTTCCTGGACTATAGTTGAGGCAAGCTGTTCTTCAACCTGTGTCCTTAGTGGGTCTTCTTGTAATTGTTCAGGTTCTTGATTTTGTGTAGGGGATTTCACAGGGGTGTCTGGCCTGCTCTCTTCAGGCACATCCTTGGACAGCACCCTATCCCACCTGGAGAACAATCTCATATCCATTCTTCTCATATGATTAATCTTACTCCCTTGCAGTTGCTGCATTACTTCAGGAATCACTCCAGTGAAGTACAGGCTCATGATCCTAGCCATGTTAGGCTTCTTGATTCCTTCTTTGATCTTGTCAAAGATCACTCCTGACCAATCAGTAGGAATAGTAAAAACTATCCTGGTCATCAGGCTGAACATATAGGCAGAAATCCTATCATGTCCACCTGTCTTGCAGAGGATTACTTTCCCAACTACTTCTGACAAGAACTTCCCTTGTTGATTCATACCCTTCCTGTTGAAGGCAGCTCCAATCTTCAATCCTGAGTCCAGTCCACACCATTGAAGGGCTTCCCTTGTCTTAGATATAGGAACTTCCTCTTCATTCTCAACTACTTTCAATTGAAAGATCTTTCTTAAACTTCTTTGATTAATCTTCACCTTAGTCCCTTGAACAGTGGACTTAATCTTGAGGCCAGTAGAGTGGACTGATGCAGAGATAAAGAACTCGTGCACCTCCTTCTTCCAGATTTTAGTAGGTTCTGAGATGAGAAATTCTAACCCTGACTCAGAAAGGAGGGTGATAACTCCTTGAACATCTGGCGGCGCCTCTGCAAAGGCCTGGCGCACCAACTCATACCCTTCATTTATGTTGTCTTCAATCCTTGGCGCCATCGGTTCGTCGAGAAAGCTTGAGAGAAGAGAGAAAGATAGACTGTCGACACAGGGTTTTAGTCTCGAAAACCTTGGAAGCGTGTCGACAGAATGAGTTTTTGACCTATTTATAGCCTCAGTTGAAAGAAGTTCAAAAGGCGCCAAAAACAGTCAAAATGAGTCGACACAGACGGAATGTGTCGACACAGACGGAATGTGTCGACACAAACTTCTATTGTCTCGACATTATTTCAGCCTACTATGTGTCGACACCAATTTTTGGTTATGTCGACACCTTAGATAAACAGAAATTCTGTGTCGACTCTAAGGATAAGTGTCGACACATATTCTCTGTGTCGACACAATATTTCTGACTTGTCGACATAATTTCTCTGAGTCGACACATTACTACTGAATGTGTCGACACATTCTTACTTAGCCAATTTCTGTAACTTCAATGTGTCCTTTTTAACACTTGATTATGTTGTTGTTATTACCTTTACTTATTTATATACCACTTCAATTGCATTGTTAATGATTTTGTTAATACATTAATCAATGGTTAACATACCTAATTCAATTTTGAATTTATTGAATTTGGTTTCATCTAAAGGCTTAGTAAATACATCTGCTATTTGATAATCTGTTTTTACAAATTCCAATGAGATGTCTCCTCTTTCTACATGTTCTCTAAGAAAATGGTATTTGATTTCTATATGCTTAGTTCTACTATGAGAAACTGGATTATTAGCAATAGAAATAGCACTCTTTGAATCACATAAAAGGGGTGTTCTACTTACCTGAATACCATAATCCTTAAGCTGATGCTGCATCCACAATAGCTGTGCACAGCAGCTTCCAGCAGCAACATACTCTGACTCAGCTGTGGAAATTGCCACACTGGTCTGCTTCTTACTACTCCAAGATATTAGTCTTCCTCCCAGGAATTGACAAGTACCTGTAGTACTCTTTCTATCCTCTCTACATCCTGCAAAATCTGCATCTGAATAGCCTGTTAGTAGAAAATCTCTATTCCTAGGGTACCAAAGACCTAGAGTAGGAGTGCCCTTTAGATATCTCAGAATCCTTTTGACTGCAGTATAATGAGATTCTTTAGGGCAGGCTTGGTACCTAGCACAGACACATGTTGCATACATAATGTCAGGTCTACTAGCAGTGAGATATAGTAGAGACCCAACTATTCCTCTATACAATGATTCATCAACAGGTTTACCTGCTCATCTTTGCATATAGGCATACTTGTTCCCATAGGAGTTCTCATGGTGGAGGATGACTCCATACCATATTTCTTAATTAATTCTTTGGTGAACTTAGACTGGGATATGGACAATCCATCATCAGTCTGTCTTACTTGGAGTCCCAAGAAGAACTTAAGTTCTCCCATACTGCTCATCTCAAACTTCCCTTGCATAAGTTTGGCAAACTTTTTACAAAGGTTGTTTTCAGTAGATCCAAAGATTATGTCATCAACATAGATCTGGACTAAGATGATCTTTCCTTTGGATTCCCTAAGGAATAGAGTTTTGTCTATCTTTCCTCTTGAGAATTTATTCTCAATGAGGAAGGTAGACAGGGTTTCATACCAAGCCCTTGGAGCTTGTTTTAACCCATACAAAGCTTTCCTAAGCTTATACACAGAATCAGGTTTAAGAGGATCTACAAAACCTGATGGCTGCTCTACATATACTTCTTCTTTAAGATCACCATTCAGAAATGCTGACTTCACATCCATCTGGTATACTTTGAAGTCTTGGTAGGCTGCATAGGCAAGGAACATTCTGATTGCCTCCAGCCTTGCTACTGGAGCAAAGGTTTGATCAAAGTCAATCCCTTCTTCCTGCCTGTATCCTTTTGCAACTAATCTTGCTTTATTCTTCACTATTATCCCACTTTCATCTAGCTTGTTCCTATAGATCCACTTAGTGCCAATTATGTTGTGGCCTCTTGGTTTAGGAACAAGCTCCCAGACTTTGCACCTTCTGAATTGATTCAGCTCCTCTTGCATAGCATCAATCCAGTGCTGGTCTTGGATAGCTTCTTCAAACTTCTTAGGTTCCATTGGGACAAGAAACTAGAATGCAAAACTGTGCTTTGATTTCTGCTTCTAGTTTGCACTCCTTGTCTTGGATCACCAATTATCTGATCAGTAGGATGATCTCTTAGATATCTTATAGCTGGAGGTAGATTCCCTTCAGGTTGAGCATCTCCAGCTTCTTCATTCTGCTGTTCCTCTTGGTTTTCATCAGCTTCCATTATCTCTTGTACTCCCCCTGGACAGCAGCCTTCATTTTCCAATGCTCCATCTTCCTTTGAAGCTTCAGCAATGGAGAGCTTGTCCATCTTCTTGCTTATACCTGTTGAGTCATTTGATCTACAAGACAACTCACAATTGATTAATCTTGTTTCATCAAATACAACATGCACAGATTCTTCAACAACTTGAGTAGTTAAGTTGAAGACTCTATAGGCCTTACTATTTGTGCTGTACCCAACAAATATCCCATCCTGGGATTTGGCAGCAAACTTAGTCAAATATGACTTGCCATTGTTAAGTATATAGCACTTGCAACCAAAGATCCTAAAATAGGATAGATTTGGTTTTCTGCCTTTCACAATCTCATAGGGAGTCTTTCTGTGGCTTTTGGTGATAGAAGCCCTATTGATGACATGACAAGCAGTGTTAACTGCCTCAGCCCAAAAATATTCTGGGAGAGAGGTGTCACTCAATAGAGTTCTACCAGCTTCAATTAATGTTCTATTCTTTCTTTCAGCAATTCCATTTTGCTGAGGTGTTCTTGGTGAGGAGAACTCTTGGAAAATCCCAAAGTCTTTACACAAGTTTGTTATGCTTTCAGATTGAAACTCAGTACCATGGTCACTTCTGATTTTGACCACTGTACTATTCAGTTCATTCTGAATTTGCTTTACAAAATTAAGTAATACACTTGGGGTTTCAGATTTTTGTCTCAGAAAGAACACCCATGTAAATCTAGAATAGTCATCTACAACCACAAAAGTGTAGACCTTCCTACCTAGACTATGAACTGGCATAGGACCAAAAAGATCCATATGCAAGAGGTATAAGCACCTCACAGAATCCTTGTTTTCAAGGCTTTGAAATGAGGATTTTGTCTGCTTGCCCTTTTGACAAGCTGAGCATACCCCTTCCTTTATACACTTAACTTGAGGCCCATTCCTCACTAGTTCTTTACTAATGAGTTGGCCAATTGTCTTGTAGTTTAGATGAGCCAATCTCTTGTGCCACTTAACACAATGGGAAGCATTGTCATCAGCTACAAGACAAATGGGGGAAGCCTTATTTTCACATTCAAAATTAAGGCAATATACATTTCTCTTCCTATACCCAGTCAAAATGATCTCTTGATCACTTGACCTTTTGATATGACATCCATCCTTACCAAATGAAATGTCATATCCTAGATCACTCAGCTGGCTTATGCTTATTAGATTATGTTTCAAACCTTTTACATAGGCCACTTGGGTGATAGTAATTAGGTTAGAAGAAATGTTACCAAACCCTTTGATGACTCCTTTTTCAGATCCACCAAAGATCACTTTATGTCCATCTTTGACAGATGAATACTCCTTCAGCAGCCCCTTTGTTCCAGTCATGTGCCTGGAACAACCACTATCCAAGTACCATATAGGGGCATGGTTACTTGGATTCACCTGCAATACAGAATTACTTACCCTTAGAACCCAAGTAAGTCTTGGGTCCTTGGTTCAGGTTAGCATTAATAAAGTTATCATAACCTCTTCTAACAGGTAGACTCTTATTCTTTATAACACTTGTGTTATACCAGCAGTCCAATGCAAAATGGCCCCTCTTGCCACAGCACCAACATTCAAACTTATTGTATCTAGATCTAGATACATCCTTGTCAGAAGAATTTCTGTTCATTGCTGGTGCTGTTGCAACTTCACCTACTGATTTCTTAAAACCATTGGGTTTATGACCATAGGTAGGCCTGCTTGCCTTAACACCCTTGTTCTTCAGAACATTTGTCTTAATATGACCTTGAATGTCTTCATGATCATATATGTTAGAAGGCACTTTCTCCTTACTAAACTTTATGGGGACTGAAAGGTTTAGTGGCTGAATAGGGGCTTTGCCTTTCCTCTTGAATCTGCCAGCCCTGGAGTTACCTTTAAATCCTAATCCAGCCTTACCCTTCTGAGTGACAAATTCATCTATCAAGGGTAAGACAGATTTTGGCTTAGAGTAACTAGCCACTAAATCCCTTTCAATTCTAAGTCTGGCCTCCAGACTCTTTACTTGATCATTAGTATAATTAATTGTGCCCATCTGAATAATAGTTATATTCTTCAGCTTGGCAATTTCATTTAATTTTTGATCAAGGACTTTTTCTAACTCAGTTGTTGCTACCCTTAGTTCAGCAATTTCCTGAGCCTGTGTTTTAACCAGGTTCTTGCTTTTCTTAAGGGCCTGCAACAAGTCCCCATACTTGTCTATCAATTGATAGACATCTCCTTCAGATCCAGATGCATCTTCATCACTTGATGCAGATGTAGCTGATTCTTCACTTGTACTACAAACAGATGTACAGGAAGGACAGTTTACCTCATTAGGACCAGACTGATTCTGGCATATGTCCTCTTCTGATCTTGTCATCAAACCCATGCATTGATGTTCATTGATGGAGTCTAGCAACTGCATAAACTCCTCTTCCTCAGATGCAGCATATAGTCCAATATATGCTTCAGCTTCAGATCCTGATTCTGAAGTTGACTGGTCTGACAGACTTTTATCTTTCTTTGCTACAAAGGATTTCTCCTTCTTGCCTTTCTGATAAGTCTTCTTCTTTTCTGAAGATTCCTTCCTTTTGTCAGGACAATCAGCCACTACATGTCCAGGCCTATTGCAACAATAGCAGACAATCTTTGAAGTAGTGGCTTTGCTGGGCTTTGATCTGCTTTTCTCTTTCCTTGATGACCTTCTCTTCTGATAATAGTCATCAACTTGCTGTGATGTGGAAGGCCTAGACTTCCATTGCTTCTTTTTCAAGAACCTTTGGAATTGCCTAGTGAATGCAGCAAAGTCTGCATCTGAATCACAGCTAACTGAACCCTTATCTGAATTTTCAGAACTATCTTCTTCAACTTCCTTAGGAGGAGATGGTGATTTCCTCCTATTCTTTCTGGTGGCTTCAGCATTAAATGCCACAGTCTTTTCTCTATGCTCTCCTCTTGAGTTTCTTTCCTCCTCCTTCCTTACCATAAGTTGCATTTCATAGGATAGCAACTTTCCAAACAGGGTTGGAGGAGATATCTCTGCCAATTTAGCCACTTCTCTTATGGCACAGATCTTTGTATCCCAATCCTTTGATAAGGATCTTAAGAATTTGTCATTCAGTTCATAGGTACTGAAGACTCTTCCATAGGATATTAGCTCATTCACAATTCTATAGAATTTCTTATAGCACTCAGTTATGCTATCAGATTTTCCTTGTCTAAAGCTTTCATACTCCTGATTTAGCATAGACTTTCTGTCCAGCCTTACTTCTTCAGATCCCTCCATGTAGACAATCAATGTGTCCCACATCTCCTTGGAGGTCTTGCAGTGAATCAGATTCTGAAATGTTGAATCATCTATGGCACTGACAATGATGTTCTGTGCCCTTTTATCCATGGTTGCCAAGATGATTTCATCCTTGGTCATTTCTGAATAAGTCTTTGGTATTTGGATATTTGCATCAAGAACAGATATCTTCATTGGAATGAAGGGCCCTTCCTGTACTGTGATGTAAATCCTTGGGTCAGATGCTTCCATAAACAATCTGACTCTTTCTTTCCAGATCCCAAAGATTTCCTTCTTGCATATGGGTAATTTCATAGACCCTAGCTCCTTATGATTCTCTCCAGAACCCATCTTCTTGAATCTTGAATCTGCCTTTCAGATCTACCTCAGACTGTTAAGTCCTTTTTGAGGAACTTCCCTCTGATACCACTTGATAGTTTAACTTTCAAGGCAGCCTAAACACCTAGAGGGGGGGGTGAATAGGTTCTGCTTTTCTTATAAAAACTTCTAGGCAGAATTCAATTCAATAGCTAACACAATTTAAACACAGCAATCACAGAAAATAAAACATCACAGATTGCACAATGTTTTATAGTGGTTCCCCAAGGTCTGGGTACATCCACTTTCCCCCTTCACCTATCTAGCAGTATGCTAGATTCGGCCAAACTTCCACTTATCTCAGATCAACAGATCCTACAACTCAGAACCCAACTGGTTCCTACAACTCAGGCACAACTGCCCTACCTCAGCCTTGCCCCAAGGCCTACAACTCAGAGAATATCCTTCTCCTACACTCAGGCAAACAGCCCTACCACTCAGAGTTCAACACTCCTACACTCAGCCTTTATAACATAGGCTTACAACTCAGATCTGTGTAAACAGATCCTACAGAAATATAGAAAAGATTATTAATCTGTCTTGCCAAAGTTGAGAGAGAAAAGGCCAAGACAATTCTTGATCAGCTGATGCAATCAACTGTATCTGAGCCTTCTTCAAAGCTTCTTGAAAATGAACTTAGCTGAGTTGATTCCAAACAGCTTCTTGAGAATCCACTGGTGGTTTCTTTCTTCTTCTTCTAATTCTGGCTTGATCTCTCTCTATCCAGCACTTTGAAAGATTCTTCTGAATTCTGATTAGAACTCTTCTTAGATCTATCCTTAGATAGTCTTCTTAGATCTCCCGGAGAAGATCTTCTTAAGTGACTAGCACTTTCTTGAAATGAATTGGATTGTGATCCTTCTCTTCCTTTTTGATTCAAAGTTATTCAAAAGGACTATCTGTTGTTGTTGTTCTCCTTCTGAATCTGTCTATTTATAGACATTCTTCATGGTAACCGGCTGATCCGGTTTCTAACCGTTTTCTGACAAGTCTGACAGCTTCAGTTAACCGGTGGTAACCCACAGCTGTCAAGTCTTCAAACAAGTCCTGTGCCTTAGCCTGGAACCACAAGTTGTTGAAACAGTCTGTCAGAAAGTGTCGAGACCATCTGTCTATCTGTGTCGACACAATTGACTTTGGTGTCGACACAGTCTTCAGTGATGTCGACTAAGTTGCCTTTGAGTCGACACAGCTTCTTCTGAAAATAACTTGGTCTTGACTCTTCAGTGTGTCGACACAAGTCCTGTGTGTCGACACAGTTGTTGTAGAATCATAACTTAGTAAGTGTCGACTTAGCCTTCAGGTGTCGACACATTCATTTCTTAAATCTGCTTTAATGTGTCGACTTAATCCAATGTGTCGACACATTCTGCTGGTGTCGACAAACTTGAGGTCGACTATTTTCTTTTGTGTCGACACATTCAGCTGATGTCGACAATCTTGAGATCGACTATACTCTTCTGTGTCGACACATTCTCCCAATGTTAAGGTCGACGCTTTTCTTCTGTGTCGACACAAATTCCCAGTGATGTGTCGACTCTTTTCTTCTGTGTCGACACAAATTCCCAGTGATGTGTCGACTTACTTCTTCTGTGTCGACACTTTTTCCCAGTGTAGTTGTAGACTAACTGCTATGTGTCGACACTGCTTCCCAGTGTTGTGTCGACTATTTTCTTCTATGTGTCGACACTGCTTCCTCTGTGTCGACACATGGACTTAGAATTTTTCTGCATACTTTATCAATTCTTCACCTGCACATGTCAACTTAAAACAACATCAAATACACCTTGATGTATATCATTGAGCTAGGTTGGGCTTCTTCAAATCAGGTACACATTTTCCAATGTACCCAACACCTAGCTGTGGCCACTTCACAGCCCAAGCTGTGCAAATCCTAAAGATTATTTTCTGGAGCTGTGAAGAAGAAATCTGGACTGATCTCTCTCAGGACAGATGGAGAAAGACACGGAGATCATTTCTCTGTTGTCTAGTAATCAACACCAACAAACTTATTTCTTTCTATAGGATCTTCATAGATCTGAGTTGTAAGCCTATTTATAAAGACTGTGTGTATGATCCTTTGGATCTGATGTAGGGTTGTTCTCCTAGCCTGAGTGGTAGGGCCTTTGGCTTGAGGTAGGTGATGTAACACCCCAAAAATCTCAAAAAGATGTTTGTACACAATTTTGGGTTGGAGGCTGTTAGACACGGCCTGGGACACGGGCGTGTCCCAGGGCGTGTCGGGTGTACACGGCCTGGGACACGGGCGTGTCCCAGGGCGTGTTCAGGCTGGTCGACGTTTGAGAGTCGACGATCGTCGAGCCTGGGACACGGCCTTCGACACGGGCGTGTCCCAGGGCGTGTTCGAATTAATTTTCGAAAATGACCTATTCAAGTCAGAGCCGGACACGGCCTTGAACACGGCCGGGAACACGGGCGTGTGAGGCTGGACACGGGCGTGTCAGCTGCCGTGTTCCGACCCGTGTACTGGTTTTGGAAATCGGTGAGTACCGTGTAACAGGAGACACGGGCGTGTCTCATGACTGACACGGGCGTGTCAGGTTCGACACGGGCGTGTCGATGCCCGTGTTCTCGAATATTTCAGGCGGTGCGACTGCCGCGTGTGCCGCTTAAGGGTACACGGCCTGTGACACGGGCGTGTCACAGGCCGTGTCGGCCAAATTTCAGGGGAATTTTCAGTAGATCGTGGCCCTTCATTTTCTTTAAATTAGATCCTGTGGCTGGAGTTCATTCCTGGGTTGATAAGGCCGGGAAAAGGGGGGAGAAGATCATTCTTCTTTTCATCTTCTCTTTCTAAAGTAAGAGAGAGGTGAGAGCAAGGAGGAAGAAGAGGAAGTGGAGTCCGGCTGCCGGTGGTGCTACGGTGGTCCAAATCGCGAGCCGAGATCGGATTTGCGAAGGCAACGCTGCTGCGAAGGCTTTCATCCGTCTCAATTTTCTCTCCATGGCTCCGAAGCGAACTCCTAGGGTAACGATTTCCTGCTTGGACATGTGAAGTCCTTAATTCCTGCATTGCATAGGGAAAACCCTTCCCCGCGAGTGTGCGGTGGGTTGTGGCGTCCCTTGGGGTAGATATGTGAAGTCCCCCTTGTTAGAGTCCGGAATTGGAGTACGGATCTAGGCATGCTGTGTGAAGCCCATCTGGACATGGTCTGGATTGGTGATGCTTGGTTGCATATCGGAGAAGGCTCCGTGATGATTGCTTGTATGCATGATGGATAAAAGTACTGGAGGAAGTCCAGGAAATTATGAGAGTTGGACTCTCTTGTGGCCGTGAGTGCTACTGATGGAAAGTTGAGCTGTGAGGCTGCAACTAGGAAATGGTGGAACGGGCAAGGTGAAACTGTACCCGCGTCAGTCCAGGCGTGAGTCTGACGATGTGAGCAACGGGAAAGGTGGATCTGTACCCGCGTTATGGTTGTCTAACCTTGGGTGCTTAAGACCCTGTTAGGATCACATAGCGAGAGTCGACGGCCGGTGAGCCGATCAGACTAGAATGCTCATAGTGCGCCGTTATGTCTGGGACCTCTGAACGGTGTGAATGTGCCCTGAGTGCACGGAGCGTCGGGCCGTCGAGCCGACGTTTGTGATATGTGACGGTGCGGGCGTGCACGTCTTGCTTGAATGGCTATATATATCATGTTGGATGAATGCTTTGCAGGGATGGAATTCCGCTGCCCCGTGCCAGGGGCAGGGTCGTTATAATTGGTCAGCTGAATGCTGACCGTTGCCCTGTTTTGCCACCGTTTGGTGGATTGGTTCTTACAGGTGCTGGAGGAGCTGGTCCGAGCGGGACTTAGCGGGCTGAAGCCCAAAGCTGCGTTGCTGCCCTTGAAGGCATTGTTTTGTTTCTTTTGTTCATGTGTGGCCGGCCTGCGTGCCGATGTATGTAAACCACGCTCTTGTTAAGAGAAACTGTTGTAAGGCCTTAAGGCCAGGCTCTTTTGATGTATATTTATACATTCCTATGTAGTGGACAATGTTGTTTATCTTGAGTTCATGAATTCAACCGTGAAACTTCCGCTAGAATGCTCTGTGTTAGGATGCGTTGATTATGATATTATTTAGTAGCGTCTCCGCCTGTTTGTGGAATATGGTGTGGGGCCCCGGCCGGACCCTCTATTATATTCTTCTTGACGGGTAGAGGTGTTACAATTTGGTATCAGCTTGTTGGTCGATCTCTTCCGAATTCGCGGTCGAATTCTTTTGAGAGGGGCGAGCACGTGTCAGTGTCGTCGTTATAACACTTAATTTGAACTCAAGATTGTCCACTTAGGAATGCAAATACACTTGTTTGTTGAACTTGTGTATTCTCTTTGTATGATTGCCGTTTTTATTGGTCGTTAACCTGTGTGTTTTACACATATAGGTGACCAGAAGTGTTGCGGGTCAGTCCGAACCACAACGTTCTGTTGCGAGTGCGGCACCAGCCGAGGTGCCCACAACTCCTCCATCCGCTGAAACAGTCCGTCTCATTACGGAAACGGTACTTGCTGTGATGAATGCTCAGCAAGCGGGGCAAGCACGTCCTGCAGTGGTGCCAACGCAAGCTGGGGTACGGCAAGAACCGGTAGAAGCCGAAGTTGATCCGCGGGTAGCAGATCAACAATGGAAGCAATTCTTGAGCTTTAACCCTCCGCAGTTTCATGGGGCGGGTACACCGGCCCAAGCAGAGGATTGGCTTGCAAGAATTAAGAGGATTATGAGGGCTATCAGGGTTGAGGAGGAACAGAAAGTGATGTTAGCCACTTTTCTACTGGAAGGAGAGGCGCGATTGTGGTGGGATGAGATTGAACTGCATCACTTGGCCGGCAGGCAATTGGCAGAGATTACAATGGAAGAATTCTCTCGGTTGTTCTTAGCACAACATCTGCCGATGCAGCAAAGGATGTCGATGGAAATGGAGTTCCAACGGTTAGCACAGGGAGATCGAAGTGTGGATGACTACCTGCATGAGTTCACCCGGTTGGGAAGATATGCGGGCTCGATCTTCGCCGAGGAAGAGCGTAAGACTAGTCGGTTTTATGCGGGACTGCGAGATGAGCTAAGGTATTTGCTCTCGAGTTCTGTGAGTCAGGGATTCCAAGCCTTAGTCTGTACGGCTCGTTCTTTGGAGACGGACATGAAACGGGGGCAAGCAAAGGGAAACTTGGCGGTTGTGAAGCCGGAGTTTAAGCCGCCGCGTCCGGACAAGTTTGGCTACCGAAGGAAATGGAATAAGAAGTCTAAGTCTTCTGGACAAGCTCCTTCTGCGACTGTGACGGACACATCTGGGAATGGAGCTCGTGCTTGTTTTACGTGCGGGAAGGTTGGACACTTCGCACGTGAATGCCGATTTGGTCCTCCAAAGGGTGATAAGAAGACGGGAGCGTCTTATGCGGAGAAGGGGAAGGCTGTGGTGGAGTCTTCTGCCTCGCACGCGCAGCCCAGGGTCTTCAACCTTGGACAACAGGAGGCCATTAAGCAGGCTGATGTCGTCACAGGTGCGCTTAAGTTTTAATGTTTGTACTTTTAGTGTGCTGTGCTTGTTTTAATTGTCATGTTATAGGGTTTGTCCTTATACGAGAGTATCCGGCGCGAGCACTGTTCGACACAGGTGCTTCACATTCGTTTCTGTCTGAGGATTTTGTCTTGCGTGTCGGGGTGCCTATCCGGACCAAGACAGACAGTGTAAAGGTGTTGTTGCCTAACGGATGTTTGATGTGCGCGGATCGATCTTGCGGTCTTGAGGTCAAGATAGGAAGTCGGGAGTTCAAGGTGGAAACACTAGTATTGCCGATCAAAGAGTTTGATATAATCTTTGGTATGGACTGGCTTTCAGAGTAGCGTGCCTGTATTGATTGCACTTCAAAAGAGGTCACACTTGGGCAAAATACCGAACGAGAGACCAAGTTTATTGGTATGCAAGGGATGAGTGGGATGTTGTTATCCGCTCTCCAAGTTGTTAAGGCAGTTCGGAAGGGTGCGGAGTTGTTCTTCACACTCATAGAGGCGGTGGCGCCGAAGGCCAGTGTGAGTGAAGTGCCGATTGTGTCGGAATATGCGGATGTGTTTCCAAAGGACCTTCCGGGGTTACCTCCCCAAAGGGAAATTGACTTCGCTATCGAGCTGGTGCCGGGTGCAAAACCCGTGGCCCGTTCGCCGTATCGGGTAGCACCAAAAGAAATGGCCGAACTGAAAGTTCAGTTGCAAGAGTTGTTGGAGCAGGGATATATACGCCCAAGTATATCACCTTGGAGCGCGCCTGTTCTTTTTGTGAAAAAGAAAGACGGTGGTTTGCGACTATGTATTGATTATCGCGAACTGAACAAACTGACGGAGAAAAACAAGTATCCAATTCCTCGGATCGATGACTTGTTCGATCAGCTAGCAGGCTCAACCGTCTATTCGAAGTTGGATTTGAAGTCCGGGTATTACCAGTTGCGGATTAGGGAAGGTGACATTCCCAAGACAGCGTTTGGCACACGCTATGGTCATTATGAGTTCACAGTGATGCCGTTCGGCTTATGTAATGCGCCTTCGGTATTCATGGATCTCATGCATCGTACGTTCCGCGAATACCTGGATCTGTTTGTGATTGTGTTTATTGATGATATTTTGGTATATTCACAATCGGAGGAAGATCATGCAAACCATTTGCGGTTAGTATTGCATACCTTGCGAAGGAATAAGCTGTATGCCAAGTTCTCAAAGTGTGAGTTCTGGCTCTCGTCGGTGGCTTTTCTAGGCCATGTGGTAAGTGGAGAGGGCATAGCGGTGGATCCGGCTAAGATAAGTGCCATTCGGGATTGGCCAGTGTTATCTTCAGTGGCCGAAGTCAGGAGTTTCCTTGGACTGGCGGGCTACTATAGGAGGTTCGTGGGGAACTTCTCCCGGATTGCTTTGCCTCTGACTACGTTGACGAGAAAGGATCAGAAGTTCGTTTGGACGCCGGAGTGCGCACGAGCTTTTGAGGAGCTGAAAAGTCGTTTGACCACGGCGCCCGTGTTGACGTCGCCATGTGGTATAGATGGATTTGAAATATACAGCGATGCGTCAGGAAGCGGCTTAGGCTGCGTTCTCCTGCAGTTTGGCAAGGTGATCGCTTATGGTTCACGTCAATTGAAAGTGCATGAGCGTAATTACCCCGTCCATGATTTGGAGTTGGCGGCGGTGATCTTTTCGCTAAAGTTGTGGCGGCATTATCTATATGGCGTGAAAGTAGACATTTATACCGATCATAAAAGTTTAAAGTATCTGCTTGATCAAAAAGAGTTGAATATGCGACAAAGAAGGTGGATGGAATTCCTTGGGGATTTTACATTCAACATTCACTATGTTCCCGGAAAGGGAAATGTGGTCGCTGATGCCTTGAGTCGTCGGACTCCGGTACAGGCAAATTGGTTGCGGATACATGATGAGCGGTTAGTCCAAGAGTTGGAAGCCTTGGAGATATCTTGTGTGGAAAGAAATTCTTCAACTAAAGCAAGCATGAACTGGTTGGAAGTTCAATATGACCTTGCTGACAGGGTTCGGCGGGCAACGGAGTTGGATGAAAGTCTTCAACGCTATGCAAAGGAGGGATCGGGTGATCAGTTTCCTGGGATGATGGCTTATTACGGAAGGATGGCCGATTGTGCGTCCCTAGTGCGGGTAAATTGCGTGAAGGGCTGCTATATGAAGCGCACTTTACAAAGTATTCAATTCACCCTGGGAGCACAAAAATGTACAAAGACATGAAGAAATTGTTTTGGTGGCCTGGTTTAAAGAAGGACATAGCTGCGTATGTGGCTAAATGTCGTACTTGTGCTTTGGTAAGGCAGAATGTCAACGGCCGAGTGGTTTCCTGAAGTCGTTGCCGGTTCCGCAATGGAAATTGAGGATATTTCTATGGATTTCGTGCACGGATTGCCGAGATCTCAACGTGGCCATGACTCAATCTGGGTGATTGTAGACCGGTTGACAAAGGTGGCTCACTTTATACCAAACAAGCGGGACGATTCAGTGGAAACGTTGGCAAAGCTCTATGTGGAGCAGATAGTTCGATTGCACGGTGTTCCCCGGAGCATCGTAAGTGACCGAGATGGGCGCTTTACGTCAAAGGATTGGAGATTAGTTCATCAGATGTTGGGCACGAAGTTAGCATTCAGTACGGCCTTTCATCCGCAAACGGATGGCCAAACTGAACGAACCAACAGAACGATGGAGGATATGCTCCGTATGTGCCCCTGGACTTCGTGTAAGAAGTGGGAAGAACATCTTGTTATGGTGGAGTTTGCCTATAATAATAGCTATCAAGCGAGTATAGGCATGGCCCCATTTGAAGCGCTGTATGGTCGTAAGTGTCGTACACCGCTAGCTTGGGCAGAAACTGGCGAGACTAAACTTTTAGGCAAAAAGGAAGTCGAGGATGCTACCTCAACAATACGCTCTATTCGAGAGAAGCTCCTAATAGCCCAAGATCGGCAGGCCAAGTATTATAATGCTAAGCACCGGAACGTGGAGTTCGCGGTGGGTGAATGGGTCTATTTAAAGATTAAGCCCTTCAAAGGCGTATCTCGGATCCGGCGATTGAAAAAGCTAAGTCCGCGATACCTTGGTCCGTTTGAAGTGGTGGAGCGAATTGGGGAAGCTGCCTATCGGTTAGCTCTTTCATCAGAATTGAGTGGATTGCATGACGTGTTTCACATCTCGGTGTTACGCAAAGCAGTCAAGGATCCAGCTCATATAGTTGAACATGATCGAGTGCCAGTTGAGTATGGGCTAACGACAAAGGTGAAGCCTATACGGATAGAGAATCGAGCCGAGAAACAGTTGCGGAACAAGGTGATCGGGATGGTCAAAGTCCGGTGGGACAATTGTGGCCGAGAAGAGCTAACATGGGAGCGCGAGCAGACCATGCGAGCCGAGTTTCCCGAGTTATTTCGTAGCTTGTTCACTCGTTGTATATGTAATAGACACATATAAGTGTTTGTTATTTTCTCCCTATTATCTTCAAATTTCGGGACGAAATTTTATTAAGGGGGGGAGGATTGTAACACCCCAAAAATCTCAAAAAGATGTTTGTACACAATTTTGGGTTGGAGGCTGTTAGACACGGCCTGGGACAGGGCGTGTCCCAGGGCGTGTCGGGTGTACACGGCCTGGGACACGGGCGGTGTCCCAGGGCGTGTTCAGGCTGGTCGACGTTTGAGAGTCGACGATCGTCGAGCCTGGGACACGGCCTTCGACACGGGCGTGTCCCAGGGCGTGTTCGAATTAATTTTCGAAAATGACCTATTCAAGTCAGAGCCGGACACGGCCTTGAACACGGCCGGGAACACGGGCGTGTGAGGCTGGACACGGGCGTGTCAGCTGCCGTGTTCCGACCCGTGTACTGGTTTTGGAAATCAGTGAGTACCGTGTGTAACAGGAGACACGGGCGTGTCTCATGACTGACACGGGCGTGTCAGGTTCGACACGGGCGTGTCGATGCCCGTGTTCTCGAATATTTCAGGCGGTGCGACTGCCGCGTGTGCCGCTTAAGGGTACACGGCCTGTGACACGGGCGTGTCACAGGCCGTGTCGGCCAAATTTCAGGGGAATTTTCAGTAGATCGTGGCCCTTCATTTTCTTTAAATTAGATCCTGTGGTGGGTGGAGTTCATTCCTGGGCTGATAAGGCCGGAAAAGGGGGGAGAAGATCATTCTTCTTTTCATCTTCTCTCTAAAGTAAGAGAGAGGTGAGAGCAAGGAGGAAGAAGAGGAAGTGGAGTCCGCTGCCGGTGGTGCTACGGTGGTCCAAATCGCGAGCCGAGATCGGATTTGCGAAGGCAACGCTGCTGCGAAGGCTTTCATCCGTCTCAATTTTCTCTCCATGGCTCCGAAGCGAACTCCTAGGGTAACGATTTCCTGCTTGGACATGTGAAGTCCTTAATTCCTGCATTGCATAGGGAAAACCCTTCCCCGCGAGTGTGCGGTGGGTTGTGGCGTACCTTGGGGTAGATATGTGAAGTCCCCCTTGTTAGAGTCCGGAATTGGAGTACGGATCTAGGCATGCTGTGTGAAGCCCATCTGGACATGGTCTGGATTGGTGATGCTTGGTTGCATATCGGAGAAGGCTCCGTGATGATTGCTTGTATGCATGATGGATAAAAGTACTGGAGGAAGTCCAGGAAATTATGAGAGTTGGACTCTCTTGTGGCCGTGAGTGCTACTGATGGAAAGTTGAGCTGTGAGGCTGCAACTAGGAAATGGTGGAACGGGCAAGGTGAAACTGTACCCGCGTCAGTCCAGGCGTGAGTCTGACGATGTGAGCAACGGGAAAGGTGGATCTGTACCCGCGTTATGGTTGTCTAACCTTGGGTGCTTAAGACCCTGTTAGGATCACATAGCGAGAGTCGACGGCCGGTGAGCCGATCAGACTAGAATGCTCATAGTGCGCCGTTATGTCTGGGACCTCTGAACGGGTGTGAATGTGCCCTGAGTGCACGGAGCGTCGGGCCGTCGAGCCGACGTTTGTGATATGTGACGGTGCGGGCGTGCACGTCTTGCTTGAATGGCTATATATATCATGTTGGATGAATGCTTTGCAGGGATGGAATTCCGCTGCCCCGTGCCAGGGGCAGGGTCGTTATAATTGGTCAGCTGAATGCTGACCGTTGCCCTGTTTTGCCACCGTTTGGTGGATTGGTTCTTACAGGTGCTGGAGGAGCTGGTCCGAGCGGGACTTAGCGGGCTGAAGCCCAAAGCTGCGTTGCTGCCCCTTGAAGGCATTGTTTTTGTTTCTTTTGTTCATGTGTGGCCGGCCTGCGTGCCGATGTATGTAAACCACGCTCTTGTTAAGAGAAACTGTTGTAAGGCCTTAAGGCCAGGCTCTTTTGATGTATATTTATACATTCCTATGTAGTGGACAATGTTGTTTATCTTGAGTTCATGAATTCAACCGTGAAACTTCCGCTAGAATGCTCTGTGTTAGGATGCGTTGATTATGATATTATTTAGTAGCGTCTCCGCCTGTTTGTGGAATATGGTGTGGGGCCCCGGCCGGACCCTCTATTATATTCTTCTTGACGGGTAGAGGTGTTACAGGTGATCTTCTGATCACTGAGTTATAGGGCTTTGTGCCTCAATTGTAAGTCTTGGAGGAGACTGAGAGGTCTTGCGGGATTGTGTTATAAGCTCTTAGGAGCCGAGAAATTGGAGAAGTACCTTGTCTAACTCACTATTACAAAGGCGAGAGGGATACTGGACGTACCCATAATCTGGGGAACCTTTTAAATTGTTATGTCATCTGGGTGAATGTCTTGAAAGCAATAGGAAGTAAATTACCACTCACAGCTTAAACTTATAAAAGTTAAAAGATAAACTAAAGACCTAGAAACCTATTCACTCCCCCCCCCCACACTAGGTGGTTTTGCTACACTTGAAAACAAAGACTTTCACTGCATACAATAAACTTTAACATATATTAGATACATTCATGTGTATACCATTGACTTGTGGGCTTCTTCAAATCTTGGACATTGTGATTAATGAACCCAATAATCTCCCCCTATTTAAAAAAAGTTAGAACCCTAGTCAATGATATACACTACCATATACAGAAGGTAAACATTCACAGTATATAAGAGCAGAAATTGATACCCACCAAAAATTTCATTATAATTTAAGGGAATAGTCATAAATAAATAATGTGCTTATAATAATGTTCACATTCCTAAAGCTCTTATGGAAAATAAAACATTTTATGTTTCAGGTTCCTTGATCACTATCCCCCTGCTGGGTTTCTTTGCAGCTTTTTCCTTGTCTTCTTCTTATTCTACTTTTGTCTCTTAATATAACTGTAGGGCTTAGGAAAGTATTTATTAGGCTCAAGAGAATCTTGTGGCACTACACCTGACTTATTATCTCTTTTGAACTTCCTCCTGGCTTCTTCATTTCCTTCTAATTTTGCTCATTCTAGGGAGCCATAGAACTTTCCCCTTTTAGTTTTCATATCTTTGAATTGATCCCAGGTAGACAATATGATAGTCCATGATTGAGGACATCATTTCTCAATGTCTGGCCTAGTTTCAATCTCTTATTTATAACTCTTCTTACTGAGTCTGACCTCTTCCACCTCTTCAGCAATAGACAGGCCTCTGGCTCTTGCTATCAGATCATTAGTGGGGCTAAATGTAGGAATATCACTAACATCAGTAGATGGTTAATCCTACTGATCATCATATTGATCTTCCCTCTTACCACCATATTGTTCATCATACAGTCATTTTGGAATAGGAGCAATAAAAATGTTATCATATAAATAATTCTCAAGCCCTAATGAACCTCAGATTACATTTGTAACCCGGACAAAATTGTCAGTGTTATATTTGATCATTGTCTTTTCCCTCTTTATGACTTCTTCACAAAATATTGCTATCAGGGAGTTCTTGGCTATAGAGAGTCTTTCATCTAGAAAATTGACTCCCTTAGTATCTTGATTTTTGACCTCTAATTGGCGATCATCTAAGTATTGATGCAAGCATCCATCCTCCTCTCCAGATTTGTCTTGTGATTTTCCATTAGGATTTTCTGCACTTCATGGACAATTTTCATGTTGCTACTTATGATGTTTTGTTTTTACATGATATCAAGCTACTTCTTCCAAATTTCCTCAAGCTTGTATTCAGTGTGAGTAACAGCTGGGGCAATTCTCATGAAGAATGACAATGTGTTTGACTTAAAATAGGTTAATTTAAAATCTAATGTACTTTACCTTAGTGTATTGATCCTTCTCTCAACTCCTTGATGGAATGATAAACAAAGTGTTCAGTTTTCTTTTCTAGTCATCTAACAGACCTTTGAGTTGAGCTAAGAAGGGTGGAGGACATTTCATCACCCTGATGAGATGTTCCTTGTTCATATACTTCCTCATGCTCCTTTCTTGCTTCTTACCTTATCTCAAAATCAACTCTCATGTATTCAGAAGAGTGATCACCAACATCACTCTTTGGCTCAATAACACAGCAGTTTCACAATCCTTAGAAATTTTAATAACATTCTCTTTTTCTTGAGCAGGGAGCTCTGTTGGAATCTCCCCCTCAATCTGTGCATTCCTTATAGGAATTGGCTTATTTGTATCAGCTATAACTAGAGCATCTTCAATCATTTTATCAGGAACTTGCCACCCTTAAACTTGAGGACATAAAAAATCACTTCAGGGCCTTATGAGTTTGAGCAATCCTATTCTGCATATTTTCAATGATAGAATCTATCTTTCTAAAATTGATTGAACTGTCTCACCCACAACAGGTGCTGGCATCTGGGAATTCTCCCCCTCAATGTTTACACAGATGTTGTCCACTACCTATCTAACCATCATTTCCATTATTTCAGCAGGAATCTCTTAAGACTGAGATCCACAAAGTTTTGTTCTTGTTGTAGGTTCTGAAGATATTGAAACCTGAGCACTCATGTCTCTTCTTGCTTCCTCAGATGAGTTAACATCTGAGGATCATGTGGCTCTTCCTCAATGCTATCAGAAGAGCTACTTCCTGTGCTTTCCTCAGTGATGAGTACTGTTGAATTTTTTGAAGTGAAAGTGTTAGCCTAAGCAACTGTCCGCGCAGTCTGTGCGGACAGTATTAGTAGTTGGGTCAATCGTATGGTCCTATCGATAAGTGATAGGTCTATATGGATAGAGAGGTGGAAGACTGGCTGACTAGCAAGGTCGGAAAGCATTCTGCAAGTCACCTGTAGTTCAAGGCGGATAGGCCTTATATCTGCGATTGGTTCTCTGGAGGAGTTTGCCATGCTAGGTGGACTGGTGTTGGAGTCTATTTGTTCCAGCAGTCATTGAACTTGTTGTTGGTCCCCAGTATAGGCGAGCTCGGTATTTTGGTGCAGTGCTTGCGGACTGCCATCCTTATCCGCCTGGTCCAACAATTGTCACCATGGTGCTTTGGCTGCGGACTCAGTGTGCACTGTGCTATCCTCTATTGTGCGGACTGGCAGTCCTAGAGTTGCATATCAAGGTATACGAACTGTGCAGTGTCCGCAGGGCAACGAGGTAGTTTGGTGTCATAGTTACAGGCAGTGGAGCTGCGTGCTGGAGAGGTATCCGCAGGTATTGCAGACTGGCTTTCTATTCGGCCTTATTGATGGTGCTTAAGGCAGATAGGTTTGTCCAGTCTTGTCTTGGCATACTAGGCAGACTTTCTTTGTGTCTGCATTATGTGGATTGCTTTGTGCTAGCTGCGAGTGGGGGTGGTGTTTCTATTAGCTAGGGAGGTAACTACACTCCTCTCCGTGCCTATAAATAGGACCTCCCCTGTGACATCATAATTAACTGAATGAACAGTAAACTACTCGCGATTAGTTTTTGCAGCCTGGATTTTCTATCCGTGCGGGTTGAAGAGGTTAACCGATTTTTACTGTGCGGGTTGTGCAGATAGCACTGAAGGGCCAGGGATTTGGTTCTAAGATAGTGCGGACTTTGCGGATTGCAATCGGCGGTTTACAGTAGGTCGCTTGTGACAAGGTAGTTTCTCTTCTGCAATTTTTCCAATTCAATAAACTGTCCGCTCTGGTGGCTTATTTCAGTTCGGCAATACAAATCGGCCAATAGAGTTCAGCCTTAGAATAACGGCAGTCCGCGTGACAGGTTGGTTTGGCGACCTGTCTGTTTGAGCGGACTCCATAGCGGCTAGGAGCAAAGTCGGTGGCTTCTCTCTTTGTCTGTGCGGCTTGTTTCTTGTTTTCCTTGTTGTTTTCCGGTACATTGGTGAAGCATGTCTCTCACCATGTATGTCTTGCTTTGTAAAGGAGATTTTTGATATTACCAGATTCTTGCTTTGCTTTATGCACTTGGTTTAGTGGACTCAAGAGGGTTGAGTGTTCGTGCGCCTGCTTTTTCCATTTTCCGCAAGTATCAAAATTTTCATGGTAATCAGAGAGAACAGAGGCCTAAGCAGTGTTCTAACCATCAGCTTGCTTTTTGCTTATTTGTCTAAGTAAACTAAGTGTAGTGCTATGAAGCTGGGTATGCAAGGTCTTGGTATTGAGCTTCTTAGACCGACTAACTTCAAGAAGTGGAAGTCGTGTATGGAGAGCTATCTTCTGGGGGAGGACTTATGGGATGTCATTTGTGGATATGATACGCAAGAGGCTGCTACTACTACTGGTGTTGAGGCCTTGAGAGCTTGGAGGAAGACCAACGTGAAAGCTGAGTTTAACCTTAAGCGGACTATCTCTCCAGAACTCTTCGACCACATCTTAGGATGTTGGTCTGCTGCAGAAATATGGACTTCCCTTGATTGGTTATTCAATAGGAAGAACGTAGCAAGGCTACAATTTCTATAAAATAAGTTGGCTAGGGATACTCAAGGAGATCTACTCATCTCTACCTTCTTTCTAAAAATGAAGAACCTGTGCACTGAGATTTCAACATTAGATCATGATGAGCCCAATTTTGAAGCCAAGATGTAGAGGCACATAATCCGCGGTTTGCGGAAGGAATATGTTTCCTTTATAATTTTTATTCAAGGTTAGGCCACTCAGACGTCTTGACTTGAGCTCGAGAACCTATTGTCTTCATAGGAAAGCTTGGCTAGATAAATGGCAGGCATTTGTATCTGAAGGAAGGAGGTAGTGAGGCTCTCTTCACAGGAAATAAGAAGAGATTGGAGAAGAAGAAGACTGCTGCTGAGGATGTGCCTTCAACTTCTTATCAATAAGAGAGGAGAAGTGCTCCAAAGAATGGCTGGAAGAATAAGTTGAAGTGCTACAGGTGTAATTAGCCGGGTCACTTGAAGAAATACTACAAGGTCAAGCTACTACCAAGGCATATTGCAGACAAGGAGGGAGCTGACTCCAGTATTAAGGAAGTCGGGTGGGGGAAGTGCTTTTCTAACAGGCACGTATGTCCGTGCTCTTTCCACCTTTGACTATTATGATGACTGGATCATTGACTCGGGGTGTGGTCACCACCTCAATGGATGTGAGTCAAAGTTCTCATCGCTGGAAACATTCTCAGGTAACGAAGCTTTTATAACCGCTGATGATACTATTCATGTAGTAGATAAGGAGAGTGCAGTGTCTTTGGGTAGTGATAAGGGTCCACTCACGTTAAGGAGTGTCTATCATGTACCAGGCAGGAGAAGAAGAACCTCTTCTTAGTGACTAATGCGGTTGACGCAAACTATCAAGTTCTGTTCGGTCTGATAGAAGTGAAGTTTCTCCGCAATATATCAGTGGTGAAGGCTGATGTTGCTCATGTTGGGAGAATGGTTAGGGACTTGTTTGTGTTATCAACAAGTTACTATGTTTATCGGATGAGGGCCAATGATAGCACTGCTATGTGGCATGAAAGACTGGGTCATGTTGGGATGGACAAATTGAAGGCCATGGCAGTGAAGAACCTTGTGAAAGGCATGCCTAAGTTGTCATCATTCGGCGACGGTTATGTTTGCGTGGGATGTCAATATAGAAAGGCTCATCGCCTTCCATTTGACAAGTCATTGATCAGGTATAAAGCACCATTGGAGTGTATCCATGGTGATTTGATGGGGCCGACCGTCACAGCTCGCCTTGAAGGAAGTAGATATATGTTGGTCCTGATTGATGACTATTAGAGGTACACTTGGGTGTACTTTAAGAAGGAGAAGTCAGATGCCTTTTGGTTGTTTGTGGAATTCAAGGAGCTGGTGGATGGCAGGCTTGGCCTGCTGATCAAGAAGATGAGAATGGACAACATAGGGTGAGTTTGTTTCTTCAGTGTTCTCTAACATCTGTAGGAAGCATGGGATCAAGAGAGAGCTCACTTGTGCTCATACTCCACAACAAAATGGAGTAGCAGAGCAGAAAATATGACATCTGAAAGAAAACAGCAAGTGTTGGCTTCATGCAAAAGGCATTCATAGGGCCTTCTGGGCAAAGGGAATGTCTTGCACATCCTATATCATCAATCAGATGCCTGAGTCCGATCAACATGAATTTTCCCTTTGAGATGATCTTTAAGGAGAAGCCTAGCGTGGAGGACTAAGCTGGATACAAAGAAAAGATAGCTTGTCTTCGTGGGCTATGACGAGCGAAGGGGAAAGAAGGGATGGAAATGTATGGATACAGTGACAAAGAAGTTCGTCATCTCTAGGGACGTGGTCTTCGACAAATTGATGTCATATGGAGGTAGCTTATCTGTGGAGCTATAGGTGAGCAGGCTTGGTGAAAGACAGAAGGAGGATGCTGAAGATCTTATGGTGCAGTTACCTGTATCACTAGAAGCTCCAGGTATTTCTAGCTCCGAGGCAAAAGCTTCTAGTTCAGGAAGCAGGGGGAGCAATGCTCCAGGTTTTCTCGGGAATAGAGCTAATTTAGAAGAATCAGCGGAGGTGGTTAGCAAGGGTCAAACTCTTCGGAGATCGAACAAGACCATTAATCCACCAGCTCGGTATGGCGAAGGAAACACAGTGAGCTTTGTCTCTTGTTTCTTCGCAGGCCCTGTAAAAGAGCAAGAGCCTTCTAGCTTTAATGAAGCCATTAGAGTTAAGGACAGGGAAGATGTTATGGATGAGTAGATGGCTGCTCTCAAGAAAAATGAGACCTGGGACCTTATGCCCAAGGTTGATAGCATTACTCCTATGACTTGCAAGTGGGTATATAAGCTAAAGAAGAAGGTTGATGGGTGCATCGAGTGGTACAAGGCTTGCCTTGTAGCTCCAGGGTTTTCTCAAAAGTACGACGATGACTACGAGGAGACGTGTAGCCCTGTTGCTAAAATGACTTCAGTTTGTGTGGTGATGGACTTGAAAGCTTGCCAAGGTTGGAAGATGTGGTAGCTAGACATAAAGAATTCTTTTCTTTATAGGGAAATTGACAAATACGTCTTCATGGATCAGCCACAGGGATACGTGTCTAATGATCATCCAAGCTATGTATGCAAGCTCTGGAAGGCTATTTTTGGTTTGAAGCAGGCTCCTCAAGATTGGTATAGGAAGATCGCAGAATACCTCTAGTTATGCGGTTATCTTTCTTTTAACTCTGACTCGAGCTTATTCATTAAGAATAAGGGGGAGCTTCTAGTCTTGGTGTTATTGTACGTGGATGATATGATCATCACGGGTAACTCTGAGGAGGAGGTAGCTAGGCTCAGGGCAGAGCTAGCTATAAGGTTCTAGATGAAGGACTTGGGTGAGCTCTACCACTTTATTGGACTCGAGGTGGAGAGGAAAGAGAGCGGCATACTTGTTTCCCAAAAGGCTATGCAGAACGGATTGTTCAGCGATTCGGCGTGAGGGTGGGGAAAAGTAGCTCTACTCCACTTGACGCTGGCATAAAACTTTGGCGAGATTAGGGGAGGATTCTTCCAGATATTCTTAGGTTTTGTGATCTGGTTGGGAGCCTTATTTACTTGACAATTACAAGGCCAGACATAGCTTATGTTTGTAGGTCTCGAGTAAGTCGGTATATGGCGGAACCACGGAAAACCTCATCTGATGGCGTCTAGAAGCATTCTGAAGTTTTTCAAGTCCACCTCTTATTTGGGTCTCATCTATGGGAGAGACACGAGTTTTAATCTACACGGATACTCGGACCCTGATTATGGGGGAGATTCAGACGACTGGAAGTCAACATCCGGTTATGTCTTCATATATGGATCTGCTGGTATCTCGTGGTGTAGCAAAAAGCAAGACTCGGTGTCTGTCTCTACTATAGAAGCAGAGTACAAAGCTTCAGCTTTGGCAGCTCGGGAAGCCATCTGGCTTTGAGGCTTGTAGAGGATGTCCATGAAGAAGTGCGTGGTCCTACTCTACTTCATGGTGACAATTAAAGTGCCCTTAAACTGGTTAATAATCCAGTTTGTCATGCGTGGACCAAGTATATTGAGATTGAATACCACTTCATTAGAGAGAAGGTGCTGGAGGGATCTCTGGTAGTTAGACATGTGCGGAGTTAGGACAATATCACAGACATCTTCATGAATCCATTGTCGAAAGGGTCGTTCTTTTGGTTACGGGAATTGCTAGGGCTAGTTTCCACTTCTAACTTCAAGGGGGAGTGTTGAATTTTTGGAAGTGAAAGTGCTAGCCTAGGCGGACTGTCTGCATGGTCTATGTGGACAGGATTGGCTGTTTTTGTCAGACCATGCAGTTTATGCGGACAAAGCTAGAGACTAACCAGGTCGGCCAGCATTCTGCAAGTTCACCTGTAGTTCCAAGCGGATATGCCTTGTATCTACGATTGGTGCTCTAGTGGAGTACTCCATGCTGGGCGGACTAGTGTTAGAGTCTGTTTGTTCTAGCACTCAGTGAGCTTAGTGTTTGTTCCAAGTCAAGGCGATCTCGGTCTTGTGGCATAGGTCTTGTTGACTGCCCTCCTTGTCCGCCGAGTCCGGTAGCTGTCACCTTTGTGCTTTGTATGCAGACTTAGTGTGCGTTGTGCTGTCCCTTATTATGCGGACTGGCTATTCTGGAGTTGCATATCAAGATATGCGTGCTGGTGTAGTGTCCGCGGGGCGACGAGGCAGTTTGGTTCCTTAGTTGCGGGCAGTGGGAGCAGTGGGTTTAGAGTGGTATACGCAAGTGTTTCAGATTGGCTTTCTATCCGGCCTTATTAATGGTGCTTAAGACGGATAGGTTTGTCCGGCCTTGTCTAGGCTGACTAGGCCGACATTCTTTGTATCCGCACTATGCGGACTGCTTTGTGCTAGCTGCGAGCTATGGTGGTGTTTCTATCAGCTAGGGAGGTGACCACACTCCGCTCCGCGCCTATAAATAGGACCTCCCTTTAACATCATAATTAACTAATGTACAGTAAGTCTACTCATGATTAGTTGTTATGACCATGATTTTCTATCTAAGAGGGGTTTTTGAAGAGGTTAATGGTTTTTGCTGTGCAGGTTTGTTCGGATAACACTGAAGAGCCAGGATTTGGTTATAAGGCAGTGCAGACTCTGTAGATTGAAATCGGCGGTTTATAGCAGGTCGCTTTTGACCAAGCGGTTTCTCTTCTACAAATTTTCCCAGTTGAATAAGCTATGTGCTCTGGCGGCTTGTTTCTGTTCGGCAGGAGCAGATCAGCGAACAGAGTTTAGCCTTGGAATAACGGGCAGTCCGCACGATAAGGTTGCGGTCTTGCGACCAGTCGGTTTGAGCGGACTCCATTGCGTCTAGCAGTAAAGTCGACGCCTTCTCCCTTAGTCAGTGCGGCTTGTTTCTTATTTTCCTTGATATACTCGGGTACATCAGCGAAGCATGTCTCACCATGTATGTCTTGCTTTGTAAAGGAGATTTTTGATATTACCAGATTCTTTGTCTTCTTTATGCACTTGGTTTATTTGACTAAATAGGGTTGAGTGTTCCTGCGCCTGCTTTTCCGTTTTCCATGAGTATCAAATTATTTCTCACTACTTCCAGAAGAGCTGCTTCCTGTGCTTTCCTCAGTGATGAGTACAGCCTCAGAAGAGATGCTTCCTGTGCTTTCCTTAGTGATGAGTACAACCTTCTTTTTCTTCTTCTCACTTTCTATTGATGTGGCAATGGTACTCTATCTCATCTATCAAACATCTTTGAGCCCATCCTCCTCATGTGATGGATATTAGTTCCTAGTCTTACATTGAGGGTCCCTACAACAGAAACATGCATGTACTGGGATAGGATTCTTCCCATGTTAGGTTCTTGGACACATTATACTATTCTGTCAAACGCCTTCCCCCAGTCAGTTTTGTTGGATAGAATTATCCTTGTCATGAGCTCAAACATCTTTCTTGAGATCTTGTCATGGGAACCTGTCATGCAGATCAGAGCTTTCTAATGACATTAGCTAGAAACTTTCCTTTTAAGTTCATCTCCTTCCTTAAAATTGATCCAGTGGTATGCTAAGAAAGCCTACACCACTTGAGGGTTGATTTCACATTCTCCTGATATAGTTCTTCTTCAACAAACGACAAGAACTTGGGCTAATGCAATGCTTTGCACAATCTTCTTGGAGTAATTTTTATTTTATGTTGACTAATGGATGATTTGATTTTACTGGAGGATGAGTCGACGGTGGCATTCGAATAGATATCAAGAACTTTTCTCTTCTATATAGAGTATGGCTCCGACAGGACGAAAGCTAGGTCAGTGACATGCAGTAAGTGTAGAACCAATTGAACTTCCTCTGAAGCATCCTTGAATCCGTTTTGCAATAATTCTGATCCATCAAAAAGAAAATGCATTCCTTTCAGCGCCATTGAGTCATTGAATCTCTTGAGTTTTGCACGAGCTTTTATTGTAAGGAGGCAGAAGGTCGAGAAGGGTTAATATTAGTGTATTTTATTCAAAGCACAAACACTTTTATTTATTCTCACCTCTTATTTGAGAATGTGGAGAGGCGTGTACCTGTTGTGATAATTATGAGGATATCAACAACTGAGATTAATCCCGTGAGATAGCCGCAATCAAAAGTCCCTAGGAAGAATTCGTCGAGTGGTCTCGACGCACTCGACACTTTCAATGCTTGAAGTTTTCTCAGCGCACTCAATGCCTAAACACTTGGACTCAGTGCACTCGATGCCCGATGTTGTCTCAGCGCACTCGACGCCTGAACACTTAGACTCAGCTCATTTGATGCATGGACTCTTAGTCCATATCTTCATTGATATCCTGCAAGGATCACTACTGTCTGCAACATATATGCATGAAGATACACTAAAGCTACTCTAAGTTCAACATGCCCAACTCAATTTTGAATGTGTTGAATTTGGCTTAATCTAGTGGCTTAGTGAAAATGTCAGCCAAGTATTTGTTTGTGGGGACAAACTCAAGACAAATGTCTCCTTTTTCTACATGCTTCCTAATAAAATGATATCTATTCTCAATATGTTTTGTCCTACTATGAGATACACGATTCGCAGCAATAAAGATTGCACTAGAAGAATCAAAAAACATTGGAGTTCTACTTAGCTTGAGATTAGAGTCCTAGAGCTGATGTTGGATCCACAGTAGTTGTGCACAACAACTTACAGCTTAGATATACTCTAATTCAGCAACACTTGTTTGTTTCTTGCTACTCCAAGAGACCAATCTTCCTCCTAGAAATTGATAGGTGCCTGAGGTGCTTTTCCTGTCTTCTCTATAACTTGCAAAATCTGCATCTAAAAACCCAATTAGTTTAAAGTCATTATTCCTAGGGTACCATAGACCAAGATTAGATGTGCCCTTGAGATATCTCAAAATTCTTTTTGCTGCAGAATTATGAGACTCCTTAGGGCTAGCCTGGTATCTAGCACAAACACATGTAGCAAATATGCTGTCTAGCCTACTTGTTGTAAGGTAGAGGAGGGAGCCAATTGTGCTTCTATACAAGGTTTCATCAACAGGTTTCCCCGACTCATCCTTGTTTATTAACACATTTGACCCTATGGGAGTTTTCATTATTCAGGAACTCTCCATTCCAAAAAATTTAATTAACTCCTTGGTGAACTTAGACTAAGAGATGGATAGACTATCCTCTGACTCTCTAACTTGGAGGCCTAAGAAATACTTGTTCACCCATACTACTCATCTCAAACTACCCTTGCATAAGTTTAGCAAACTTCTTGCAGACCATCATCACTAGACAAAAATATTATGTCATCTACATAAATTTGGACTATAATGATCTTACCCTTAACTTCCCTAAGGAATAATGTCTTGTCTATCTTTTCCCTTGTGAATTTGTTCTCAATGAGAAAGCTAGAAAGGGTTTCATACAATGCGTTGGGGCTTGCTTTAACCTATACAAATCTTTTCTAAGCTTAAATACATAATTAGGAAAGTTAGAGTTAACAAAACCTTAGGGTTGCTCAACATAGACCTTTTCTTTTAGTTCACCATTTAGGAAAGCTGACTTTACAACCATTTGGTAGATCTTAAATCCTTTATGTGTAGCATATGGAAGGAACAACCTTATAGCTTCCAATCTTGCTACTAGTGCAAAGGTTTGATCAAAATCAATACCTTCCTCTTGTCTGTATCCCTTGGCCACCAGACTAGATTTATTTTTGATGATAACACCATTTTCATTAAGTATATTCCTGTAGATCCACTTTGTCCCAATGATGTTATGTTCATGTTGTCTGGAAACAAGCTTCTAGACTTTACATCTCTTGAATTGGTTCAGTTCCTCTTGCATTGCCACAATCCAAAATGGGTCTATATTGGCATCTTCAAATCTCTTTGGTTCAACTTGAGACAGAAAGATTGAATACATAGCAATGTTAAGTCTTATGCTCCTTATTGTAACCCATTGTCTAGCATCACCTATGATTTGATCTCTTGGATGATCCCTTAAATGCCTGATAGTTCGTGGCATTCTATTCTCAGCATCTTGAACTTTAATGGTTGGATCCTGTTTGTCTTCGCCCATGCCCTATGTACTTTTTTCCTTCTTTAAGAATGCACACAACATCATCTTCCTCTTGGGCAGTAGGAGGAGTATCCTCTATGGTCAGTTTATCCATCTCAACCTCCACACCTGCCGATCTAGAGGAGCTAGGCAACTCACTGTTAATCATATATGATTCATCAAACACAACATTAACAGACTCTTCTACAACTTGATTTTTCTAGTTGTAGACTCTATAAGCTTTGTTTTGGTTGTCATACCCAACAAAGGTTCCATCATAGGATTGGCAGCAAGTTAGTCAAGTAGGACTTCCCATTATTGAGCACAAAGCAGTTTCTTCCAAAGATCCTGAGATATGCTAGATTTGGTTTTCTACCTTCAAAATCTCATAGGGAGTCTTCTTGTGATACTTGTTGATAGAAGCTCAATTAAGGACATTATAAGCAGTGTTAACTGCCTCAACCCAGAAAATATTCTGGGAGAGAGGTGTCACTGAGTAGTGTCCTACCAGCTTCTATGAGAGTTCTATTTTTCTCTCAACAATCTCATTTGCTGGGTGTTTTTGGAGAAAAAACTCCTGATAAATCCCTTATTCTTCACAGAACTTTGTCATGCCTTCAGACTGAAATTCAAAACCATGGTCACTTCTGATTTTGATCATATAACTGTTCTTTTCATTCTGAATTTGCCTAATAAAGTTTACAAAGATATTGGGTTTCATACTTTTTCTTTAAAAAGAAAACCCAAGCAAATCTGGAATAGTCATCAACTATCAAAGTGTATAGACTTTTCTACCTAGACTATGTACTGGCATATGACTTAAACAAGTCCATATGCAAGAGGGACAAACACATCTCAGAATCCTTAGCCCCAATGTGTTCTTAAAAGATGCTTTTGTCTGCTTGCCCTTTTGGCATGCATAGCAAATACCCTCTTTGGTGCATCTTAGATTGGGTCCACTTCTGACTAGCCCTTCACTGAATAGCTTGCAGATTATCTTGTAGTTTAAGTGAGCAAGTCTCTTATGCTATTACACACAAAAAAAATACTTTCTCATTTGCTACCAGACAAACAGTGAGTCTGTACTTAAACATAAGAAGTTTAAATAATAAATATTTCCACTCCTAGTGTCTATCAAAAATGACGTACTTATTGTGTCAACTTGATCTTTTGATCTGACACTCATCCTTGTTGAAAATAATGACAAAACCAATATCACATGGTTGTCTTATGCTAATTCAAATTGTGTTGCAATCCTTCCACATAAGCTACCTTGTGAATGGATACTTTGTCATTGGTGATCATACCATAACCCTTGGTGACTCCTCTATCTGAACCTCCAAAGATCACCTTATGTCCATTCTTCACTGGAGTGTAATCCTTAAGGTGGCTCCTTGTTCTAATCATGTGCCTGGAACAACCACTGTCCAAGTACAATATTGACATTATAATAGTACTTAGACTATCCTGCACATGCAGATTAGATTACCTTAGGAACCCATAAGAGAATGGGTCCTTGGTTCTTGTTAGCTTGAAAATGCACATGTCTACTTGTAGCAGTTCTGACAGGATGACTCACCCATGCCCTTGGAACACTAGGGTTGTGCCAATAATCTATGTCAAAGTGTCCCACCTTGCCACACCACCAACATTCATGAATGTTTTATCTCCTCTTCTGAACAGCCTTAGAAGAGTGCAAGATATGAATAATTGTCTGTTCAAAGGGGAGAGCAGCAACCTTCTTCTTATTTCTTTTAGCAAGTATATAATTGAAAGTTTGTCTGCCAGTGGATGCACATGTCTCATTATGAGTAGCACCAACAGATGTCATCTTTTTAGATAACATGGAGTTGTTGGTTTAAGAAACTTCATGGTGTAGCTTACTGATTGAGTTACTGATGAGTCCCCATTTAATACTGAATTCTGGACTCATCTAGGCTTCATTTCATGACTTTGCACTGCCATTTACCGCCATTAGCACTCCTTTTGGTTCGCTACGACATTCCACGTCTTGTGCACTTTATTAGCCTATTTCTGTGCGTGTGTATTTCCCTCTTGCTATGCATTTTATTAATATCTGTGACTGCCATGATCGACAACCCGTCCAGTTTTCCTACAGGTTCGTGGATCGTGTCGGCGTCCGGGATAGGGCTTTCACAATTTTTTTGGCAAAGGAGTCAATGCTCGTCCGTTTTTACCCACACACGACCATCGACCTCTTTGGCGCACGATCATCGGTCGTGCACAGTCTGGCTTCTCTTGTGAAAGTTCTGCCCCGCATATCGCACAGTCACCAGCTATACCGCGCAGGATCACTGCTCGTGCGTTGCCGGTCGTGCGCAGTCATGCCCTCTTTTGAAAAGTTCTGTATCGCCATTTCGCACGATCACTGATCGTGCGCTGCTGATCGTGCGCTGTTGATCGTGCGCGAGCTTTGATTTTGGTGCAGGTTCTACAGGTTATTGCCGCATGGGCGCTGACTTTGTTCGTGCACGACCACTGGTCGTGCGCCAGTGGTCGTGCGCGCTATTTAACTCTGCTTCTATAAATCGGCCTGTTCCGCAAATTAGGGTACGGACCCTGGATCGATCTTTACCGCCACTTCGCCGTTCCGCATCCCAGGAGTTCCATCCATCTCCACCTTCATACCTACCATCGGGAGGTAATTTTCCAGTGATTCTAAAGCGTTCCGCATACTCCGGTGATCCTCCGGCCATTAAAGACCTCTTCTCCGAGCTTTCCACCGAAGAAAAGATGATGAGAAACCTAGAGAATGGACTTAAAGGCCCTCGAGGTGACAGCTCGTCGGTATCGGAAGACTCCTCGTACTGTGCATGGAAGCGGAACGACAACCCGCACCTCCGGCCAACAACCGCGGTGGATCTTCACTTTCTTGGTTTAGTCTTTCTCCATCTCTCTTGTTGTATGAAATGACTTAAGCTTGTAATGAACTTCGATTTCTAGTTGTTTTAATTAGATTATTGTTGTTTAATCTTGTAACATCCCACTTCCAACTAGACCCCTAAGAGTGGTTTCGTCAAGACAAAACCCTAGGAAGCCCAAAAAGGCCAAGTGAACCTAGGAATGTGGGTGAGACCACTATGGTCTGCACATAGTAGATTTCTGAACATTTGCTTAAAATAATCATGAGGCTTCACCAAGAATCCAAGACCCCACCCATACCTTCATAACCCTAGTGAGGGGTCAATGGGTCACTAAGGACCCATGGAAGGCAGTCAAAGGGGCTAAGTTGACCAAAGTCAACTATAACCCTAATTGGGTCAAACTGACCTGCACAAGGGTCAATTTCAGTCCCTTAGCCAAGTAGACCCTACCCATACCTTCATAACCCTAGTGAGGGGTCAATCGGTCACTAAGGACCCATGGAAGGCAGTCAAAGGGGCTAAGTTGACCAAAGTCAACTATAACCCTAATTGGGTCAAATTGACCTACACAATGGCCAATTGCAGTCCCTTAGCCAAGTGGACCCCACATATACCCTCATAGCCCTAGTTAGAGGCCAAGGGTCACCAATGATCCAATAGAACCAATCAAAAGGCTAGGTTGACCTAAGTAAACTCTTGACCTAAAATGGTCAAAGTGCCCTAGTTAAGGGTCAAGTGACCTTCAAGGGCCAATCCAACCCCACCTTGACCCTAGGGGAGGCTAATGGGTCACCAAGGACCCATTAAGGAAACCTCAAGGACCAAATTGACCTAAGTGGGCCCTAGACCAAGTTTAGGTCAAGCTAGCCCAAATGGGCTAACTCAAGCTCAAGCCACATTAACTTGGGCCAACCTTGTTTTGATGAATGAGATGGACTTGTGGGTTGCCATGGGATTAGATAGGAGCCAAATTTAAGGCTTGGTGACTAGGAGTGAGAAAGCCACCCATGGAGGAGAGAGAAAGAGAAGGAAGAAAAAGGAGGAACACTTTGGGCTCATCCACCCCCTTCCCCAACCTCCCCATTCAATTCAGTAAGGCAAGGGGAGTGCAGCAGCAATTTTTGACTGGTTAGAGCAAGATCCACCCCCCCTACCTACCAAGCCGCCAAGCTTGACTTTGGCCAAAAATGGCCAAAGTGCTTTCAGCCACCTAACACCTCTCCTCTCCCTCCTTAAAAGCTTCCCTATACTCCAATGAGGAATTCCCACACTTTACCTCAAGGAGCCAAGCAGTTTCCTGTATTTTTGAAGAAGCTGACCACCACCGGCCACCACCATGTCAATCCGGCAATCAGCACGGCTACAGCCGCCACTACAGGTCCTCCTCCACTCCTTCTTGCATGGGTAGATCGTAGACATCATTAGGGCCAAGGTTGGGGCTCAATTGTGCCCAATCCGATTTGGATTTTCATGGTTTTCGCCCGAAAATTCTTCTTGGTAGAATCGCCGGAACAGTGCTCCCCGGCGGCCGTGCCGCCGCTTGGAGGTAGCCCCAACCACCACGAAGGTGTTGGCGGCGGTGGCAGGCCGGGGAGGTGGTCGGAGCGCGACGGCAGCAACTGAAGTCGGCCCAGGCAGGAGCAATCCTGGTCGTTGGCGCGCTGGACTATGATAGGATGCCGTCCCAAAATTGCGTCAAGATTCGTGCTGATATGGATAAAAAACTATAGCTTAAGTTATTATTATTATTTCAATTCTTCACAGCAAATTAAATTTAATGTTTTTTTAATTATTTAAAAATACTTAGGCTTCATTCAAAAAAATGGTCAACACATAAAATGTAGCCCTATGGTCTAAATTCAAAAAGAATTTGTTTGGACCAATTTGGGTGACTGGTTTGACCAGGGCACTCATTTGGGGGTCAAAACATATGTCTACAGGCAACATTAAACAGAGTGCCCACACTTCATCCTCAGCCCAAAATGAGTTGAAATTTTGCAGGGAGTCACCCTAACTAATATCTGAACCCTGCCCAAAAATGGAATTTTTGGAGATAATTTTTCTATAGTGTTGTAAATAATTTAAATTTATCTAGGTAAATTAATTTATGGTTCAAATGAAGTCCAAATTCATCCAAATTTTGGTGGGAGGTATAGAGGTCAATATAGACCTCTGGTTAAAATTCCTAAGTTTGGAGGTGATTGAATGGAAATCAAGCAAACCCTAGCCTTGCCCTAAGAAGGGCATTTTGGTCCAAAATGTAATTTTTGCTTTAGAGTGCCCAATTAACCTCAACAGAGGTTCCAATTTGGAACACAAACTTTTCATGAACTGTGCACCTTCAAATGAAATATGGGAGTTTGGAATTGAGTTTCCCCAAATCCTAGGTCAAACCCTAAGGAAGGGCTTTTGTACCTTGTGAAGGGCATGTGGCCAAAACACCTTGTATGAACTATAATTTTGTAAGGAGGTATATGGTAACTATAACCTCTGGTTAAAATCTTAGGTGTTTTGGAAAGTTTGGACCCACAAAACCCTAACCCTAATTTAGGCACAAATATTTTAGGGTTGGAATGGTCTAGCTAAAACTTCTCAAATAAGATGAAATTTTGGTAGATTGGTCATAAGGATATTATGAGACTCTGGTAATTTAATTGGAATTTTGGGACAATAGTTATAGTACTTCCTTTGTAACACAAGGGATGCCTCAATTTAATAAATTGAACAATATGGTCCCTCTGACCCTTGGATGGTCATGAAAGTTTGGCTGTGGAATTTTTGAATCATTATATGCATATTTAAATTTTATGAAAATTTTTGAATACATATTGGAGTACTTACTTCACAAGCTTGTTAAATGAGGAAATTATTCAATAATTTAATTAAGACTATTTAGTGATAAATAAATTATGAAATTTAGCCCAAATCATTTATATGCCATTAGAATCATACTGGAATTTTCTCTTAATTTTTGGAAGCAATATAGTCTTTTATATGTCTTTAAATGAATTTTCAAGGGTTAAAATGAAATAGGAATTTTTGGGATAAAACCTAACTGAAAAATTAAGATATTTTGGAAGATGAGTTAAATCCTTATTTTAAATATCATATAAAAATTAAGTGGAATGATATCCTGCCTGAAAATGGTACTTCATGTTCATTATTAGAAATTTTAGTCACTAGAATAATTAAATAAATTATTAAATAAATAAGGAAAATTTTGGGTCTCTGTATTTAGGGCTTAAAGGTCATAATGGACCTCCATTAATTATTATAGGAGTATTGGATGATTATTTGATGTACTTCCCATTTTACATGACATTTAACCTTGTGGTCTGCATTTAGTAAATTGTTGAAAGGAAATGATTTGGCATAGTTGGTGAAAGTGAAGGGATAGATACTACTCTAGAGGGGGGGTGAATAGAGTTATCAAATTTTTCACTAGACAAAACTTAATGGTCTACCCAACTCCCTTGGAGTGAAGTGCGGAATGAAAAGATTATAGATATAGATTTAACCCTAAAGCCTAACACAAGTGATGTGCACAAACTCAAGCTAACTGTAATTACAGTTAAGGCTTGGAAAACCTAATCAGCAACTAGTAATCCTAGTTATATCTATTCACAGCCACAATGCAGGAATTAAACAAGTGAATCCAGACGACACAAGGAAATTTATAGTGGTTCCCCAAACAACTTGGGTACGTCCACTCTTCTACCCACACGGTAGGAATCCACTCAGGTTTTTGATCAGGTGCCCTGCCACTAACAGGATCTGCTTCAGGTAGATCCAGAAACCCTTTAGACTTTTGATCAGGTGTCTAAAAAACCAAGCACAGGTTTTTGATCAGGTGCCCTGCCACCAAGGGATACTTTTGAAGGGAGTAATAACCCTGTACAGGAGGGGGAAGAAGGTTAAGATGTCTTCTCTATTTTACAAAGATTAGAGAAGCACAAAAACATGCACTGAGCTAGAAAGCTCTAAAGAATCAAGGCTCCCCCTGGCTCAAAGATGTCCAGGTGAAGTCTTGCTTCAGTGCAGAAAACTTTTCAAAAAACTCTAAAGGAAAAACTACAAGAAGATAATAAATAATAAAATTAAAGATCTTCAAGCAGCTATCTTCTTCTTCTTCTTCTCCAAAAGAACTCTGAGTTTGAACTTCCTGAAAGCAGGAGAACTCAGGTTGAAGAAGAGTAGAAAATCTTAACACTTCTCAGTTAGTTGGAAATTGCTGAGAGCAGAAGACTTGATCTTGATGAAGGCTTGAATGCTTGAAAATATCTGGGTAACTAGTTAGCTAGCTTGAATCCTTCTTCAAAGGGTCCTTTTTATATTAACAGCAAGCAACGGCTCTCTTCAATTTGAATTACTTGTCTTCTTCTGAGACTTGAGACTTGGGCTGTAAATATCAAGAAGACAAAACAATCTCTGCAGCAGAAACATTCTATAAAAGGAATAACCCTTTTTCTAGGAAGCTGCAGGAAGTAATTTGATAATAAAGTACTAAATACAGTCATATCAGAAACAAACTCTTTATAGCAAAAAGAAGACTTTTCAGTCTAACGGCTATAAAGGGCTGACAACAGATAAAGTAAATTATAATATCAGCTAATAAGACAAACAACTTTATCTAAAAAGATTTTACACAGGCAAAAAGAATAGAGCAGATATGCCTGGAAATTTTATCATAAAACAACTAAACAAAGTGCCAGAAAATGTATTAATTAATTAAATATAATAAATAAATACAAAATATTAAAGGCAGACAGAAAACGTCGAACGACCCTCGGAGATCGTCGACCGACGCACGGAGATCGTCGAACTATCGGGCAGATAGTCGAACGATCCAGATTGTCGATCTATCGAAGAAGATAGTTGAACTACCCCGGCAGATAGTCGACCTATCAGAGCAGATAGTCGAACTATCAGATAGTCGATCTATCTGGACAGATAGTCGAACTTATCAAGCACAAACAGATAGTCGACCTATCAAGCAGATAGTCGACCTACCTCAGAAAACAGATAGTCGACCTATCAACAGATAGTCGAACTATCAAAACAGACCAGATAGTCGATCTATCAACAGATAGTCCAACTATCAGATAGTTGAACTATCAGGACAGATAGTCGAACTATCAAAGACGACAGATAGTCGACCTATCAACAGATAGTCGACCTATCAAAGCGGAACAGATAGTCGACCTATCAACAGATAGTCGAACTATCAGGTAGTCGATCTATCAGGACAGATAGTCGAACTACCACGCCAAGCAGATAGTCGACCTATCAACAGATAGTCGAACTACCAACGCAGACAGAGCGTCGACCAACTGATAGACGATCATCGATCAGCCGATAGACGATAGTCGAGCGGCGTTCGACTATAGTCGAACGAAAAACTACTTAACCAAATTCTCAATCTGGAAAAGTGAGGACTCTACAGCTAGACTACTAACCATTGACCATAGATATTTCTTGGGTCAAGGGACTAAAAGGCAAGACTAAACTCAAATCAAACTAGGGTACCAACAATCTCCCCCTATTTGAGTTAAGTCTCTCAAAGACTAAAACACAGAGCTAGCTATAGAACACTATAAACAATACAGGAAATAGATAGCAATTTAACAAGCAATTATCAAACAGATAGATAAATAACTGTCAAACAAAACTAAGGATCAACAGAGTCAGGCTCAGATACAGAAGAACTAGAAACAAAAGAAATTTTCCTTAAGGATCATCAGCTTCTTTCTTTGACAGCTTCAAGTCCTGCACACCAATGATCTTCAATTCTGCAGCTCTTGGGACTACTGCTTCAGGATGCTTTTCCATATATTTTGAAGGATCAAAAACTTCAGGGCTAACCTGGATTTTTTCCAATTCCTTCATTCTGAATCTAGACATAGTAGTGAATCCTGTAGAATCTTTACCTTCAGCTTTTGCTTTCTGAATTTGAGCTGAGCCAACTGTCTCAAGAAACCTAGCCATCCTGTAGTCAGGATCTAGTTCTTGGCTTTCATACAGATTTTCAGAGGAAGTATCAACTGGCTTAACAGCTTTAAACTGGTAGACAAATCTAACAAACTATCAGCTGAATCTTTTACCTCTTGAATCACAAGAGAAGACGGAGGAGCAAACTCTGCAAACTTTTACTTGAATTTTCAGAAAAGACAGTTCTTTTTCCTTTTGCAGTGTTCTTATCAACATGAACTGGTACAGCAGTTGAAACCTTTCTCTTAGGAGAAGGAGGAGGTGAAAAAGTTGGCTTTAGATACACAACCTCCTTAACTTGTTCTTTCACTTCAGCTTCATGCATTTGACTGCCAGAATGAGACTTTCCATGAGAGCTGTGAGAGCTTTTCCTTGATTGATCCTGAGAAGAAGCAGATCTTGCTGATGGAGCAGATTTTCCTGAAGAGCAGAAGGGTTGGCAGAAAGATTACCAAAGCTCCTGCACCTGGAGGAGGAGGAGGAGGACCCTTGGGAGTCCATCTTGAACCAGGACTATCATATCTTTTAGATCTTTTCCTCTCTTTCTGCTGGTTCTTAGAGAACCACATCCAATGCTGAAATTCCTTTGACTTAGGGTCAGTGCCCTTCAGAATATAATAAGGAGTATCATTGTCTTTACTGGGAGGAGGAGGAGCAGCAGCTTTCCTTTTCTTTTGAGCAGCTTTCTTTTCCTTGATTTCTCAGATACATCAGAATCATCTTCATCATCAGAGTGAGATGATGGAGGATTATCATAAGGATCATAGGCTTCAGAAACAGCCTTTTCTTTAACTTCAGATCTGATTTCTCTCTTTCCTCTTCAATGGCATCCTGAGCCAGAAGGAAATCTAAGTCCAACCCTGGTGAGTCATCCCAGATAGTTGACTTTTCAACTTGCAACTCTTTTTCTTTTTCTTTTAACAAAGACTGTACTCTTAGATTCCAAGCAGCTCTTGCTTGTACTTCTTCCACACTCAGAACAGGAGTGTCATCTTTGACTTCATCTTGATTCTCAGACTCATCTTCTCTATCATCTAAAAAAGAATCCAATTCTGGATCTACTTGGATATCAAGAACAATTGGATTAGCTTCAGAAACAACTGCTATGATCTGAGCAGCTAAATCTTCTCTAATATAATCTGTAGAATTATGAACACAGATCTGCTAAATAAGCAATAATCATTCCTTCTAGGTATTCACTAGCTAGCAAATTAATTGACTCGTCAATAAATCGAATGAGTGAATTACCTTCATACTTGACCATCTCCCATGATTCATCTAGATATGAAGTTATAATACCTTCTAGGAATCGAGCAACCATGGGAGTAGTGAGATCTTCTAAGCAGACTTTTACAGCAATTTCAGATAGCATAATTCTATCAGCTATTTCCTTGTCAGATAACACTGGAACTACTTCTTTTTCAGCTGGAGCAGACTCTTCCAGAGCTGTCATTACAGTATCTGTTATAGCTGGAAGGGAGGCAGGAGGTTCTGAGGCATCTTCACAGAACATCTCCCCCTGCCTGATTTCAGTGGAAACTGAAACCAGACCCCTTGAGGAAGATGGCTCAGCAGATTTGGAAAGAGATTTGATGGTAGTGGTTAAGATATCAATGGAGGAGGCAAGTGGAGCGATTGCCTCTTCAATCATAATTTTGATTGAAGGGGTAATCAACTCCACAATGAGGGAGATGAGTTCAGGGGTGATCTCAAAAGATGATGGAAGTGTAGTGGATGGAGATGCAGCAGATATGGTTGTAGTGCTGGGATGAAGAATGGTGTGGACTGGAGATGGAGCTGGAGAAGGAACTGGAGAGTTAACAGGAGTGTTAACTGGAGAATGAAAGGGAGACAGAGGAGGAGTAGGAATCCTCTCAGATCCTAACAAATCAAAACTAGGAGCAGATATCCTAGTCTGATGAGAAGGAAGAGGAGATGCTGGAGGGGAAGGAAGAGCAACCGTAGTTGTTTCTCTAACAGGAGAAGGGGAAAGTCTTACTTCAGCTGAAGTTGATGGAACTTCAACTGAAGCAGACATCATAGCAGAAGAAGAGGGAACGGAAAGACTGAGCCACCTTCAACAGGGTGAGGAGCGACCGAATCGGTCCTGGTGCTCTCAGATGTCGCTGGAGCAACCCCTGTGAGAGCGGGTTTCACAAAGGTTCTCTTCCACTTAGAGAACAGGTTTGGATCCATCTTCTTGCTTGCATTTATTGTTATTGCGGTTGAACTCAGCAGCTGGGGATACTTTTCCTTTAGGAAGATTCCAATAACCCGCCGAGGGTAACTTCCTTCTTACCATTCTTTTTCCTGATCAAATCAAACATTACTGCTGCCCAATCGAACTTTTTCCGATTAACAATCGCACACATCAGTGCGAATTGTTGCCTTGTGATATTATCATGAGCAGAGTGCTTACCGAGGAGCACTTTTCCTACCAACTCAGCAAGAAACTTAATCTTGAAAGGGAAATTTACCTTGAGCAGCTTCGTGGGAATGCCCTCTGCATGTCCCAGCTCAACTAACATTCTTCCAAATTCTTGAGCATCTTGCTCATAATCCTCTTCACCATTTATCAAACCAAAAATATCAGTCAGAACGGCCGGAGTTAGGATTACCTCTTCTCCGCCGATGGTGCCAGTCATCGAGTCGTCAGTAGATGACGATGTGAAGGCCCATTCCTTGATCTCTGGGATGTTTATCTTTATTCTTGATGACATTAATCTCTCTAGTCCTTGATCCCGGCAAAGCTGAAGAACTTCCACGATCCCAGCTTCACAGCAACTGAACGCGTCGAAATCAACGCTGAAGCCTGCATCAAATTCACAACTGCTAGAACCGCTGAAGAAACCGCCATTGATTGCTGGAGAAAGCGCGAGAAGGATGAGAAGGCGAAGGAGACGAAAGAAAATCGCAAGCCGGAAGGCAGAATGCGAAAAGTCACGCTCCGTCAACGATAAAACAAAAATCTTTTAACCTAGGTCGACTATCGGCTTTATATTAGACCGGAAATAGTCGATCTATTAAAAAGATACTAGACCCGATAGTCGAACGACCGTTCAACGATCGGCTCAGAAGCAGAGTAGTCGAGCCATTGTTCGACTATTTCTGGCTTCTCAAACAACAAGCTGTCGTCGTTCAGAGATCGACGATAAGCTAGACTTGTTCGACGATATTCGAACGCCGGTCGACGATCATTCAAACAGATAAGCTATCATTAACCAGAGGTCGACGATAGGCTTAATCCGTTCGACGATCTTCGATCATCGTTCGACGATCTTCAAGCAGATTTCAACATAGGCAGATATAGTCACACTTAGTCTCGTCCATTGATCATGCCTAGTTGAACTAAAAAGAACAGATGCTTCTGTTCATCTAAAGGCTTGGTGAATATATCACCTCTCTGAAACTCAGTGGATATGAACTCAAGACAAATCTTGTTCTTTTCCACACAATCTCTCAGGAAATGGTGCCGAATCTCAATGTGCTTCGTTCTAGAGTGGTGCACTGGATTTTGTGCAATTGAGATAGCACTGGTACTATCACACATGATTTTGGTGTTCTTGTGTGAGTAACCATAATCCACAAGCTGGTTTTGAATCCACAGGATCTGTGAACAACAACTAGCAGCTGCTATATATTCAGCCTCTGCAGTTGAAGTTGAGACAGAAGCCTGCTTCTTACAGAACCAAGAGACCAATCTCTCTCCCAGAAACTGGCAAGTTCCTGAGGTGCTCTTCCTGTCAACTCTGCAACCAGCATAATCAGAATCAGAATATCCAATTAATTCAAATTCTGACTCAGCTGGGTACCAAAGTCCTAGATCTGGACATCCCTTCAGGTATCTCAGGATTCTCTTTAGAAGAATCAGATGAGATTCCTTGGGTTGACCTGGAATCTAGCACAAAGGCATGTAGCAAACATTATATCAGGCCTACTTGCAGTTAGATATAATAGGGAACCAACAATGACCCTATAATTCTTTTGATCAACTGGCTTGCCGTGATCATCAGAATCAATAACTACATTAGTAGCCATAGGTGTAGGCATTGCTGAAGCATCAGCCATCCCAAATTTCTTTACCAATTCCTTGGCATATTTGGATTGGGAGATGAGATACCATCAGCATCTTGCTTAACTTGGAGACCAAGAAAGTAAGACAGCACACCCATACTACTCATCTCAAACTTAGAGTGCATCAGGTCAGAGAACCTTTTGCAAAGTTTGGGATCAGTGGAGCCAAATATAATATCATCTACATACACCTGAACTAACAGGATTGTGTCCTTGTGATGCTTGACAAAAAGGGTTCTATCAACTACTCCCTAGTAAAGTTGTGCTCTAAAAGGAAACTAGCTAGAGTCTCATACCAGGCTCTGGAGCTTGCTTTAGTCCATATAGAGCTTTCTGTAACTTAAACACATGTGAGGGCTGAGTTGAAGAAACAAACCCTGGTGGTTGTTCAACAAACACCTCTTCCTTAAGCTCACCTTCAGGAATGCACTTTTGACATCCATTTGGAACACCTTAAACTTCATGTAGGCTGCATAGGCCAAGAAGATCTTTATTGCTTCTAGCCTTGCAACAGGAGCAAAGATTTGGTCATAATCTATACCTTCCTCTTGTCTGTAGCCCTGAGCTACAAGCCTTGCTTTATTCCTTACTATAATTCCATTTGCATCCAACTTGTTTCTATACACCCACTTGGTGCCTATGATCAGTTGGCCTTTAGGTCTTGGAACCAAAGTCCAAGCTTTACATCTCTCAAACTGATTGAGTTCCTCTTGCATAGCAATGATCCAGTGGGATCTAGCTCTGCATCTTTAAAGGTGAGGGGCTCAACCTGTGAGAGGAAACAAGCATGCATCACATCCTGTCTTAATTGGTGTCTTGTTTGCACACCAGCTGATATGTCTCCAATCACTTGAGATGAGGGGTGATCTCTAAGTGTGACAATATCAGCAGGTGGGATGTGATCTTCAGCAACAGTTGAGATTAATTCCTCAGGAGGAATTTGATCTACTGTTGGTGGTACAACAACAGCTTCAGCAATGTCTTCATCACTGTCTGATTCAGTGATCTGAAGAGTTGATAGTTGAAGAATTTCTTGAGGGGCATCAGGTACCTGCAATGAACTGGAGGAAGGAGAATTTTCCTTCTCCTTGTAAAACATCTGATGCTCATCAAAAGATACATGCACAAATTCTTCTATTTTACAGGTAGATTTGTTATAAACCCTATAAGCTTTGCTTACTTGGGAATATCCAAGCATGATTCCCATTGAAGCTTTTGCTTCAAACTTTCTAATATATTCTTTATTATTATTATGAATATAAACAATACAGCCAAAAACTCTAAAATAATTAATTTTAGGTTTCTTTCCCTTAAGCAACTCATAAGGAGTTTTACACTTAAGCTTGTGTATCAAACTTCTATTTAAGACATAATTGGCTGTACTAACAGCTTCTGCCCAATAGAAGAGAGGCATGTTAGCATCTGCCAACAATGTGCTAGCAGCTTCAATGAGTGTTCTATTCTTCCTTTCAACTACCCCATTTTGTTGAGGAGTTGTAGGAGCTGAGAAACTATGTTTGATACCTTCTCTCTCACAGAATTCTTGCATGAGAAGAGAGTCAAACTCAGTACCATGATCACTTCAGATCAAGGCCACATGAGTAGAGTACTCAGTCTACACACATAGTAGAAAGTCTGTAAGGGCTTTGAAGTTATCAGACTTAGTTCTCAAAAAGAAAACCCAACTGAACCTAGAGAAGTCATCTACAATTACTAAGGTGTAATACTTCCCTCCTAAACTCTGTACATTTATTGGGCCAAAAAGGTCCAAATGTAATAGATACAGGATTCTAGGAGAATCACTCTTATTTACAGATTTAAAAGAGTTTTTGGTTTTCTTGCCTAGCTGACAAGCCTTGCATAGGCTCTCCTTCTTGTAGGGGCAAGAAGGTAAACCTTTAACAAGGTTGTGTTTAGATAACCTAGATATATTTTTAAGGTTAACATGACTAAGCCTCTTATGCCACAAAGAATTATTATTAATTGTTACATCATTAAACAGGCAGATTTCAGAATGAGATGAATTAAAATCTACTAAATAAATATTACCTATTCTAATACCTACTAAAACAACATTATTATTTAAAGTAATAATGCAAGAGGAGTTAGAAAATGAAACCTGGTAGCCAGCATCACATAGCTGGCTGACTGAAATCAAATTATGCTTCAGTCCATTGACATATACAACTCTCTTGAAAGTAACTGCTCCAATTGTGATCTTGCCATAGCCTTCTATCTGACCACAGCTGGAGTCTCCAAAGATAACCTTTGGCCGAGCTTAGCTTTGAACTTTGACAGAAGATCTTTATTTCCTGTCATATGCTTAGAGCATCCACTATCCAAATACCACTTATTTTGAGTGATTGGATAAGCCTTCACCTGCAAGACATTTATTTAGACAGTGTGGACCCAGGTAACCTTGAGTCCCTTGTTTTTCACATAAGAAAAACTGGAAATATATGAAAATGCAGGCTGAGGGTGATAACCTAGTGGGTGAGATCTCCTAGGTGGGATTCTCCATGCAGATGATGGGTCAACAAACCTAGGGTTTCTATTTTCATTTAGGTTTCTATGGTACAGATTATGATTTTGAAAATCATGTTGAAAACGTCGATCGACGTTCGACGATGGGCGCTCAGATCGTCGAGCTTCGTTCGACCATTGAGCTTCCGATCGTCGAGCGGCGTTCGACGCTCTTTGCATTTCTTTAAAAATTTCTTTCTCTTTTCTCTCTTAGCTTTATTTAAAGTTTTATTAACTAGATTTACTTGCTCAGTGTTCTTCATTCCACTAGCTGAAATGAAGTTTACTGGAGTTGAAAGATTATTTTTAAGTAGAACTGGGGGTTCACTGGGAGAAGCTCCTAAGCCTAGTTTGTCATTACCTGACCTAGTGTTAGTCATGCTGGTAATTTCTAACAACTTAAGGCTTCTACCATTAAGTGATTCTTCTAACCTCTTAGACTTAGCTAACTCTATTTTAAGAAATTTAATTTCTTCACTACAAGTAGTGAGATCTTCCTTTAACCTAACATTTTCAGTAGCTATTGATTCTGAGTCAGCTAACTTATTTCTAAGTTCTTTTATCTCCTTTTCTGAGCTAATCAAATCTAAGCATAAAGATTTAAATTCTAATTTAAATTCATCTGAGGTAAAATCATAAGAAGAGAGTACCTCATCTTCTGTAGGCATCTCTTCATCAGAATCTGAACTCTCTGCAGCTGAGTGGTTGCTGCAGGCATCTGTTGCCATCAGGCAAACTTCTTTTGCCTTCTTCTCTTCCTCATCCTCACTGGAGCTTGATGAGGAGGATTCTTCATCAGAATCACTCCAGGTTTCAGTAATGAAACCTCTCTCCTTCTTCTTGTTTTTGTAGGAGGATGGCTTGGAGTGCTTCCTGTGTTGTTCCTTTTCTTTTCTCTTGTCTTTGTTCTTCTCCTCTGGACACTCTGGCAAGATATGTCCAGGCTTCCTGCAACCATAACAAATAATTTCTTTAGCAGGAGAGCGATCATACCTTGGTTTGTCTTCATAGCGTGAAGACTTCTTTCTAAACTCCTTTCTCCCCATCTTGAGAAACCTCTTGGCAAACAATGCCATTAGTTCCTCATTAGATTGGCTGCCTTCAGAAGCATCAGCAGCCTTAAGAGCTAGAGATTGCTCTTTTCTTGTTGGAGTGGGGTCTTTGCTTCAGCTTCTGCTTCCCTTGTCTTCAGCACTTGCTCAAAAGACTTGAGCTTGCCGAGGAGGGCTTCTGTTGAAATCTCATTAGTACTTCTGGCTTCCTTGATGGGCCAGATCCTTAGATCCCATGTGCTAGGGAAGCACATAAGAATCTTATCATTGACCTCTGTCAATGATATGTCCTTGTCAAGGGTCCTCAGCTCATTGATGATTGAGCTGAGCCTGGTGTACATGGCTTCAACTGATTCAGCATCAGTTTTCTTGAAGTTCTCATACTGTGAGATCAGGTTGGACCTTCTGTCCTTCCTTTCATCAGCTGAACCAGCTACAATCTGGTTCAGTGTATCCCACATGGCTTTTGCTGAAGAGCAGTCAGCAACCTTCTGGAATACCTCATCAGACATTGTCTGAGCCAGTATGTTCATTGCCTTGGCATCTGCTATCTTGGCCTTCTTGTACTCGTCATTGTAATCTGGAGGAGGCACTGCACTCATATCAGATGATGAGGCAGTAGCAGCAGCAGGTGCTCTTGGGGGTCCTGACAAAATAGAAGCAAAAATGCTTTCATCAATAGAATTCATATATAATTTTATCCTTGCCTTCCAGATGCCAAACTTAGCTAAGTTGCTTGCTGGAGGTCTGGTGCTAGAATAATCCTTGGACTGGGCCATGATAGTGAATATCCATAAGCTTTGGTATCTATCAGGATCTTGTGACTTAGGTGTTAGCCTATTCAGTCAGACAACCTCCCTCTGATACCATTGAAAGTTAAGGGATAGATACTACTCTAGAGGGGGGGTGAATAGAGTTATCAAATTTTGCACTAGACAAAACTTAATGGTCTACCCAACTCCCTTGGAGTGAAGTGCGGAATGAAAAGATTATAGATATAGATTTAACCCTAAAGCCTAACATAAGTGATGTGCACAAACTCAAGCTAACTGTAATTACAGTTAAGGCTTGGAAAACCTAATCAGCAACTAGCAATCCTAGTTATATCTATTCACAGCCACAATGCAGGAATTAAACAAGTGAATCCAGACAACACAAGGAAATTTATAGTGGTTCCCCAAACAACTTGGGTACGTCCACTCTTCTACCCACGCGGTAGGAATCCACTCAGGTTTTTGATCAGGTGCCCTGCCACCAACAGGATCTGCTTCAGGTAGATCCAGAAACCCTTTAGACTTTTGATCAGGTGTCTAAAAAACCAAGCACAGGTTTTTGATCAGGTGCCCTGCCACCAAGGGATACTTTTGAAGGGAGTAATAACCCTGTACAGGAGGGGGAAGAAGGTTAAGATGTCTTCTCTATTTTACAAAGATTAGAGAAGCACAAAAACTTGCACTGAGCTAAAAAGCTCTAAAGAATCAAGGCTCCCCCTGGCTCAAAGATGTCCAGGTGAAGTCTTGCTTCAGTGCAGAAAACTCTTCAGAAAACTCTGAAGGAAAAACTACAAGAAGATAATAAATAATAAAATTAAAGATCTTCAAGCAGCTATCTTCTTCTTCTTCTTCTTCAAAAGAACTCTGAGTTTGAACTTCCTGAAAGCAGGAGAACTCAGGTTGAAGAAGAGTAGAAAATCTTAACACTTCTCAGTTAGATGGAAATTGCTGAGAGCAGAAGACTTGATCTTGATGAAGGCTTGAATGCTTGAAAATATCTGGGTAACTAGTTAGCTAGCTTGAATCCTTCTTCAAAGGGTCCTTTTTATATCAACAGCAAGCAACGGCTCTCTTCAATTTGAATTACTTGTCTTCTTCTGAGACTTGAGACCTGGGCTGTAAATATCAAGAAGACAAAACAATCTCTGCAGCAGAAACATTCTATAAAAGGAATAACCCTTTTTCTAGGAAGCTGCAGGAAGCAATTTGATAATAAAGTACTAAATAAAGTCATATCAGAAACAAACTCTTTATAGCAAAAAGAAGACTTTTCAGTCTAACGGCTATAAAGGGCTGAAAACAGATAAAGTAAATTATAATGTCAGCTAATAAGACAAACAACTTTATCTAAAAAGATTTTACATAGGCAAAAAGAATAGAGCGGATATGCCTGGAAATTTTATCATAAAACAACTAAAACAAAGTGCCAGAAAATGTATTAATTAATTAAATATAATAAATAAATACAAAATATTAAAGGCAAACAGAAAACGTCGAACGACCCTCGGAGATCGTCGACCGACGCACGGAGATCGTCGAACTATCGGGCAGATAGTCGAACGATCCAGATAGTCGATCTATCGAAGAAGATAGTCGAACTACCCCGGCAGATAGTCGACCTATCAGAGCAGATAGTCGAACTATCAGATAGTCGATCTATCTGGACAGATAGTCGAACTTATCAAGCACAAACAGATAGTCGACCTATCAAGCAGATAGTCGACCTACCTCAGAAAACAGATAGTCGACCTATCAATAGATAGTCGAACTATCAAAACAGACCAGATAGTCGATCTATCAACAGATAGTCGAACTATCAGATAGTTGAACTATCAGGACAGATAGTCGAACTATCAAAGACGACAGATAGTCGACCTATCAACAGATAGTCGACCTATCAAAGCGGAACAGATAGTCGACCTATCAACAGATAGTCGAACTATCAGGTAGTCGATCTATCAGGACAGATAGTCGAACTACCACGCCAAGCAGATAGTCGACCTATCAACAGATAGTCGAACTACCAACGCAGATAGAGCGTCGACCAACTGATAGACGATCGTCGATCAGCCGATAGACGATAGTCGAGCGGCGTTCGACTATAGTCGAACGAAAAACTACTTAACCAAATTCTCAATCTGGAAAAGTGAGGACTCTACAGCTAGACTACTAACCATTGACAATAGATATTTCTTGGGTCAAGGGACTAAAAGGCAAGACTAAACTCAAATCAAACTAGGGTACCAACAGTTGGAGTTAGCCATCTTGCTGGATTTTATAGAGGTGGATGAGTCATCCTAGAAGTTTTGGTTAAGTAGTGAGATATGAGTCCGTAGTGTTGAGTAGTGCTTGGGGTCGACGAAAGATCGTCTTCCCCCGTAGAGTGAAAGGTCAAAATCACCTTAGGTTTAGTCTACCGTAATATGAAATAGAAATGGGTAATGGATATGGGATTAGTTACCAACCAACAAGAATAAGTGCCTTGCGAAAGGGAGCTTTGGGATTCAGCCCATCATCGCTCCTAGTGCCCTCGAGAGCCCTTCATAGGGAATACCTTGGGCAGTCCTGGGTAAAACCTAAGTCGTAGGTATAAAATCGCCACAAGAGTAAATAGTAAACTTAGGATTTCACACTCTCACACCCCAATGTCCCGGGAGATAGTTTGGGTTACTCGGGCAATAAGCCCAGTGGTTATGGTGATGGGCATGGTGGCCCGGCGAGCTACGGCTCGGTTGTAGAATATGACGGACAGGATAGTCTGGGGAGCTTCAGCTCGGTTATTGATTATGACGGACGGGATAGTCCGGGGAGATTTGGCTCGGTTGTTGGGACTCATAACTATTGCATGTGCATAAAAGGTATAAGGTGGTGGGTCTTTGATATTGGAGGGTCGGTGCACCGACGCCAATGCGCTGACTCGGCAAGTGTGGTTAGCACTTCGCCAACAGAAGTCCGGTGCGCCAGCCAGCAAGAGTACGCAGGAGTCCGCTTTGTGCACCAAGCGTTGATGCGTACGATAGGTCTGACCGGTAGTGCTTTACTGGTTTAGAGGTGGGCGAGGCCCAACCCACCGCTTCCGTCTGCCACTACGGAGGTATCCTGGGAGGTAACGGCTCTGAAAGGGGGAACTAAAGGTCTGTGTACATAGATTCGAGTGGGTGAGTTGCACTTGCATGTTCACATCATAGCATAATTGTATTTCATAGCATAACCATTGCATATAACCTGACACCTAATGTATAAGCGGTATGGGACGCTCTATACATTAGGCCTTGCAAAACGACCCCTTGGCCTATAAGTTCGTGCGAGCGTGCTTATAAGTCAAGGTTCTCTTTCAGTATTATATATTTAAGCCTGCTAGTAAAACCGACACCCTATCGTATAAATCGGTATGGGACTTTTTATACGATAGGAGCCCTGCAAGAGATCCCTTAGCTTATGTGTTTTCACATAAGTTAAGGTTACTTATTCTAATTTTGTATCATTATTACCATACTTAGAACTGCTAGTCTAGTTCCGCTGCCATCTGCTATTTGACATTCTCCACCTTCATGTCCTTTCCTTTCCTTCTCCCCACTCGGTGCTTAGGAGCCATGGGGGAAGGGGCGGAGGACGATAGGACTTAGTCTAACGGTTTTCGAACAACATCATTTAGGGGACCACGGAGCCCAGCATGGAGGAGCAGCCCCGGAGGTCGGCACGCTTGGAGATCAGACAATCTAGTACTGGAATCCAAACAGCAGGGACTATGAGTCCCGAACACTAGTAGTTGTATTAGTTTTCTTCCGCAATGAGTGATTTGTAGTGAGGACTTGATGTACCGGGAATAAGCCCGAGATTTTTATTATATGTACTATCTGTGGACACTCCCTTCGTGGAGCTTATTTTCTATACATGTGATTTTCTGTGGACTTGCTTTTATTTTATTGCTACAGTTGTGATCGATTTTGGCCGGCAAAATCGGCATCTTGTAGTGACGACCTTCCCGGGTGTGAAGGTATCACCGCAAGGTGGCGGTTCTGGGCCTAAGACCCCGGTGTTGAAAAAAATGGGGGTCTTACAAGTGGTATCAGAGGAAAATATATCGATCGAACGGTAGCAGTCCACAAACCCCGGGCCACCCCCGCACGCGTTTAGTTTTGGGACAAACTAAGCAGCGGAAGCAGTGGTGGGCCCATATGGGGGATCACATAAAATTGTCCACTTTTAGTTAGATATGTGCGATTACTTAAAATTGACTTCTGTTACGCAGCCCCCAGCGCAGCCAACACCACAAGGCGGAGTCCAGCAGACTCCGAATGTTGCACCACCTCCCCCGGTCCCCACTCCATTCCTACACACAGAGATGGGGCAAACCCTGAAAGCTATTCTGGATGCTTTCAGGGCCCAACAGGTTCCGGCCCCGCAGCCAAACCCGGGGGCCAATTGGCTGAACATCTTCCGAGGACTCTCTCCTCCATCTTACTTAGGGACAGAATCGGCTGTTCGGACAGAGGAATGGCTAGATATTATGTATGAAATGTTGACCGGGATACGGTGCCCCTTGGAGGAGAGGGTTCCTTTTGTGGTCTCTTGTTTAGAGTCCCATGCCAAAAGGTGGTGGAAGACGCTGCTGGACACGACGTTTGCCGATAGGGAGGTTGCGGAAGTTACCTGGGAAGAGTTCAGGACCGCGTTGCTGGAGCATTTTGTTCCGCAGTCGGCCAGGGATGAGTTGGAGGAGCGGTTCTTACAGCTGAAGCAGGGCACCCGGATGGTGGTGGAGTACCATCGAGAGTTTGACCATTTGGCTCGATATGCAGATTCTTACCAGCTGGACTAAGCAGGGTACATAAAGAGGTTCTATAAGGGCCTACGGGAGGACTTGAGGGAGGCTTTGTTGTTTGTATCCGACGGGCCTATCTCCCGGATTTTGGAGATGGCAAAGAGGATTGAGGCTGATTGGCACACCACTCGGGGTCGGAAGCGGCAAGCGGAGGATCAGGGCCGGAGAGCCAGAAATGATCAGCAGCAAGGTGCTATACAAGGTGGGAGAAGGACAGAGGACCAGCCTCATCAGGAAGTGAGGCAGGAGCCGAGGGAGCAGGTGATATTGGCCCCTCGGCCTCTTCAGATGAGGGAGGCACCAAGACCCGGCGGTATGGCATTTCCTCCACCAGAGTGCTACAACTGTCACCAGATAGGACACATTCGGAGAAACTGCCCCATGAGGGAAGCACCTCTACCAGCACCCAAGGCTGCCCCGCATGCCCAACAGTTTGGAGGACGAGGACGTTGTCGAGGACGTGGTTTCCAGGGTGCAGATCGCAGGCAGCAGAGGGAGCAAATTTATGCGCTGGATTTGGCTCAACCCCGGAACCCGGAGCAAGTAATCACTGGTACGTCAAAAAATTGTAAACTTATTTCCTCATGACATTTAAGTTTATATAGAAGTGATAATCTAGGGAAGAAAACCATAGCTAGACTCTAAGACATTTAACTTTCCCCACCCCCAGGAATAGTTTTCATCAGCGGCAAACCCGCTTATACGCTATTTGATACGGGTGCTTCACACTCGTTTATATCGGAAGCCTCCGTAGAAGGGTTGGAAGGAGTGGAGCGATTCACGGGTTTGATGATGAGGATACGATTACCCGACGGATCAGAGCTGTTCACCTCTGCCCACTGCAACATGGAGGCGGAGATCAGCGGAAAGATTTTTGAAGCCCCAGTGACGATCATAAAGATGCCAGTCTTTGATTTGATCCTAGGAATGACATGGTTGAACTGGAACCATGCTCAGATTGACTGCATGTCCAAGAGAGTTATCGTGAGACATGGAGATTCCTACCTCGCCATCGAAGGTACTAGATCTATTCCCCCTCTCATGTTGTCATCTATACAGGCTGTCAAGGCTCACTTACAGGGGGTGAAGTATATGAGGTGATATTTGAAATGACTGAGGCCAAGGTCTCCACCTTGGATATTCCGGTGGTACGAGATTTTGCCGACGTATTCCCAGAGAAACTTCCTGGGCTACCTCCGCACCGGGAGCAGGATTTCCGGATACAGCTAGTGCCGGGGGCTAAGCCGGTAGCTAGAGCCCCTTACCGGATGGCCCAAAAAGAGCTGAAAGAATTTCAAAGCCAAGTCCAGGAACTGGTGGAAGCCGGATTTGTTAGACCGAGTTCCTCGCCATAGGGAGCCCCGATCCTATTTGTGAAGAAGAAGGATGGGACACTTCGCCTGTGCATCGATTATCGAGCACTAAACAGGCTGACTGTCCGGAATACCTATCCGCTCCCACGGATAGACGAATTATTCGACCAGCTGGAGGGAGCCCATTATTTCTCGAAGCTGGACTTGAGGTCAGGATACTACCAGATGCGGATCCAGGAGGAGGATATCCCAAAGACGACCTTCAGTAGCAGATATGGCATGTATGAGTTCACCGTGATGCCCTTCGGGCTCACGAACGCTCCGTCGGCATTCATGAGCCTCATGAACTGGGTTTTTGAGGCCTACTTCAATGTGTTCGTCATAGTATTCATAGACGACATCCTGATTTACTCTAGGACGGAGGAGGAGCACACTCCGCATCTGGCACTGACTCTGGAGAGGTTGCAGGAGCATCGCCTTTATGCGAAGTTCAGCAAATGCTAGTTTTGGTTAAAGGAGGTGGCTTTACTAGGCCATATTATCAGTGGTGCTGGGTTGGCGGTTGACCCGGCCATGATTCAAGCAGTTCGGGATTGGCCACAGTTGAATACGGCCACAGACGTGCGGAGTTTCCTAGGACTCGCCGGTTACTACCGTAAGTTCGTAGAGGGATTTTCTCGTATTGCCCTTCCACTCACATCTCTGACAAGGAAGGAGGTACCCTTTATCTGGACCCCACAATGTGAGATGGCTTTTCAAGAGCTAAAGGGACGACTCACTTCGGCTCCTATACTTGCCCTCCCTTCAGGGAAGGAAGGATTTAAGATCTACACCGATGCTTCCTACCAGGGCATGGGTGCAGTGCTTATGCAGAACGGCCATGTGATAGCTTACGCTTCTCGGCAGCTGAAGAAGCATGAGCAGAACTACCCAGTCCATGACCTAGAAATGGGAGCTGTCATTTTTGCACTGAAAGTCTGGCAGCACTATCTGTACGGTGTCCACTGCGACATATACTCTGACCATAAAAATTTGAGGTATGTGGACACGCAGAAAGAGTTGAACATTAAACAGAGACGATGGGTGGAGTTTTTAGCAGACTACCAGTACGAGATGCACTACCACCCGGAAAGGCGAATGTGGTAGCAGATGCACTGAGCCAAAAGACCGCAAACCCCGGAGTAGGAACACAGTTGATGGCCTTGGAGTTGGTTCAGATATTAGACAAGATGCAAATATCCCTTGTGTCTGAGGATCACCCTGAGTTGTACCCGGAGTATCTATCGTCATTAATTGCCACGGATGACATTCGAGAATGGGTCAAGGATGGACAGAGGCAGGATACCCAGCTAGAGCCGATATTCCGGGACTTAGAAGCAGGCACTGCGGGAGATTACTCGCTGAGGGATGACTTAGTGTGCTTCACAGAGGACGGGTTTACATACCAGAGGGAGGACAGGTCCGGGAGGACATCATGATGGAGGCTCATTGTAGTCGATATTCGGTACACCCAGGGATTACGAAGATGACTGAAAATATGAAGAAGACTATGTTCTGGCCCGGCATGAAGAAGGATATCACCTACTTCGTGACCCATTGCGAGGCATGCCAGTTGGTGAAAGCGGAGTGCAGAAACGCCGCAGGATTATTGCAGCCACTCCCAGTACTAGAGTGGAAGTTCGATGATATCACCATGGACTTTATACATGGACTTCCTCGATCAAGGACAGGGAATGATTCGATATGGGTGATCGTCGACCGGCTGACAAAGGTAGCCAGGTTTATTTCGATCAGGAAGGATGACTTGGTGGGTGTGTTAGTCCGAAAGTTTGTGGAGCAGTTCGTCCGTTATCATGGCGTGCCCAAGTCGATTGTGTCGGACCGGGATGGACGATTTACGTCCAGGGAGTGGAGATCAGTGCAGACTTACTTGGGCACGCGACTAACATTCAGTACGGCTTTTCATCCCCAGACGGATGGACAGACGGAACGCACTAACCGGACTCTAGAGGATTTGCTACGACTCTGCATATTGGATCGCGGTGAACCTTGGGAGAAGTTGTTACCACTGATCGAGTTCTCGTATAATAACAGCTACCAGTCCAGTATAAGGATGGCTCCTTATGAGGCGTTGTACGGACGGAGGTGCAGGACTCCGTTGTCATGGATACAGAACGAGGACCCTAAGGCGTTGGATTCGGAGTTTGTCGAGGACACCGAGGCTCAGGTGAGATTGATACGGGACAGGATGCTAGAAGCACAGAGGTGACAGGCAAAGTATTACAACGCTCGGCATCGTTAGGTGGAATTCCAGGTGGGAGACCAGGTGTTCTTGAAGATCCGACCAATGCATGGAGTTACTCGGGTACGCGGACAGAGGAAGAAGCTCAACCTAAGATATATGGGGCCTTATAGGATCCAGGAGCGGATCGGTCCTTTGGCATACAGGCTGGAGCTGCCACCGGAGCTGGCAAATCTGCACGACGTATTCCATATATCCTCTCTTAGGAGAGCTCTACTACGCCCAGAGCAGCAAGTTACAACCACAGATGGGCCGATAGCATCTGATCTGTCAGTTCACCTAGAACCGGTCCGGATTGACGACAAGGGAGTATAAGTCTTATGCCACAAGAAGGTTCCATTAGTCAAGGTCATGTGGAGGAATCACGGAAGAGAGTAGCACACATGGGAGCCCCAGGACTTGATGCGACAGAGATACCCGGAACTCTTCAGTCAGGTATACCTCACAACCACTCAGGATGTTCAATTTATTTTCCTATTTTAAACTAGTAGGACTGAAAATTTCAAGAATAGGGGCTAAACTTTTGTTTATTGGGGTCTAGACTTTGCCAATTGGGCGAATTGGTCTTAGATTTTACTATCACCTTTAAACCTCACATATCAAACATGGTGTCGTGATGTAAATCTTTCAATTCTAATGGGATGTTACAAGTTTCTTTCTCCTCGATAGGAGTCCCCGTGGGCTTAACCTTGATTTCGGGACGAAATCTTTGTTTTGTTTATTGGGATTTGTAACATCCCATTTCCAACTAGACCCTTAAGAGTGGTTTCGTCATGAAAAAACCCTAGGAAACCCATAAAGGCCAAGTGAACCTAGGAATGTGGGTGAGACTACTATGGTCTGCACATAGTAGATTTCTGAACATTTGCTTAAAATAATCATGAGGCTTCACCAAGACTCCAAGACCCCACCCATACCTTCATAACCCTAGTGAGGGGTCAATGGGTCACTAAGGACCCATGGAAGGCAGTCAAAGGGGCTAAGTTGACCAAAGTCAACTATAACCCTAATTGGGTCAAACTGACCTGCACAAGGGTCAATTTCAGTCCCTTAGCCAAGTTGACCCTACCCATACCTTCATAACCCTAGTGAGGGGTCAATGGGTCACTAAGGACCCATGGAAGGCAGTCAAAGGGGCTATGTTGACCAAAGTAAACTATAACCCTAATTGTGTCAAATTGACCTACACAAGGGCCAATTGTAGTCCCTTAGCCAAGTGGACCCCACACATACCCTCATAGCCCTAGTTAGAGGCCAAGGGTCACCAAGGACCCAATAGAACCAATCAAAAAGGCTAGGTTGACCTAAGTCAACTCTTGACCTAAAATGGTCATAGTGTCCTAGTTAAGGGTCAAGTGACCTTCAAGGGCCAATCCAACCCCACCTTGACCCTAGGGCGGCTAATGGGTCACCAAGGACCCATTAAGGAAACCTCAAGGACCAAATTGACCTAAGTGGGCCCTAGACCAAGTTTAGGTCAAGCTAGCCCAAATGGGCTAACTCAAGCTCAAGCCACATTAACTTGGGCCAACCTTATTTTGATGAATGAGATGGACTTGTGGGCTGCCATGGGATTAGATAGGAGCCAAATTTAAGACTTGGTGATTAGGAGAGAGAAAGCCACCCATGGAGGAGAGAGAAAGAGAAGGAAGAAAAAGGAGGAAGACTTTGGGCTCATCCTCCCCCTTCCCCAACCTCCCTATTCAATTCAGCAAGGCAAGGGGAGTGCAGCAGCAATTTTTGACTGGTTAGAGCAAGCTCCACCCCCCCTACCTACCAAGCCGCCAAGCTTGACTTTGGCCAAAAATGGCCAAAGTGCTTTCAGCCACCTAACACCTCTCCTCTCCCTCCTTAAAAGCTTCCCTAGACTCCAAGGAGGAATTCCCACACTTTACCTGAAGGAGCAAAGCAGTTTCATGCATTTTTGAAGAAGCCGACCACCACCGGCCACCACCATGCCAATCCGGCGATCAGCACAGTGATAAGTCACTAATTATAGTTATTTTCATATAGTTTTTATTTAATTAATCATAAGATTATAGTTATATTTTAGTAATTATGATTATAATTGCTTTATTTTCATATTTTAGGTCAATTTGGGCTGTGAATAGCAATTTGGAGCTTGCAGGACTGATCAGAAGTTGAAGCGGTGAAAATAAACATTTTTGGTAACGGATATCTCAACTTCAAATGGTCATAACTTTCAAACCAGGAAGAGTTACGGGACGTGCAACCAGTCATCGGAAAGAGGACGACGTCCTCTACAATTCTGGAGAATTTCACAAGTACACGCACGTGAAACGGGCATGACATTTGAGTCACGGGCGTGTCTAGGTCAAAAAAAACAATTTTATCCAGAAATCTTCCCGGACAATTCTACAACATTTCTCAAGTACACGCCCCCCTGTCACGGGCGTGACCTAGGGCGTGACCTACCCGAAACTGCCAAATTAATCGCAGATTGCGCCGTTTCCAACTGTTTTGCTGGCCCAGTCAGACACGCCCTAGGTCACGGGCGTGACCTAGGGGCGTGACCCACAAAACGGCAATTTTTGGCGGTTTTTTTCCAACGTTCCCGGGCTTTCAAGACTGTAGTTTCTGAGCCTGACACGCCCTGTCACGGGCGTGACCTAGGGCATGACCTAGGGCGTGACTCCCAAGCAGAAAAATCTATAAATAGCAGATGTGTTCAGAAGCTCAGGAGAAAGAGTAAGAGCCAGTTTTAGGAGTATTTTGTATCTTATTTTACTGTTTTTCAACATTTCCTTTTATGTAATTTCAAATTCATAGTTTAGATTTCAATTCAAGCATTTCCTTTTTGCAAACATGTTTTTCTTTCTCTTCTTTTTAATTATTTTCTTTATCATGTTAAGTAGCTAATTTACATTAGCACTTGATCATGATGAACTTTGAAAGTGAATAAACTCATTTTGTCAAACTCTTTATTTATCACTATCGATTTATCTTTGAATTATTTTGTATCGAATTCATATTTCGCGAATATGTTTTCAATCCTAGATCCGTATCTTAAATGACCGAGAGGTTGCGGATACGAGCAGATCACTCAAAGATAGAAGGAGCCGCATGCACTCCTCGAGAGAGGATGACATGGATCTTCCGGATTGGAGTCAAATCCAATAGCGGGGTTCACCGCATAAAGCAAGCTTAGGGGTTTCGACTGGCCGAGAGGTCTTAATCGATCAACCTAAGGTTAGTCAAAAGCATGAGCTCGAGAGAGACGCTTTCGTACTTAAGGAACCTCCACGGTCGAAGTAGGTAAATTAGAGTTTGCATTTTGTTGAAGTTTATTTGAATTGAAAGGGAGTCTAGATCAAGTGCTAGTTTTTTAGTTTATCTTTCTCCTATAGTTAATTTAACCTCATTCTTGTACTTCGATAAAACAATATTAATTTGCGTGAGTAGAAGTACTCAACAGGCCCCGAGTCTAATACGACATTTCCTATACTATATTTCGATAGGTACGCTTGCCTATTTGAGATTATAGTTTGGATAATATTTTAAAACTATAGAAAATCTTCATCAAGTTTTTGGCGCCGTTGCCGGGGAATTTTTGTTGATATTTTGAAAGCGCAAATTTTATTACTTTTATCATTCTCTTTCTCCACCTCCTTTTCTACTCTTCCTTTCTTTTTCAAATTCATTTCAATTAGCTAACGGTTGTTTTTATTTTCTTTTATAAAAAAAATGTTATCACAATTGGCCGCTAAAATTGCCGAGCTTACACACAAAGTAAATCTTTTGAAAGCCGCAAGACAACGCCAAATTGTTTGTTATTATTGTGGTGGTTCTCATCAAAGTGAATATTGTTATCATTATAATTTTTATAAAAATCTTTCTTATGAAAATAATTTCTATAATAATTATGAAAATAACTATTCTCACTTTTATGATAATTCTTTTTCTAATTTTCATGAAAATAATTTTTCCTATTCTTCTAATTTTCATGAAAATACTTTTTCAAATTTAAATACGAATAATTATTTTGATTTAAATAATTCTTCTTCCACCTCGGCTACTGGTTTTTCTTGTTCGCAAGATCAACCGGAAAATTTTTCGAGTTATGAGAACAATTATTTAGATCCTAATTCTTGTTCTTCTTTTATCACACCACCCACTTCTTCTAATCTTTGGGACTTTACACAATTTCAAGTTGATCCTCCCAAAACTTTAGAAGAAATTATTGCTTGTCCTAAGAATTTTTCTCCTTCTTTAAAACTTTTACCTTTGGCGGAACATGACTCTTCATGTACCCCCGTAGTTGTTTATACCAAAGAATAGGAAAAACTCTTATTTCAAGAGTTTGTTAGGTGTATGGATGCTATGGATGAAGTAGAAGAAGAACATGTGTCTCCTCCTACGACTTCCACTTTTTCTCCTCCATGCACAATTTATGACTTTTTAGGAGCAAAAATTTTTGATCCTGATGCGTCCAATGATTTTATTTCCAGTAAAATTTTGGATAAAAAATTAATTTTAGAAAATAAACAACCGGAGTCTAATCTTATACCTTTGCAAGAGCCTCCTCCTTGCGAAGATTTTTCTGAAATGCTTACTTTTGATTTTCCGTATACTAATGATTTTCCTGTAGAAGAGGAGCCGTTGCAATTAAACGTCATCCACGATCCATTTGCCGCTCCTCTACAAAAATTCAAATCACCTCAAGTATGGATAGGTGATTTGAATTTACATTTTCAAGTCAACTGCTACAACAAGGAAAATCAAGAAGACAGCGGAGGAGTAGTCGGGCGAGCGACTTTTGCTTCTTCGCCAAAGCGCTCTTGGGAGACATACACTTCAATTTTTATTTCATTTTTTCCTAACCCAAACCGTCTAGCTTAAAGACGGGAAAAAGAAAAGCGCTCTTGGGAGACACCCCTTGATTATCTTTAAATTATTGCAATTTTTTATTGCATTTTTTCCCCTCCTACTTGTCTTGAAAACATTGGGGACAATGTTTATTTTTAAGTATGGGGGTGGAATCTATTTTAGGCTTTTATTTCAAAAAAACAATTGAAGAAAATCTTTAAAAATACAAAAAAAAATTGTTTTCTTTTTATTATCAAAAATACAAAAAAATAGAAAATCGAAAATTAATTTCTTGGAAAGGGCCGTGTTGGGCTTTCATCCCACAAAACTGCCTAGTACCTTGCGAACCCGTCACTGGGTAGCCCTTGGGAAGTCCAAAAATTACAAAAAAATTAGGATTTTAATTTATCTTTTCTTTGTTTTAGTATTGTTATCTTAAAAAAAAATCTAAAAAATATAAATAAACCCCTTCTTCATTTTATGTGATTTTCATCAATTTAATTGAGTTTATTTATAGAATTTTTATAATTTTTAAATTGATAGTCTTTTATTTTATCATAGTTAGTTAAATTAATTTTTAGCGATTTAATTTTGATAAATAAACTTATGAATTAATTTTGTTTAGAGAACCTTATTTACTTCCTTTTCTCTTAATTCTAATTAGTTTCAATTTTATAGTGTTTAGTTTAACAATCTTTTGATTTTATTTATAATCATTTATGCTTAAAGATTCTTAGGAAATTCTAAATTTACTATAGTTGCTCTCTAATTATTTTAATTTAATCTAAATTTTGTGTAACCTTCCCTTTGATTTAAATTTTCTTATTAGATCATATATCATAGGGATGAGAGGATAAAATTCATCATCCCTTGGTACACATATGCAATTTTTTTTATTTTCGTTAGATCATATGTCATGGGACTTATAAATTCCTTGGTACACATATGCAATTCCCAAATAAAAAATAGGAGTAAGAGAATAAAATTCATTACTCCCATTTAATTTTTGTTTTGATTTGAAGAGAAAAAATATTTGTTCATATGTCATGGAAAATGAGAGGATAAAATCCATCATTTTCTTGGTAAACATATGCAAATATCAAAAGAAAAAATGTGTGGGGTGAGAGGATAAAATTCATCACCCCCAATCCAAAAACTCTTCATTTTCCTTTTCCCTAAACCCTAAAAAAATGGTTTTAGAAGTAAATTAAAATACTAAGAGAGCATAAGTAGTAGTTAAAAATTTCTTACAAGTTTCTTTTTAGTAATAATGTGAATAATTCTAATCTAATTTTGTTTGCTAAATTACTTAATTTTGAATTCTAATTAAATTTATATGAGAAATTTTTGCTAAATACCTTTCTCTGTACATTTTAATTTCATAGTTTAGGATTTAATATTTAAATCGCTAAATTTTATTTTTAACTTTCTTTTGATTTAATGAATTTTTAGTTTAAATTAAAAAAATATAAATTTCTTATAAGTACTTCTCATAGTTTTGCTCTGGAATAGCAAAAGATTAAGTATGGGGGTATTTGATAAGTCACTAATTATAGTTATTTTCATATAGTTTTTATTTAATTAATAATAAGATTATAGTTAAATTTTAGTAATTATGATTATAATTGCTTTATTTTCATATTTTAGGTCAATCTGGGCTGTGAATAGCAATTTGGAGCTTGCAGGACTGATCAGAAGTTGAAGCGGTGAAAATGAACATTTTTGGTAACGGATAGCTCAACTTCAAATGGTCATAACTTTCAAACCAGGAAGAGTTACGGGACGTGCAACCAGTCATCGGAAAGAGGACGACGTCCTCTACAATTCTGGAGAATTTCACAAGTACACGCCCGTGACACGGGCGTGACATTTGAGTCACGGGCGTGTCTAGGTCAAAAAAACAATTTTATCCAGAAATCTTCCCGGGACAATTCTGCAACATTTCTCAAGTACACGCCCCCCTGTCACGGGCGTGACCTAGGGCGTGACCTACCCGAAACTGCCAAATTAATCGCAGATTGCGCCGTTTCCAACTGTTTTGCTGGCCCAGTCAGACACGCCCTAGGTCACGGGCGTGACCTAGGGGCGTGTCCCGCAAAACGGCAATTTTTGGCGGTTTTTCTCCAACGTTCCCGGGCTTTCAAGACTGCAGTTTCTGAGCCTGACACGCCCTGTCACGGGCGTGACCTAGGGCGTGACCTAGGGCGTGACTCCCAAGCAGAAAAATCTATAAATAGCAGATGTGTTCAGAAGCTCAGGAGAAAGAGTAGGAGCCAGTTTTAGGAGTATTTTGTATCTTATTTTACTATTTTTCAGCATTTCCTTTTATGTAATTTCAAATTCATAGTTTAGATTTCAATTCAAGCATTTCCTTTTTGCAAACATGTTTTTCTTTCTCTTCTTTTTATGTATTTTCTTTATCATGTTAAGTAGCTAATTTACATTAGCACTTGATCATGATGAACTTTGAAAGTGAATAAACTCATTTTGTCAAACTCTTTATTTATCACTATCGATTTATCTTTGAATTATTTTGTATCGAATTCATATTTCGCGAATATGTTTTCAATCCTAGATCCGTATCTTAAATGACCGAGAGGTTGCGGATACGAGCAGATCACTCAAAGATAGAAGGAGCCGCATGCACTCCTCGAGAGAGGATGACATGGATCTTTCGGATTGGAGTCAAATCCAATAGCGGGGTTCACCGCGTAAAGCAAGCTTAAGGGTTTCGACTGGCCGAGAGGTCTTAATCGATCAACCTAAGGTTAGTTAAAAGCATGAGCTCGAGAGAGATGCTTTCGTACTTAAGGAACCTCCACGGTCGAAGTAGGTAAATTAGAGTTTGCATTTTGTTGAAGTTTATTTTAATTGAAAGGGAGTCTAGATCAAGTGCTAGTTTTTTAGTTTATCTTTCTCCTATAGTTAATTTAACCTCATTCTTGTACTTCGATAAAACAATATTAATTTGCGTGAGTAGAAGTACTCAACAGGCCCCGAGTCTAATACGACATTTCCTATACTATATTTCGATAGGTACGCTTGCCTATTTGAGATTATAGTTTGGATAATATTTTAAAACTATAGAAAATCTTCATCAAGTTTTTGTCAAAAACTTGATGATGATTTTCTAGAAGTTAAATTACAACCAAACTAGAATCCCGAGTAGGCAAGCGTACCTATCAAAATGCAGTATAGGAAGTGTCGTATTGCGATTCGGGGCCTGTTGAGTACTTGTACTCACAAGGAAGAGCTATTATTTTATCAAACGGAAAAGTTGGTTGGATTATACTAGATAATAAAACTAAAGCTGAAGCTAAAGAGAAATTCAAATATGAGAAAGCTAGCACTTGATCTAGAATCCCCTTAGACTAAAATAAATCTTCTTGGAAAATAATGAAATGCGAGTTCTTAATTATACTCACTCGACCGTGGAAGTTCCTAAAATATAGAAGCGTCTCTCTCGAGCTCATGCATCTAACTAACCTTAGGTTGATCGATTAAGACCTCTCGGCCAGTCGAAACCCCTAAGCTTGCTTTATGCGGTGAACCCCACTATTGGATTTGACTCCAATCCGGAAGATTTACGTCGTCCTCTCTCGAGGAGTGCATTCAACTCCTTTTATCTTTGAGTGATCTCCTCATATCCGCAACCTCTCGGTCATTTAGGATACGGATCTTAGATCGAAGATCATATCCGCATAATATGAATTCGATGAAATAAAAATCAAAGATAAATCGTAGCGAGAACAATTAAGAACAAGACATTTAATAAGAACGAGAAAGATCTATTTTATTCTAAGGTTCATCATGATCAAGTGCTAAAAGAAGATTAGCTACTCATCATGATTGGGGAAATACAAAATGAAGTAGGAAAAGACATGATTGAAATGGAAATAACTAAAATTAAAGTTACAACAAAGGTAAATCTAACTTAGAAATGAGAAAATACAGCAAAAGAAATAGAAAATTACAAGACTCCAACTTCCAAAATTCCACTCCTCAGCATCTGAAGCTGTCTGGAATTTATAGAAAAATTTATGTTTGGTCACGCCCCTAGGTCACGCCCGTAACCTAGGGCATGTCAGGCTCGGAACCGTCGTCTTGAAAGCCCGGGAACGTTGGAGGAGAAACCGCCAAAATTGGTTAACTGACGGGTCACGCCCCTAGGTCACGCCCGTGACCTAGGGCGTGTCACGGCTGTTTCTGGAAACGGCGGGAAGCTGAAAACGGCGGGAGTAAAAGTGGTCTTCAAGAAGGTGTCACGCCCCTAGTCACGCCCGTGACTAGGGGCGTGTCTTGCTGTAACGGAAATCTGGCGGCAACGGCTAAAACGACGCGCTAATGTCTGGTAACTTCCTTGACACGCCCTGGGTCACGCCCGTGAGCCAGGCGTGTAATTTTAATCCGACGTGGCACGGTCAGCTGTTATGTCGCAGACCGTCACGCCCCGTGTAAAGGGTACACGGGCGTGTCACATTTCGACACGGGCGTGTCTAGGCCGGTCGACGATCTTCAGGCGCGTCCGGCGATTCACTACTGCGGACTTGAGATTTGTGTGTCACGCTCCTGTGTCACGCCCAGGTAGGGCGTGTCACAGGGCGTGTCTAGGCAGAAAACAGGAAAATACTTGTTTTGCTCCAAATAACCTGTAGATCAGCGCTGCAAGATTAAAAATGATTTTATTAGAATAAATAGATATAAATTATAGAAACAAGTTAAAATAAACTTAATATTATAAAATTAATATAAAATATCTAACTATTAATATAAAATAGTAAAATAAAAAGATAGAAATAATTAGAGTTATCAAATACCCCCATACTTATCTGTTTGCTAGTCCCGAGCAAACAACTTCCTATAGGGAGTAGAAAAGATTTTAAATGCTAGAAAAGAAAATTGAACCTAAGGAGTAAAATGAGAAGTCTTATGCCTATGTTTGTAGATATTTTTGTAGAAAGACTTACTCAGCATACAAATTAGGTTTTTATTTTTCTTAAAATGCATTTTCACTATTATTTTTACTTTTAAGATGAAAATCCGGTAAATCTTGAAATTATCTTTAGGGAGAGTGTAACGTGCGTACTAAGATAACATTGCACAAACAAAGATTAAGATACCCTCCAAAGAAATCCATCAATGTCGATGGCCATAGGCTTGCCCTTTCACACTCTCGCCACGGCACTAGTCTAACTTATAAACATAAATCAATAGGGCTTAATTAGGTTGAAATGTAGGCTTAGGTTTTTGGTGAGGGTGATCAAAGATAAACACGATGGCTAGTCACACCAAAACCTAGAGAAGCTTGTACATAAAGATTTGTTATGGCTCTTAAGAACGTAGCCAAATTCCTATTTCTTTTGTTTCTTTTCTTATTTTTTTAACTCTCTCATCATATTGAATTTTTTTTTCTACCTCTTCATTTTTTTAATGATAATTTTTTTTCTTTATTTTGAAGAGGAGAGAAAAATAAATCAACCCTTTTTTTTATAAGAAAAGAGCCATCAAAAATGAAAAGGCTCCTAATCACTCACAAAATATTTCTACATTTGTTCTTTCAAGCTCGAGTTTAGGTGTGTAATTAGGATGCTTTTTAGGCTTTGGTAAATCATTTGGTGGAGCTAAAACAAAAGGAAAAGGTAATGGCTCAAATTGGCTAAGCAAAGTTAAAATTTTAGGTGCGGGTACAAAAGCTCAAACTTGCCAAAAGAAGTGCCTAAATCATATTTATGCTAATAAGTTTAACTTATGCAAAGTCTTGAGAATAGTTAGAGGGCAAGTTCTAGACATCGAAAAAGAATAACTCTCTCTTGGTCCGCGAAATATCTCTCTAGCAAACTTCTACTTACTCACCTAAATTATTTTAGAGTTTTACCGGTTTTCAAAATTAAATTAAAATAAGTTATTTCTACGCATTTAGAAAAATGAAAATCTAATTATATGTTGAATATTTAGATCTACTAAAAATTCTACTTACACGTGCACTTAACTAGAAACACAGCATGGCCAAGAGTTCTACTCCAAAATTCTACATTCAATTAAAACATCAAAATTCTCTAAACACTATAAACAAGTTGAATTACTAGGAATTTTGTATGTGAATAAATATAGAAATAAAGACTTCTCTAATTTAATTTTTGATTATCTATTTTTTTATTTTATTTTTTTATTATTATTTTTTTTTTAAAATTTTGAAAAAAAACAAAATTTTAAGACGAAATAACATTTTTTGAGTTTTAAATTTGTTTAAAAATTTTTTTGTGGTTTTTGTTTTAAAATTTTTTTTGGAAAATTTTTTATATGTTTTGCTTGAGAAATATCCCTCCCCCATACTTAAGCAATACATTGTCCGCAATGTAAAAATAAAGAAAAGAAAAGAGAGGAAACTTCCCTGAAAATGCAAGCCAGCATCAAAAAGAGACCTGTACAAGATGAGTAAAGCAAAACATAATATTTTATAGATATTTTTTTTTGAATTTTTTTTTCATCATAATAAAAAAAACAGATACAGAAAAAAAATACAGATACAAAGGGGTGACCCTCTACAAATCCAAAGAAATAAAAAGGCAGCTACTCCTGGTCAGAAACGTTCTCGTGCTCCTGATAGAAAGTCCGCATGTTCGCGAACTCGCGAGTAATATGCGGTATGGAGGAAGTATGGTTTTTCTCGAGCACGGTGAAGCGCGCATCAAAAGAAGCGAAGTGACCGTCAAAATGGGTTTGCATCTGGTCTATGCGAGTATGGAGCAACCCAAATTGTCGGTCCCAATAATTTGCAGGATCGGGCGCTGGAGCAGAGTGCAGCGGTGGTGGCGGAATCTACGGGGAATGATGGGTACCGCTGGGACCGGCACCATGATCAAGATCAAGATTACCGCCACCAACGAACGGGGGAACAACCTCAAACTCGCCATCGCGTCGGCGAGCTAAACCAAGCGCCTGAAGGGTCGGGAACTGAAGAGGCTGCGGCGTTTGTATGCAAGTGAACCGCGGAAGAGCAGCCCACACGCCGAGCTGCTTGGCGAGGAAAGTGATGAAATTCCCGCCGTGCACCGCTCCCAATCTCACATTTTCGGCCTGGTGCCAAAAGAAAATGGCGAGCATGTAACCAAGGTTGAGTGGGACCCGTTAAAACATACTATACAAGTATAGTAAGTCCGCCCGAGTCACCACGCCGTGGCTATCGCCGCGCCCGGAAATGGTAAAAGAGAGAAGGTTGTGCAGAATACGTAAGGCGGGAGAGATGAGGTGACTACCCTTAGATTTCTTTGGAGTGTAGGGGGCGACGTCATTACTAATTTCCGACCAAAAAGTAGGGAGATTGAAGTCGGGAGGGAAATCATTTTTTAGGTCGGGGTAGGCGGGGGAAGTGGAAAAGGCCTCCGAGCAAAAGCCCATGGCAACATTGAGTTGGCGGATGGTGAGCTGGTGCATCATCCCGCCCAAGCGAAAGACGATGAAATCATCTTGCGCCGCCCAACGAAACTCAAATGAGGCCAAGAACTCAATGGTGAGCTCGAGGAAAGCAGGCTCAGAAATGGAGAAGAGGGGATCCCACCCTTGGGTAGAGATGAGCTCCCGAACTAGCTCCGTTGCTCCGAATTGGGCGAGGATGGCCCAATCCAAGATCCGGAACATGCCAAAGGGTTTGGCGCGCAGTCTCTCGCTTCGATCTTGTTGGGTTGCATTCTCGAAAAGAAGCATGGCCTCCGCCGAGGCTGGATCAGCGGGGTGCTCGGAGGAGGAAGCGGTGGATCGAGCATGGTGGCGAGGCATGGTGAGAAATGTGGAGGAAATTTCGGCCAAGGGGAGGAGAGAAGAGAAGGGTTGAAGGGTGGAGGTGTGAAGAGAAGAGGGGAGAAAAAAATCTATTTATAGATTTTTCGGGTCGGTCACGCCCTAGGTCATGCCCGTGACAGGGGGGCGTGTACTTGAGAAATGTTACAGAATTGTCCCGGGAAGATTTCTGGATAAAATTGTTTTTTTGACCTAGACACGCCCGTGACTCAAATGTCACGCCCGTGTCACGGGCGTGTACTTATGAAATTCTCCAGAATTGTAGAGGACATCGTCCTCTTTCCGATGACTGGTTGCACATCCCGTAACTCTTCCTGGTTTGAAAGTTATGACCATTTGAAGTTGAGCTATCCGTTACCAAAAATGTTCATTTTCACCGCTTCAACTTCTGATCAGTCCTGCAAGCTCCAAATTGCTATTCACAGCCCAGATTGACCTAAAATATGAAAATAAAGCAATTATAATCATAATTACTAAAATATAACTATAATCTTATTATTAATTAAATAAAAACTATATGAAAATAACTATAATTAGTGACTTATCAAATACCCCCATACTTAATCTTTTGCTATTCCAGAGCAAAACTATGAGAAGTACTTATAAGAAATTTATATTTTTTAATTTAAACTAAAAATTCATTAAATTAAAAGAAAGTTAAAAATAAAATTTAGCGATTTAAATATTAAATCCTAAACTATGAAATTAAAATGTACAGAGAAAGGTATTTAGCAAAAATTTCTCATATAAATTTAATTAGAATTCAAAATTAAGTAATTTAGCAAACAAAATTAGATTAGAATTATTCACATTATTACTAAAAAGAAACTTGTAAGAAATTTTTAACTACTACTTATGCTCTCTTAGTATTTTAATTTACTTCTAAAACCATTTTTTTAGGGTTTAGGGAAAAGGAAAATGAAGAGTTTTTGGATTGGGGGAGATGAATTTTATCCTCTCACCCCACACATTTTTTCTTTTGATATTTGCATATGTTTACCAAGAAAATGATGGATTTTATCCTCTCATTTTCCATGACATATGATCAAATATTTTTTCTCTTCAAATCAAAACAAAAATTAAATGGGAGTAATGAATTTTATTCTCTTACTCCTATTTTTTATTTGGGAATTGCATATGTGTACCAAGGAATTTATAAGTCCCATGACATATGATCTAACCAAAATAAAAAAAATTGCATATGTGTACCAAGGGATGATGAATTTTATCCTCTCATCCCTATGACATATGATCTAACAAAAAAATTTAAAACAAAGGGAAGGTTACACAAAATTTAGATTAAATTAAAATAATTAGAGAGCAACTATAGTAAATTTAGAATTTCCTAAGAATCTTTAAGCATAAATGATTATAATTAAAATCAAAAGATTGTTAAACTAAACACTATAAAATTGAAACTAATTAGAATTAAGAGAAAAGGAAGTAAATAAGGTTCTCTAAACAAAATTAATTCATAAGTTTATTTATCAAAATTAAATCGCTAAAAATTAATTTAACTAACTATGATAAAATAAAAACTAGCAATTTAAAAATTATAAAAATTCTATAAATAAACTCAATTAAATTGATGAAAATCACATAAAATTAAGAAGGGGTTTATTTATATTTTTTAGAATTTTTTTTTAAGATAACAATACTAAAACAAAGAAAAGATAAATTAAAATCCTAATTTTTTTTGTTATTTCTTGGACTTCCCAAGGGCTACCCAGTGACGGGTTCATAAGGTACTAGGCGGTTTTGTGGGATGAAAGCCCAACACGGCCCTTTCCAAGAAATTAATTTTCGATTTTCTATTTTTTTGTATTTTTGATAATAAAAAGAAAACAATTTTTTTTTTGTATTTTTAAAGATTTTCTTATATTGTTTTTTTGAAATAAAAGCCTAAAATGGATTCCAGAAAGAGTAGGAGCCAGTCGAATTGCGATTCGACTAGAAGTTTTTGGCAACGGCGCCAAAAACTTGATGATGATTTTCTAGAAGTTAAATTACAACCAAACTAGAATCCCGAGTAGGCAAGCGTACCTATCGAAATGTAGTATAGGAAGTGTCATATTGCGATTCGGGGCCTGTTGAGTACTTGTACTCACAAGGAAGAGCTATTATTTTATCAAACGGAAAAGTTGGTTGGATTATACTAGATAATAAAACTAAAGCTGAAGCTAAAGAGAAATTCAAATATGAGAAAGCTAGCACTTAATCTAGAATCCCCTTAGACTAAAATAAATCTTCTTGGAAAATAATGAAATGCGAGTTCTTAATTATACTCACTCGACCGTGGAGGTTCCTAAAACATATCGAAGCGTCTCTCTCGAGCTCATGCTTCTAACTAACCTTAGGTTGATCGATTAAGACCTTTCGGCCAGTCGAAACCCCTAAGCTTGCTTTATGCGGTGAACCCCACTATTGGATTTGACTCCAATCCGGAAATTTACGTCGTCCTCTCTCGAGGAGTGCATTCAACTCCTTTTATCTTTGAGTGATCTCCTCGTATCCGCAACCTCTCGGTCATTTAGGATACGGATCTTAGATCGAAGATCATATCCGCATAATATGAATTCGATGAAATAAAAATCAAAGATAAATCGTAGCGAGAACAATTAAGAACAAGACATTTAATAAAAACGAGAAAGATCTATTTTATTCTAAGGTTCATCATGATCAAGTGCTAAAAGAAGATTAGCTACTCATCATGATTGGGGAAATACAAAATGAAGTAGGAAAAGACATGATTGAAATGGAAATAACTAAAATTAAAGTTACAACAAAGGTAAATTTAACTTAGAAATGAGAAAATACAGCAAAAGAAACAGAAAATTACAAGACTCCAACTCCCAAAATTCCACTCCTCAGCATCTGAAGCTGTCTGGAATTTATAGAAAAATAACTGTTTGGTCATGCCCCTAGGTCACGCCCGTAACCTAGGGCGTGTCAGGCTCGGAACCATCGTCTTGAAAGCCCGGGAACGTTGGAGGAGAAACCGCCAAAATTTGTTAACTGACGGGTCACGCCCCTAGGTCACGCCCGTGACCTAGGGCGTGTCACGGCTGTTTCTGGAAACAGCGGGAAGCTGAAAACGGCGGGAGTAAAAGTGGTCTTCAAGAAGGTGTCATGCCCCCTAGTCACGCCCGTGACTAGGGGCGTGTCTTGCTGTAACGGAAATCTGGCGGCAACGGCTGGAACGGCGCGCTAATGTCTGGTAACTTCCTTGACACGCCCTGGGTCACGCCCGTGAGCCAGGCATGTAATTTTAATCCGACGTGGCACGGTCAGCTGTTATGTCGCAGACCGTCATGCCCCGTATAAAGGGTACACGGGCGTGTCACATTTCGACACGGGCGTGTCTGGGCCGGTCGACGATCTTCAAGCGCGTCCAGCGATTCGCTACTGTGGACTTGAGATTTGTGTGTCACGCCCCTGTGTCACGCCCAGGTAGGGCGTGTCACAGGGCGTGTCTAGGCAGAAAACAGGAAAATACTTGTTTTGCTCCAAATAACCTGTAGATCAGCCCTACAAGATTAAAAATGATTTTATTAGAATAAATAGATATAAATTATAGAAACAAGTTAAAATAAACTTAATATTATAAAATTAATATAAAATATCTAACTATTAATATAAAATAGTAAAATAAAAAGATAGAAATAATTAGAGTTATCACACAGCTACAGCCGCCACTACAGGTCCTCCTCCACTCCTTCTTGCATGGGTAGATCGTAGACATCATTAGGGCCAAGGTTGGGGCTCAATTGAGCCCAATCCGATTTGGATTTTCATGGTTTTCGGCTGAAAATTCTTCTTGGTAGAATCGTCGGAACATTGCTCCCCGGCGGTCGTGCCGCCGTCTGGAGGTAGCCCCGACAACCACGAAGGTCTTGGCGGCGGTGGTAGGCCGGGGAGGTGGCCGGAGCGCCGGCGGCAGCTGCTGGAAGTTGGCCCAGGCAGGAGCAATCCTGGTCGTTGGCGCGCGGGGATGATGATAGGATGCCGTCCAAAATTGCGTTAAGATTTGTGCTGATATGGATATAAACTATAGCTTAAGTTTATTATTATTTCAATTCTGTCACGGCAAATTGTATTTAATGTTATTAATTATAAAAATACTTAGGCTTCATTTCAGAAAAAATGGTCAACACATAAAATGTAGCCCTATGGGTCTACTTTCAAAAAAATTGGTTTGGACCTATTTGGGTGAATGGCTTGACCAGGGCACTCATTTTGGTGGGGTCTATACATATGTCTAGGCAGACATTAAACATAGTGCCCACACTTCATCCTTAGCCCAAATGAGTTGAAATTTTGGAAAGGAGTCACTCTAACTCATATCTAGACCCTGCCCAAAAATGGGAATTTTTGGAGATAATTTTTCTATAGTTTTGTAAATAATTTCATTTATCTAGGGTAAATTAATTTATGGGTCAAATGAATTCCAAATTCATCCAAATTTTGGTGGGAGTTATATGAGGTCAATATAGACCTCTGGTTAAAATTTCATTAAGTTTGGAGGTGATTTGAATTGAAATCATTCAAACCGTAGCCTTGCCCTAAGAAGGGCATTTTGGTCCAAAATATAAATTTTGCTTAGAGTGTCCAATTAACCTCAACAGAGGTTCAAATTTGGAACACTGACTTTTCATGAACTTGTGCACATTCCAATGAAATATGGGGAGGTTTGGAATTGATTTGCCCCAAGATCCTAGGTCAAACCCTAAGGAAGGGCTTTTGTACCTTGTGAAGGGCATGTGGCCAAAAAACCTTGTATGACTATGAAATTTTGTAGGGAGGGTATTATGGTAACTATAAACCTCTGGTTAAAATCTTAGGGTGTTTTGGAAAGTTTGGGACCCACAAAACCCTAACCCTAGTTTAGGGCACAAATATTGTAGGGTTGCAATGGGCTAGCTATACTACTCAAACTAAGATGAAATTTTGGTAGATTGGTCATAAGGATATTATGAGCCTCTGGTAATTTAATTGGGAATTTTGGGACAATAGTTATAGTACTTTGTAATATAAGGGATGCCTCAATATAATAAATTGAACATTATGCTCCCTCTGACACTTGGGAGGTCATAAAAGTTTGGCAGACGAAGTTTGGAATCATTATATGCATATATAAATTTTTTGAAAAATTTTGGATACATATTTGAGGTACTTACTTCACAAGCTTGTTTAATGAGAAAATTATTCAATAATTTAATTAAGACTATTTACTGATTAATAAATTATGAAATTTGGCCCAAATCATTTATATGCCATTAGAATCATACTGGAATTTTCTCTGAATTTGTGGAAGCAATATAGTCTTTTATATGTCTTCAAATGAATTTTTAAGAGTTAAAATGAAATAGGAATTTTGGGATAAAACCTTACTGAAAAATTTAGATATTTTGGAAGATGAGTTAAATCCTTATTTTAAATATCATATAAAATTAGTGGAATGATATCTTGCCTGAAAATGGTACTTCATGTTCATTTTTGGAAATTTTAGTCACTAGAATAATTAAATAAATAAGGAAAATTTTGGGTCTCTGGATTTTGGGCTTAAAGGTCATAATGGACCTCCATTAATTATTATAGAAGTATTGGATGATTATTTGATGTACTCCCCATTTTTCCTGGCATTTAACCTTGTGGTCTGCATTTAGTAAATTGTTGAAAGGAAATGATTTGGCATAGTTCGAGTTAGCCATCTTGCTGGATTTTGTAGAGGTGGATGAGTCATCCTATAAGTTTAGGTTAAGTAGTGAGATATGAGTCGGTAGGGTTAAGTAGTGCTTGGGGTCGACGAAAGATCGTCTTCCCCCGTAGAGTGAAAGGTCAAAATCACCTTAGGTTTAGTCTACCATAATATGAAAAAGAAATGGGTAATGGATATGGGATTAGTTACCAACCAACAAGAATAAGTGCCTTGCGAAAGGGAGCTTTTGGATTCAGCCCATCATAGCTCCTAGTGCCCTCGAGAGCCCTTCATAGGGAATACCTTGGGCAGTCCTGGGTAAAATCTAAGTCGTAGGTATAAAATCGCCACAAGAGTAAATAGTAAACTTAGGATTTCACACTCTCACACCCCAATGTCCCGGGAGATAGTTTGGGTTACTCGGGCAATAAGCCCAGTGGTTATGGTGATGGGCATGATGGCCCGGCGAGCTTCGGCTCGGTTGTAGAATATGACGGACGGGATAGTCCGGGATGCTTCAGCTCGGTTGTTGATTATGACGGACGGGATAGTCCGGGGAGATTTGGCTCGGTTGTTGGGACTCATAACTATTGCATGTGCATAAAAGGTATAAGGTGGTGGGTTTTCGGTATTGGAGGGTCGATGCACCGACGCCAATACGCTGACTCGGCAAGGTGGTTAGCACTTCGCCAACAGAAGTCCAGTGCGCCAGCCGACAAGAGTACGCAGGAGTCCGATTTGTGCACCAAGCGTTGATGCGTACGATAGGTCTGACAGGTAGTGCTTTACTAGTTTAGAGGTGGGTGAGGCCCAACCCACCGCTTCCGTCTGCCACTACGGAGGTATCCTGGGAGGTAACTGCTCCGAAAGCGGGAACTAAAGGTCTGTGTACACAGAGTCGAGTGGGTGAGTTGCACTTGCATGCTCACATCATAGCATAATTGTAGTTCATAGCATAATCATTGCATATAACCTGACACCTAATGTATAAGCGGTATGGGATGCTCTATACATTAGGCCTTGCAAAACGACCCCTTAGCCTATAAGTTCGTGCGAGCGTGCTTATAAGTCAAGGTTCTCTTTCAGTATTATATATTAAAGCCTGCTAGTAAAACCGACACCCTATCGTATAAATCGGTATGAGACTTTTTATACGATAGGAGCCCTGCAAGAGATCCCTTAGCTTATGTATTTTCACATAAGTTAAGGTTACTTATTCTAATTTTGTATCATTATTACCATACTTAGAACTGCTAGTCTAATTCCACTTCCATCTGCTATTTGACATTCTCCACCTTCATGTCCTTTCCTTTCCTTCTCCCCGCTCGGTGCTTAGGAGCAATGGGGGAAGGGGCGGAGGACGATAGGACTTAGTCTTTTAGACTAACGGTTTTCGAACCACATCATTTAGGGGACCACGTAGCCCAGCATAGAGGAGCAGCCCTAGAGGTCGGCTCGCTTGGAGATCGGACAGTCTAGTACTGGAGTCCAGACAGCAGGGACTGTGAGTCCCGAACACTAGTAGTTGTATTAGTTTGCTTCCGCGATGAGTGATTTGTAGTGAGGACTTGATGTACCGGGCATAAGCCCGAGATTTTTATTATATGTACTATCTGTGGACACTCCCTTCGTGGAGCTTATTTTCTATACATGTGATTTTCTGTGGACTTGCTTTTATTTTATTGCTATAGTTGTGATCGATTTTAGCCGGCAGAATCGGCATCTTGTAGTGACGACCTTCCCGGGTGCGAAGGTATTACCGCAAGGTGGCGGTTCTTGGCCTAAGACCCCGGTGTCGAAAAAAAATGGGGGTCTTACAAATCTCTCTCGTGAGATTTGTGATTTGATGCGCCTCGCCCCATCTCACTTCACTCTGTTCCTTCGTTCCATTCAATTGCACTCCGCACAAAACACCTCACACACTGGCTCACCGTCCATTCGCCTTACCAAAGTACGGCATCGAGGCCGTTACATCCATCTCACCTTGTGAAGCAATGACTGCGACCCGCATATTTCGCTTTAGTTTATTTGTTTGCAAAACCACCTTCAAAGCCCTTTATTTTTCCTTTATTTAATTAACTCTCATAACGATAATTTCGGATCGTTCGTTGTTCTACGCTAATTGCATTCCTCATGAGAACGACACTCGGGGATTCATTCCCAAATTTTATTACTTGTGCGACCGGTGCGCTTGCCGTATTTAGACGCATCAAGTTTTTGGCGCCATTGCCGGGAAGGCAACTATAGAACGACCATGACGTTTGAAAGTATTATTGTAAGAGTTAGTGTTTTTTGACCGCTGTTTCTTTGTTTAGTTGCTGCAGTGAATACAGGGATGCACTGCAAGAGATCTTGTAGCTTATGACCCCGAGATCGAATGAACTCTTCGTGCACAAAGACCTGTTGCTACCCTCAATCCAGTCCCAATGGGGGACCAGTTGAACATTGATGTCGGAAACCGTGTTGGAGGGATCCTTCATGGTGACCGAAATGGCGATGAGAGTGAAGTAAACCCGCCCCAGGTCCGTACCATGAGGGACTACACCACACCGACCGTTGGGAGTATTTACCCCGGCTTCGGACCGGCGATCACTAACCAGAAATTTGAGATCAAACCAGCCATTCTGAACATAATCCGGAACAACGCACAGTTCTCCGGAATGGCCTCTGAAGACGCCCATCTTCACTTGGCTGAATTCTCCGAGATCTGCGCCACGTTTCGCTATGCTGGGATCCCCGATGATACAGTCAAGCTCTGTCTTTTCCCCTTCCCCCTCAGGGACAAAGCCAAGACATGGCTCCACTCTCTTCCTCCTGGAACAGCCACCACTTGGGAGGCATTGACAACGAAATTCTTAGCCAAGTTCCATCCGGTGGACCGGATTGTGAGTATGCGGCGTGTGATTGCCAACTTTCGGCAAAATGATCAAGAAAGCCTAGCTTAGGTGTGGGAACGCTTCAACGAGTTGCTGAGGAAGTGTCCAAACCACGGATTCCAAACTTGGAATCTCGTTGAAAGCTTCTATTTATCTATTGAACCACAGCACCGAGCTATGATTGATGCCGCCTCTGGTGGAACGATAATGAATCTTGCGCCTGATGATGCATTGAGAATTTTGCAGGATACTGCCATCCACAGCGCATATTGGACCGCAGGAAGGAATATTCCACGAGGTAATAGTGGAGTTTTTGCTCTGGAAGCATCCAAGACCGCCGCCGCTGCTGCTCCAGTTATGGCAATCTCATGCCAGGGTTATGGAGGTTCCAACCACCACAGCTTCGAATGTCAAGCAGGCGAGGAACGTGATGAAACTACTTTCCTTAATGAATCAATTAATTTTATTGCAAATCAAAATTGGGGAGCACTTTATGGGAACACGTACAATCCGGGGGTGAGAAATCATCGAAATTTTTCTTGGAATCAAAACGCACCAGGCCAACGATGGTAGCCGGGGAAGCATCAAAATGATGTGTATGCCTCCGGAAGCCAACCGCGGCCGCCTCAACTGAATTACCCCCAAGGGCCCCCTGCTATAAAAACAAATTCTTTAGCTGAAATGTTTGAAAAGTTTGTTGAGGTCTCCCTGACTAACATGACGAACCAAGCGGCCTCAATGCGTATGCTAGAGGCACAATTAGGCCAACTTGCCCAAATGGTCTCTGAGCGGACCCAAGGCACTTTACCAAGCAACACTGAGAAAAACCCCTATGAGGAAGGAAAAAGCCTTGGGGAAGAAAATTTGAAAAAAAACTCACGAGCTCGTTGTAGCTTGTAAAATTAATAATATTGAAACTACTGTATTGTGCGATTCCGGAGCGTCTAGCAACATCCTCACCATGCAAGATGTTGCGAAGATGAACCTGCATGTTGATTCAGCAAACCAGAAGTCGCTAATTCTTGCAAATGGTATTTTGGCTGACACTGAGGGAGGTGTACGAGAAGTTGAAATCGAGGTTAATGGGAAGTGCTTAACCACTGATTTCCAGGTTTTGGGACCCAAGGAAAACAATTCTATTCCTATATTGGGGGTTCCATTCCTGATGGCTAGCGACGCATCTCTTGATTTTGCCAAAGGATGCATAACTTGGTCGGTTGTTGCTTCAACCTTGGATATCACTTCTGTACATGACCCTCTTCTCCATAATAATAATTTCCAAAGTGTTGCAGATATCAAGATTGGTTTAGAACTCTCCTTGGTGAGGGATGCTCATACGGAAGAGATGATTAAGGAAGGACTTTCTAAGGAGATGATCGATAATAATGAGAAAGAGTTCAAAGAAGAGACCGAGTGCACTGATGCAATGGCTACCTTCCCGTTTCCCGTCGCGTAAATTTTTGAGCATGACGAAACTAGTTCTATTCGGGAGAAATCCCTAGACAATGAATTGTGTAATAATGTTTCAAACTTTGTCCAGCGATCACTAGCTTGGTCTAATCCGGTTGCCGTTTTGGTACCGGAAATGAAGCCACCAACCGCAAAAATAGGACCCACCACGGACTGCAATCTTGGAAATCTCCCACGGTGGAGAAGCTGAGGAAGGCCAAGCGTGTACGCGATGAGCGTTATGCTGCCCTCCGGCGCGAGGAATTGCACATTCGGAGTAAAGGGAAAGCCCTTTCTCCCAATGTAAAACGACAGTCTGCTGTTCCCTCACGCCCCACCGGAGAGACTTATCACAAGTCTGCATTTAGCTGATTGCTCTCCCCTTTTCCGTAATTCCCTATGCTTTGTGCTTGCTTGTTTTGTTGGGAACTTTTCGTTGCTGTGCTTTATTTTTCTACAATTCTTTAATTCCTGCAAGAACAATATATAAACTGCTAATACAGGTATTTGGTCCACCTTAAGGACGGTAAACAAAAGGGCTATTCGGGAGACAACCCAAGCTTGGAACTTTTTGGTCCCTCTTTTTTGTGCTTTTTACTTTGCTCTTCTGTTATACTTTCTATTTTTTGTCTTTTCTTCTGTTCAACCTAATTCGCAGGTCCAACATACTTTTGTGCGATGCAGCAACCTCCGCCTTCATGTATGCTCATTCTTTGGAGCATAGGAACCCTTTCTCCTCAGCCCTCTTTTAATTTTAGATGTCTATTTTCATTTCTGCTTATGTTTTCATTCAAGTCTGGGGGGAAGAGCCGCTTATGCACTCCACGAGCACATTGATTGCATGCCAGTAGTTTTATTTTATGCTTCATTATTGTAGAATCCTGTTGCACACACCTTGCCACCCGCACGAGTGCGCACTTAACCACGCGCGCGGCTTGAGTCAATGTTGTCATTTTGTGTCAATTTTAAAATGGCGGTGCTGACTTTGGATTTTAATTTAGAGTAGTTCGAAACTCGTGCAGTGCTCCTAATCGAGTACTCACGTGGTGTAGAAATTTTATAGGTTTAATTTTTCTTTATGCTTGTAAATTTATATTTTTTTTGCACTCGTAAATCATGTTTGTCCTACTCAAAACTGTGAATCTAGAGCAATCTATCGGTAGCGTAGGAATGTGTGTAGGCGTCACTAGCTTTGTATTGCTCGAGTCGGGAGGACGGATCATTTCTCTCGGTGGCTAAGAACTTGCCCCAAGCTACTTTCAAAGCATTGGTGAATTGTTAGTCTAGCATGAGAGTGATGTAGGCCATTATGTTGGCCCGGTTGAGCTTTGTACCCTTTCCTAACGTCGCCCTCGCTAGCCCCTTTGTGCCTACCCTTCCTTTTAATTCAGCTCCACTATATTCGCCAAAGCCTCATAGCCGATCCTATTCGCACGCCCAATTCGAGCATTAGTAGTTTACATTTTACGTTGGGTTGTGATGTGGTGATTCGTTTTTTTATATGTGGATGTGCCCAAAAGAAAAATGTGATGATTTTGTAAAATAAAAATGTGAAAGCTTAAAAGAAAAATCTATAAAAAGAAAAGGAAAAAAAAGGAAAAGAAAAGAAATAAGAAAAAGTTTAAATGAACAATCTTTTTGAGATGGGATTGTTGTTTAGAGTAGGCAGTGCACACACCCATTTGTAAAAGTTAGTCTGGGGGTGTGGTGCACCTGCGTTTATTTGGTGGTTAGCGGTTACTATTTTTTGTACATTAGCTTATTTGGGTTTGATGTATTACCCATCTTGTTTATCCTTGTTTTCCTCACCGTCACCCAAGCCCCATTATTACCCGAAGTCCTACGGACTCACGCAAGAGTCAAACTAGTGCCATGGAGAGAGTGCGAACGGGCAAGCATATGGTCCCCGACATTGGTAGATTCCTTGGGAGGTGATCACGAACACCGATCTTTGGCAATGCTTAGCCAAGCGACTTGCCTATTTTCTTCCTACACATGACCACGCGATTCTACGGCATTCAATTTTTGAGTAGTGACAATATCTATTTACGTTTGTCGAAAGTTATAAATTTCATAGTATAATTAAAAATTTCTACTATTATATTTTCTATACACTTGAGTTTTCGATTTCTCGTTCTACTTTAAATTGAAGTTACTTCGTCAGCTAGCTATTTTGGAGTTCACGAGATGATTATTTGCTCGGGACGTGCAAATGGTTAGGAATGGGGGTGTGATGAGTCCCCATTTCATACCGAATTCTGGACTCATCTAGGCTTCATTTCATGACTTTGCACTGCCATTTAGCGCCATTAGCACTCCTTTTGGTTCGGTACGACATTCCACGTCTTGTGCACTTTATTAGCCTATTTCTGTGCATGTGTGTATTTCCCTCTTGCTATGCATTTTATTAATATCTGTGACTGCCATGATCGACAACCCGTCCAGTTTTCCTGCAGGTTCGGGGATCGTGTGGGCGTCCGGGATAGGGCTTTCACCATTTTTTGGCAAAGGAGTCAATTGTCGTGCGTTTTTACCCACGCACGACCATCGACCTCTTTGGCGCACGATCATCGGTCGTGCGCAGTCTGGCTTCTCTTGTGAAAGTTCTGCCCCGCCGTATCGCACAGTCACCAGCTATACCGCGCACGATCACTGCTCGTGCGTTGCCGGTCGTGCGTAGTCATGCCCTCTTTTGAAAAGTTCTGTCTCGCCATTTCACACGATCACTGATCGTGCGGTGCTGATCGTGCGTGAGCATTGATTTCATGGTGCAGGTTCTACAAGTTGTTGCCGCACGGGCGCTGACTTTGTTCGCGCACAACCACTGGTCGTGCGCTAGTGGTCGTGCGTGCTATTTAACTCTGCTTCTATAAATCGGCCTGTTTCGCGAATTAGGGTACGGACCCTGGATCGATCTTTGCCGCCACTTCGCCGTTCCGCATCCCAGGAGTTCCATCCATCTCCACCTTCATCCCTACCATCGGGAGGTCATTTTCCGGCGATTCTAAAGCGTTCCGCATCCTCCGGTGATCCTCCCGGCCATTAAAGACCTCTTCTCCGAGCTTTCCACCGAAGAAGATGATGAAGACAACCTAGAGAACGGACTTGAAGGCCCTCGAGGTGACAGCTCGTCGGTACCGGAAGCCTCCTCGGACTGTGCGTGGAAGCGGATTGACAACCCGCACCTCCGGCCAACAACCGCGGTGGATCTTCACTTTCTTGGTTTAGTCTTTCTCCATCTTTCTTGTTGTATGAAATGAATTAAGCTTGTAATGAACTTCGATTTCTAATTGTTTTAATTAGATTATTGTTGTTTAATCTTGCTCGTGAGATTTGTGATTTGATGCGCCTCGCCCAATCTCACTTCACTCCGTTCCTTCGTTCCATTCGATTGCACTCCGCACTAAACACCTCACTCACTGGCTCCCCGTCCATTCGCCTTACCGAAGTACGGCATTGCGTGCGTTACATCCATCTCACCTTGTGAAGCGGTGATTGCGACCCGCATATTTCGCTTTAGTTTATTTGTTTGCAAAACCACCTTCAAAGCCCATTATTTTTCATTTATTTAATTAACTCTCATAACGATAATTTCGGATCGTTCGTTGTTCTACGCTAATTGCATTCCTCAAGAGACCGACACTCAGGGATTCATTCCCAAAACTTTATTACTTGTGCGACCAGTGCACTTGCCGTATTTACACGCATCAGTTACCCTTAGTCAAGGTGTTTGTTGGACGAACCTGAGAATATGCCACTACCTTATCCTTGAGTGTGGGGGCTGGAGCACTAAACACAAATTGTCCATAATGGGACATTTTGATTTCCTTATAGGGAGCCTTTAGTGCACTCACACTCGTTTCCTTTCTCCTTCCATTGTAAGATACCCTAGTATTCTAACAGGAAGAGTTCTTATTCTTCTAGTGACCATACATGTTGTCCTTGTCATACCTATTGGAAGGGAGTATTACCTTTTAAAAGGTGGTCTGAGGCACTACAGGAACTTTGCCTTTCTCTTTGGAGTGGGTAGCTCCAGAGTTCCACTTGAACCCCAAACCTCTCTTATCCTTTTGATAAGTAAAGGAGTCAATCAGCGGTAGCATAGTTTTGGCCTTAGAGAATTCAACCATAATCTTCTTATCCTTGAGAAGCTTCTCTTCAAGATCCATGATGATCTTGTTTTTCTGGCTAATGGTCCCAATTTGGATAATTGAGATTGTCTTTAGTTGGCTAACTTCCCTCCTCATCATAGCTAGAAGGGGTGTTGACTAAGATTGTAGGGAAGCAGCTTGCTGTAGGGATGCAATCTCCTCAGCTTGTCTCTTGACAAGACTTTTGCACTTCTTCAGAGCATCCAGAATTACACCATACTTGTCAATCAATTAATTGACATCATCTTCAGATTCTGAACCATCATTCCCATTGGATGAAGTGGTTTCTTCAGAGTCTGAGTGAGACTCAGAGATAGAGAGAGAGCTAGGACTACAGTGTAACTCATCAGGAATAAGATTGTTCAGATTGTCTTCTGATATGGTCATGAGACTGAACTCCTCATCCTCTTCACAATCACTGTCAATAGAGGAAAGTGCAGCCCTTATGCCAGATGGAGCAATAGGATGTTCAGCCTCTTCTTAAATAGTCATGAGAATAATATAGGCCTCCTCTTCATTAGATTCTGAAGACTCAGAATCACTGTCTGATAGGCTGACAGTCTTCTTGGCGAAGAAGCTCTTTTCAGCCTTCTTGCCCTTGTGATGCTTTTTACCTTCATACTTTATGAACTCCTTCCTTTTAACTAGACAGTCAGCAATGACATGTCCACTCCTATTACAATAGTAGCAAACAACATTAGTCTTAACATGTATGTTATGTTTGAAGTCATACCTTTACCAATAGGTGTCTTTTCTATAATGTCCTTACTGGGATAGGGCTTCCTTGATGAGAATCTTAAAGTGCCCTTATTCTTCCACTGTATCCTCCTTCTCAACATCATCTTGAACTTCTTGGAGAGCAGTGTTAATTCTCCATCTGACATCTCATTTCCAGAGGAACTGGGATCTGAGCTATCTGACTCTACAACTCTCCTTGGTGGAGAAGGAGTCTTTTCCCTGTTTCTTCTCGTGGCTTCAACTCTGAAGGCCATAGTCTTCTCTTTGTTGAGAGATCTGGAAAAATCCTCTTCAGCCTTTCTTCAGCTGTATCTCATGGGATAACAACTTCTCAAATAGATTCTAATGCAATGTGTTGGCCAAGTTGCTAACTTTTTTGATGGCACGGATCTTGATATCCTATTCCTTGTTTAGGGATCTAAATAACTTGTCATTCAGCCCTTAATTAGTGAACTGTCTGCCATAGGTGATCAGGCTATTCACTATTATGAAGAACTTCTCATAGCATTCAGCTATGGAATCATTCTTCCCTTGCTTGAATTCTTCATATTATTGATTTAGGAAGGATTTTTTGTCTTCGCTCACCTCCTCTGTCCCATCCATATAAAAAATGAGAGAGTCCCATATTTCTTTGACAATTTTGTAGTGGATAAGGTTCTGGAAGGTGGAGTCATCTATGATACTGACAATGATGTTTTGTGCCCTATTATCCATATTTTCAAAGATGAATTCATCCATAGTCATTTCAGTATACTTCTTTAGAGTGTAGACATTGGCATCTAAGACAGAGACATTCATGGTAATGAAAGTCCTTCTCGGACTGTAATGAAGATCCTAGGGTATGAGGGTTCCATCAATAGCCAAACCCTTTCATTCTAAATTCCAAAGTTTTCTTTTCTACAGATAGGGAGCTTCATAGAGCTCAACTCCTTGTGGTTCTAACCTAAAGCCATGGAATTAATATTCAGCTACTCTTGGAGATCTGCTCAGATAGTTAAGTCCTTTTAGAATAATCTTGCTCTGATATCACTTGAAATTCTTTGTTTCAAGAGTAACTATACACCTAGAGGGGGGGTGAATAGGTTTTCAAGTCTTTATGACTACTTTTTGATTTGGTGTGTTGTGAGTTAGATTATTGAGTTTTCTTTCAAGAACACAGATCAGCACACCAGTATTTATAGTGGATCCCCAAGGTATAGGTACATCCACTTTCCCTCCCACCTTTCTGACAGTGTGTTAGACAAGGCAATCTTCACCAAATCTCGACTCAAATAGCTTACAACACAGATCCCTCTAGATCTCTCAGACTTCCTCCAAGTCCTACCTCGGGCATAAGACCTACCAACTAAGCATAAATATTACTCCTACAGCTCAGTGATCCTCCAGTTCACCTAACTCAGGCTTAACATAAAGCCCATACCACTTAGGCTAGAAGGTTAGCCCTACACTCAAGATAATAAATCTCCTACAGCTCAGATCTGACTCAGATCCTAACTCTCAGCCTTTATATTTTAGGCTACAACTCAGATCTATAATGATCCAATAGAAAGATTTTGGGTTTGATGGTGATTGACTCTGGAGAAAAAGATTCTCTGAGTCTTCTTCTTTTTGAACTGAAAAAAGTAAGTCCAATCTTCTCCACATCAACAAGTATTTAGATCTTCAGTAGGTTAGCTTATGTTGAGAAGACACTGAAGAGCCCTGTACCTTCAAGTCTTTGATGTAATTGTAGATTCTAGTTGCCTTGAAGATGAACAACAACCTAAAGTATCTCTACAACTTTTTCTTATTCAGAAAACGAGATTTTTGATCTTGCTCTTGAAGACAAATTAAATCTTCAGTCCTTTTATTTCTTCAACCGCCAACTCTTTTCTATGGATCACAGACTTACTATAAGAATGAGTTCCAGAAAATCTTCTTCTTGATAGAGAGGAAGAAGATGACCAAAAACTTGTTTTTAATTTATCGAAAAATGTCCGTTTATTGATCTATGTCCAACGGCTCTATGCGCATTATAGACTATCAAAAATCATCAACTACAACATCTCTTTTTGTATTAAATGCAGTACTAAAGGCATGTGGCGCCTTTTGTCATCTAGCGTGCAAATCACGCGACATTTGAATTCTTGATGATGTTAGCATGACTCGGTGCTTGTGGACTTGGTAATTTCTAGAGAATCTGCATAAGCATTAAGTGAGGCTTTGTCACTCAACATAGAAATACTTAGTAGAATTCTGCATCATGAGGCATCAGGTGAACCTTCAACACTAAACAATTTTGACATTTGCAGTCTAACTGTTAAGGTGTTGAGTGATCCTTCATTACTCAATGGTTCTAGATTTGGTTGAAATTTCTCTGTATGAAGGCGTTGACTGCAGCTTCCACACTCAATGCTCCTTGACTTTGTATGTCTTCTTTATGGGGCATTGAGTGGCTTGTCTTCACTCAATGCTTCTATACTTAATCTGAAATCCAGTTAAGTATGCGTTGAGTGAACTACCTTCACTCAATGCTTCTGTCCTTGGACAGATTTCTAGTTAGTAACACTGAGTCTTTGACTGCATAGAGTTGTGTCAATGCTTTTACCTTTCTAGCATTGAGTGATGTGAGTTCACTCAATGCTTTTGGGCTTACCCAATTTTCTGCTTATTCAGTAAGCTGTCTTGAGTCCATCTATCATGGTGAATCTGACTGCCTTTCTAATCAATATAACACTATACAACCTGCATACAATGAACTTGAACATATATTAGATACATTCATGTGTATACCATTGACTTGACAACCTTCTCCAAATCAAGTAAATTGTGATCAATGGACCCAGCAGGAGGCATGTGCCCTAACACGGTGTTTTGTTGTGCAGGTAGGAAGAGTCCCATTGTAGCCTAGATCTTTCTTATAGGAATTGTACGGCTGTGCGTCGTTCTTTACGCACAATCAATACAACAATGTGATGCCTACATCATTTTTGGTGCTCTACCTCGAGCCGTGCGATTTGCTCGTGCACAGGCTATTTTGTCCATGCGTGAACAAATCGCACGACTTCCTCTTTTAGTCATAATATTTTATGAAATTACTGCCCGTGCATTTTCCTCACGAATGGTTGGATTCAATCATGCGCAAAGGAAAACACATGATCTTCCTCTTTGCCGGGAAGTTCTGCATTCTATCTCTACTCGTGCATTTTGTTCATGCACAAGCTATTGGCCCGTGCATGTTCAAATCGCACGGTCTTATTTTTCTAAAAGGTTGGGCCATCCTGTGAGTTTAATTTCACACGATCAACGCACTAACGTGAGTTTGACCGTATGTGCCTTAATTTTTGATGCATTTACCATAAATACCGCATGTTTTGCCCAAGTTAGGGTTCGATCTTCACTCTGTGATTTATCGGTGCAAGAGAGCTCTGACTCCAAGTTCTTCCCACCTTTGTTAGGGCTTATGACCTAGGCCACCTATTTCATCCTTAAGCTTCCAAGGAAAAGCTTCTAGCCCTACTTCTATCATTGAGCAAGGTGGACGTGGAATTTAACCCGACAAGATCATGATACAAAGAAGATGGGCCATTGAGAGGTAGTGATAGCCTTCTCTACCCCGATGTAGTTGAGGAACGAGTTTTGACACTGATTGACAACCCGGCGATTCCTATCAAGAATCCCCAAAGAGGCTTCTGATTTGGTCTATTCTTTTATCTCTCCTCTTATTTAATTGTTGTACGTAATTAGTATTCTCCATTATTTGATGATGTTGCACTCAAATATTTATTATGATAGTTATATTTCATGTCTACGTGAAATTATTTATGTTTAAGTTGCTTGAGGTACACCTCCATTTTCCATCTCGCTATTGTGAGTGTTAGCGCACTAGCAATTGTTAGTGCCTTGCATTGCGAAGAGGTTCTTTCAACCCTCAATCTGCTGGTACGAACCATTATATCTACATGCCTACTCATTCATCTTCCTTGAGAAGCAGTGCATAGCCGCTTGCATAGTTTCAATTCCACCGAGCGAGTAGTGCACATAACTGTGTTTCTTGAGAGATCAATACTTGGGAAACATTCCCATTTTAAATTACTTGGGTGACTGGTACACTTGTCGTAAGCGCTTCAAGTTTTTGGTGCCATTACCGGGATCACAGTCATGCGAGTTTCTGGGAGGGAGTCGGGAGATAGAATCCCTTCCCCTTGTATTTGTCATCCTTTTATTTTATTTATTTCTTCATAATCTTTTTTGTATTTTGATTATAGGTAGTTGTAGTAAAGTTTTGTTTGGTGTAGCATTTTGCACAATTATTCTTTCCACAAATCGTGATATCTTCACACCATGTAGTCTAGCCTCAATATCCGATGTTGGTGGTGTGGAGATATTTCCCATGCTAGTGATAGATGCTCTATGGGAGATAGTGGGCTTAATTCTCGTGGTATAGTATATGGAGCACCTGTCTTGTCGGGTCCTTCAATCACCGCACCAAAGTCTTATGGCTACTTATCCTCAACACTTCCTCTATTTTTGTATTCCTCTCTGGCCCCACAAGGACCGAGGAGTAAGAACAAACAGTGCTTATTTTGTCATATCAATGATCATGCCCTAAAGGATTGCGCCAAATTTCAACGCCAATTGATGGAGGATGATAAGCCAGCTATCTGGATCATCCCAACTACCATTTTTTGCTGCACTCCTTCTATCTTTGGATACATACCTGTATCACCTTCTTATTTTGAAGGGCATGATGTGGATCCATCTCTCAGAGTTGTGGCGGAACGATGTTTTGACAAGGCTGAGCCTATCTCCTATGTACATTCATCATTACTTGGGGATTGTATTATTTGTGAGGAATTAGTGCTTGAATTTATCCAAGCACTATTCCTCCCACTTTTTGTGAATTCTACTATATTTTTTATAACGATATCGTTGATGATGCGCCGCAAGATAAGGCATGTGATCAAGGTATTGTACCTATCCCTATGGAGGAGGACAAACTTTAAGGTGAATAGGAATCTTCCTCAGCACCGGTGGAGGAAGTCCAAATCATGGGCCAGGAAACTGTTGATCCTACTGAGCCTTATAGTATTGTCGACGATGTTGACAAAATTTTACTACTAGAATATATTGGGAGTGAGACCGGGACTACTCCCCCAATATTTTATTACTTATGTCTCTCTTCTCCTTTATTTATTAACCCCCTTTCTTTATCCAAGCCTATGCGGATTGAGTCTTCATAGGTACTTTAGAAGGATTTTGAGCATCTTGCCTAAGTTAATGATGAGAGAATCTTCTTATGCGAGGAGGTTGATCCTTCCTCCATAATGTGAGCTCCATTCATTGCCTTCTCCTCCCGCTTCTCCCCTGTCGATGACACCTTGCGTGGCAGGGAAATATTTCATGAGACGAGTGAGTATTCCTCCTCCTCTTCTTATATTCTCTTCCCTCTACATGTGAGGAGTATTTATTATTATTTAGGTAGAGGGGTAATTGTTTTATCGTTGTATTGGTACCCGATACCGACATGGGTTTTGGAATAGTTTCCTATCCACTTCCATCCAAACTCCCATTAGCTAGAACTCTTGTAGTTCTGATTAAGTTATGCTGGGAAGAAAATAACCCCATTAGTTATCTTTTATTCCCCTATAAATTAGTTTAGTTTTTTTTTCTTTTGCGGAGCTCACTACCTTGCAGGTAGTTTTCATTTGTGAAGAGAGTGGTTGTGATTCTTTGTATATCGACTTCACCCTGGACTTTCATACGTCTTCTGGTATGCTCAATTTTGAGCATTGGGTACTCTCTTCTACAGATCTATTAGTTTTTTTATTGCTCATCATTTGCTCGATTTATTTAGATTAAGTCTAGGGGAGAGCTTTTGTATTCGTACCCACACACATGCACCATTGCATAACATACTAGAAGTTTTTATTTCGTTTATTTTATTGTGTTTTCTTCGCACACAACAACACCTACATAAGCGCATGCTTAACCGTTAGTGCGTCGTAAGTTAAATTCATCTCTTTTGGGTGATTTTTGAAAATGTTTGTGATGTCTTAGGATTGCGAGATAGAGTAGAATGTTGTCTCGTACAGTGCTTCTAGTCGAGTGTTCACGTCTCGCATAGAAATTCGAGTAGAATTAATTTTTCTTTATGATTTTAGTTTATACTTTTTTCTATTTGCATAAATATTGTTTATTCATTAGAAAAAATTGATGAATCCGGTGTGAATAAAATAGTAGTGTAGGGATGTTTGTAGATGGTAGTTAACATCGTATTGCTCGAGTCGAGAGAACGGTTAGTCTCTCTCGGTGGGTAAGAACTTGCCCCAAGCTACTCTCGATGCATGGGTACACGATTAGTCAAGCGCATGAGTGTGATGCAGGCTATCATTTTGGAAAAGTTGAGCTTTTGCACCCACTCTTATGATCTATCATCGCTAGCCCCATTATGACTACACATCTTTTGATTTAACTCCACTATTATCTCAACAAAGCCTAAAAGACAATCCTAGTGGCACACCTAAATTTGAGCTCTAGTGTGTATTTTATTTTCATGTTAGGGGTGTTAATGTGGTTATTATGTTGTGGATATGTGAAAGTGCTCTATTGAATATTTTATTGAAAAAAAATAGGTTGTGGAAAATAAGAAAATATGAAAATAAAAAAATTAAAATGGAAATATTTGAAAAGAAAATGAAATGATAAGAAAAGAAAAAATTAAAGTTAAAATCTTCTTGATGTTTTGTGTTGGGAGTAGGCAGTGCACACACCCATGTCATCAAGTTTAAGTCTAGTAGTGTTGTACACCCGTGTATGTTTGGTTGAGGATAGTTTTTGTTGTGCTAGGTCATTTGGTATTCGGTGTGTGAGCCTTCGGTTTTATCCTTGTTTAGCATGCCTAAACCCAAGCCTTACTCTAAACCTAAAAACATACTGATTCGGGCTTTGAGTCAAACCAGTGTCATGGAGAGAATTTGAATGGGTGAGCCTATTGTCACTGATATTAATGGATTTCTTTAGAGGTTATCCCGATACACGGTCTTTGGCAATTCACACCTACCCGATATGTTTACTTTCTCCCTACGCGTGACCAAACGATTCACCATCATTCCCTTTTTGAGTAGATATACTATATAGTTACGCTCCAGGAAATTTATAAACTATTTTGCATAATTAAAAATTTCTTCTACTGAATTTTTATGTGCTTGAGTATGCAACTTTGCATGGTACTCTGCCATTGTAACTTCTATGTCAGATATTTATTTTTCTCATCTGTATGAGAGAAGATTTGCTCAGGACGAGCAAATGGTTATGTTTGGGGGTGTGATGAGTTGATATTTATAGTATTTTTTGGACTCATCTGGGATTGTTTTCACGCGCATGCACTTCATAAATAACTTATAATTAATTGCACATATATCACTTGATCTCCACTTTCACACGAAGTACACATTTTCCCCATTATAGTGTGCAATTACGCACTATTTTACTAGGAGTAAGCAAATGGTGCTTCCCATGTATTTTTTTCATTGATTTTAGTTTTTTGTGAGTGTTGGAGGCAAGTGCCCCATCATGGTATTTTATTGTACAGGTGGGCAGAGTCCCATTGCAGCCCAGATCATTCCTGTAGGAATTGCATGGTCCTTCCTTGTTCTTCACGCACGGTCAATACAACTGTGTGATGCCTATAACATTTTTTGTGCTCTACCCTGGGCTGTGAGTTTGCCTGTGCATGAGCTATTTCTCCTGTGTGTGAACAAATTGCACGACCTCCTCTTTTATTCAAAATGAAATTATTGCCCGTGCATTTTCATCACACGCTTTTCGATTCAACCGTTTGCGGAGGAAAACGCAAGATCTTCCTCTTTACCTAAAAGTTGAGCGTTTTGTCTTCACCCATTCTTTTTGTTCTCATGTGGGCTATTGGCTCATGCTTGTTCAAATCACACGGTCTGCTTCTTCTTCCAGGATGGGCTATCCTGCGAGTTTAATTTTGAATGATCCATGCACGGTCGTGAGTTTGGACGTACGTGTTTTAATTTCTGACGTGTTTTCTATAAATACTGTAGGATTTTCCCTAGTTCTTGATTGATCTTCACTCCACAATTTTCTGCCGTAAGAGAGCTCTGACTCCATGTTCTTCCCACCTTCATTAGGGCTTATGACCTAGGGCGTCTCTATCATTCTTAAGCTTCCAATGATAATATTTTAGCCGTACTTCCATCATCGAGCAAGGAGGACGAGGCATTGGATGTGACCAGATCGCAACACAAAGAATACGGGCCATTGGGAGGTAGTGGCAGTCTTCTCTACCCCAGACGGAGTTGAGGACCGAGTTTGGATGTGGATTGACAACCCGACGATTCCTACCGAGAATCCCCATTGAGGCTTTGGATTTGGTCGATTATTTATTCTCTCCTCTTGTTTAATGGTTGTATGTAGTTAGTATTCTCCATTATTTTATGATGTTGCACCCAAATCTTTGTTATGATAGTTATATTTCATGTCTATGTGAAATTATTTATGTTTGAATTACCTGAGATGAGTCGCCATATTTTATCTTGTTATCGTGAGTGTTACTGCACTAGCATTTTCTAGTGGCGTACGCGCGAAGAGGTTCTTTTGACCCTCAATCCACAGGTGCGAACCATTCCATTTGCTTAGCTACTCGTACATCCTACCTACAAAGCATTGTGTAGCAGCCTCCATAGTTTCAATCCTGCCGAGCATTGTAGTGCACACCGGTCTGCATTGGAGTAGTTTATATAGTTTAGTTTAATTTTATTTCCACAACCCAAAAGCCCCTATCATAACCCTAACCATGAGGACTTCAATCTCAAGTCCTCCTCAATAGTTAGTCCACATTACTGTGTTTCTTGAGAGATCGATACTTGGGAAACATTCGCCCATTTCATATTACTTGAGCGTCGGTGCACTTGGCGTAAGCGCATCAGCTAGTAGCAAGATTGTAATAAACTCTGACAAGGCCATATGAGATGCCGTCAACACCAAGTCAGCTACATAGCTGACATGTATTGCTGTTAAGCCAGTACCGTCGAGTAAGATTGATTACTGTTGAGTAAATTGCCGGGCACTAGCTGAGTGGAATAAGAAAAATGCTACTTCTTTCTCCACTGAACATAAGAATTCAGATGCACCATCTACATCAAAAAATGTTCAGACGAGAAGGTACAACATCCATGAGTGTTGATGTTATGGTAAGGAGGGACACTTTGCCAATTATTGTTGGCACAACCCTAATATGCCTAATACAAAGAGAAGCTTTCCAACTAAGGCAGATGTAGGTAAATTATTTCTTTTACTGATAATAAGAACCTAGTACCCAAATTCAATTGGGCTCCTAAGGTAAAATAAATTATCTCTTGTTGGATAGTTCAAGTACCAACGTAAAGCAAATTTGATACTTGGATAGTTGGTTCTCAAGGCACATGACATGAACTAGATTTCTTCTAAATGATTATTCTCCTGTGAAGAATAGACCAAAGGTCATCTTTGGAGGCTCTGACAGAGGAGTCACCAAGGGATATGTTATGAACTCCAATGGCATAATGTCTATCATAAGGGTAGCTTACGTTGAAGGATTGCAACACAACCTTGTAAGCATAAGTCCACTATGTGATATAGGTTATGTCATTGAATTACCCAATAATAAGTGTCTAATTATAAAGTCAAATGACTAAGAGAAAATTCTCTCAGGCACAAGGAGTGAAAATGGATATTACTTATATTTCATTTATTATAAATCTTCTACTTCTTTTTGTCTGGTATCTAATGAGAGAGAGTCTCTTTGTGTTCAATGACATAAGAGACTTGCTCACATTTTTTATAATATAATTAACAAGTTGTTTTTTGAGAATTTAGTTAGGGATTCTCCTAATTTAAAATGTGTTAAAGAGGTTCCCTGTCATGCATGCAAGATGGGCAAGCAAACAAGGGCCATCTTTAATATATTAGCTCCAAAGACTATAAGAGATGTCTCTATCTGTTACATATGAATCTATTTGGTATTACGCCTATTAAGAGTTTAGGAGGGAAGTTGTATACCTTTGTGATTATTGATGATCACTCTAGTTATACACGGGTATTCTTCCTCAAGAAGAAATCAGATACCTTGAATGTTTTCATTATATTTGTTAAGGTAATCTAGAATAAGATAGAATGTTCAGTGGTCAAACAAAGAAGTGAACTTGGTGCAAAATTTTAGTGTAGAGCCATGACAAGGTTCTGTCAAGAACTTAGTATCACCCAAGTATTCACTTCTACTAGAACTCAACAACAAAATGAGATGTCTGAGAGAAAAAATGAGACCTTGACTGAGGCTGGCAGAAACTTGCTTAGCAATTCCTCACTACAAGAATACTTTTGGGGTGAGGCAATAAATATTGTATGCAATATTCTGAACATGGATTCTATCAACCAAGTCCATAGTAAAACTCACAATGAACTCTTGAAATGTAAAAAACAAACTATATATTATTTTAGAATTTTTGGTTGCAAATGCTATATTTTAAACAATAATAAAACTTAGTTAACTAAATTTGCAGAGAAATGTTATGTAGGAGAACTTATTGGATATAGTGCCCATAGTAAAGCATATAGAGTATTCAACAGGAAAACCCATATTATAGAAGAATCTCTGCATATTATTTTTTATGAGTTTTGTTTGCTATATAAGGGCAGGTCTAATGTTATTAACATTGTAGGTTCTGAGCTTAATATACAAGATCTGTCTATTCAAGATAAGACAAGCTCAAGCAGAAATTATTCTCAAATTGATGTATTGAGTGAAGAAATTTAGGCAGCGGATGGAATTCAAGAAGTTGTTGAAGATGAACAGATAGCTGGAGAAATTCCAACAAGCTAGCCTAGTGCTAACAGATGCCTGCTTCAACCAAAAATATGAGAGATCATCCCACACTACAACAAATTGTGCTTATAGTAAGGACCTAAATCGTTACAATAAGTAGCAAAAATCGTTACAAAACTCTTTCGTAACGAAAAAAACTTTATGTAACGGTTGTCCTCTAAAGCTCGACGCTAATACATCTTGTAACGAATGTATGTGTGTCGTTACAATAAATTAGTTACAATAGTAAAAAAAATTCCGCCCGTCGCCGCCCGCCGCCCGCCGCCGCCCGCCGCCCGCCGCCGCCCGCCGCCCGCCCGCCCGCGAGCCCAGCATATTTCAAAAATTCATTATGGAATGGGCAATATAAACCCAAAATTGATGTTTTAACTGGCAGTGTGGGACTAAAAATGACCAAACATATTGTGAGAAAAAAATACTATTTGTAACGTAATATTAGTGTTGTTACAAATACTTACATTTATAGTAACAAATTAATTTTTATTGTAACAAAATATAAAATATTCGTTACACAAAGTACTTTTTGGTAACAACAGAAAAAATTCATTACTAAATATAGCTATTAGTAACAAACTGTGTTTTAGTTATATTTCAGTCCTTACAACATGTGCAGTTTGTTGTAGTGCCAGCACTCTCATAATTGAAGATGTCAGTTAAGGAGTCACCACTAGAAGTTCACATTGAAGCTCTCTTTCTGAGCCTCTTATCTAAGACATTGTAGGTTACGGAGAAGACAAGAAGAGCATATGTGGTACTTATCAATTCCTAAGAAGGAGATTAATATCCTAAAGCAGTAAAAAGCAAACCAGTGTGGCTATACCCCAGCTAAGCTAGAGTATATCTCAACAGAAAGTTATTGTGCACAAGTTTTGTGGATTCAACATCAGCAATATGACTACATCCTCCAGGTAAGTAACATTCCCATTTTTTGTGACTCATCCAATTCTATTACTATTTCTAAGAATCCTGTATCACATAGTAGGACTGAGCACATAGAAAAGATATCATTTTATTAAAAAACATGTTGAGAATAAGGATATCTGTCTTGAATTTGTCCCCACAGACAAACAAGTTATAGATATCTTTACTAAGCCACTAGATGAGTAAAAGTTCAATTTTTCAAGATTGATAATAGATTATCTTTCTTGTAACATTCCAATTACAATGCTTCATCATTCAAGTTATCTTCATTTTATTCTATTATTGCTAAAACAATGTTCTGATAACTTAGTTCAGTTAACTAATAGATGTTAGGTAGATAACTTCTGCTTGAGTCAATTGACTCAATTTCATCTGCTTTCTATCATTTTTGATGGAAATTTATGCTTAGCAGGGCTGTAGAGATTAGCTAAGAAAGTATCAGAAATACTTTGGAGATTAGCTGAGAAAGTCTGAGCTATACCATAGAGATTGTTGAGAAAATTCTCAACGATATATCTCTTCGTCTCAACGATACCACTAAGATAGGCTGTTGTATTAATTTTTCAATTATTCTCAATTGTTAGAACATTTTAATGATCATTCTTTTTAGTTGTATGGTGCTTCGATTTTGTTTAAAACCCCGTAATATATTAATATATATATTGAAAGAGAGATCTATCCTAGAGATTAAAACACAAAGCAAGAGTAATAAAGACAAGAAATAAAGGCAAACCAGACAACACAAGAAATTTATAGTGGTTCCCCTAAACTTGGGTACATCCACTCTTCTACCACCCTAGGTAGGAATCCACTGCAGGAAGAGTTGATCAGGTGTCCTGAGCACCAATGAGCTTTTGATAAGGTGCTCAAAAACCAAACTGGATTTTTTGATCAGGTGTCTTGCCACCACTGAGTTTTTATAAGGTCTCAGAAACCAAGCAGAACTTTTGAAGGGAGTTCAAGAACCCTTTTATAGGAGGGAAGGGAGAGTTGATGTTGTCTTCTTTGTTCAACAATCAAAGAGAAGCACAAGTGGATTTTGATGATGTTATCAAAGCTCCCTCTAAGATTTGCAATTTTTCAGGAAGGAGAGCTTTGCATAGGGTGATAGGTCTTGAATTGAATGACTGCTCCAGGAAATGATGATTTCAGCAAAGGCTGAAATGTGAGTTGTCTTGGAGTGTGAATGATGAAGCCTTGATGATGTTTATCTTCCAGTAAGCCTTCAGACTGATATAAAGTAGTTGTCTCTTCAGGCTTCCTGGAACAGTAGATCTGAGAAGAGCACTTGCTGTGCAGGTGATGTTGAGTTCTTCCTGGAACTCTGATTCCTGTACCACTTTCTACTCTCTACTGTTCTCTCTCTTCTTCTTATTCTTTATGTTCTTGTTATTCTCTTCTTTTTCACACCTTGTTTTCTTCTCTGTTGTTCTATGTATATATTCTGATAGGAGGCCAATGGTCATTTGAATTCTTGCATTTATTACTGCTGCCTCTTAGTTACTCCAACGGCTATAATCTCCTAAAAGCATTCTTGTAACTGTCCTGTAATAAAGATGTGTTGGAATATGAATAGCTTATTTTGATTGGACCAAGAATATCCTTAAAATCTGCCTGGGAACTTGCGTTCAGAGTGATGGCAGAAATCGTCGATCTGAACAAGATGATCGTCGATTTGAGCTCAACTATCGTCGATCTGAGCTCAGAGATATTGGAGCTGGTCTGGGACAGAAAACGTTGATCTGAGCTCAGAGATCGTCGAACGGAGTTCGACGCCTTGTGGACCTAAGCTCATAGATCATCGATCTCAGCTTGACGCCTGAACTTGAAAACGTCGATTTGAGCTCGACGCCAAGGTTGAATTCTGAATTCTTCTTTGACTGATTTCTCTTGGCTGATTTCTTCAAACTCTGAGAGCCTTTGACTTAGCACATCCTATGACCCTTAGCAATATATTGATGGGTCAATCTAATAATCCTAAAGACATTGTGATCCTGACCCAAATCCAAATTAGGGTGTTCCAACAATCTCCCCCTATTTGGGTTAGGATTACTATTTACATAAAAATATTATAATTAATATTACAAAGAATAAGATATAAAAAGAGAAACTTTGCATAGCTGACTTCTGTTGCTGTTAAAACTGACTGCTGCTGGCTTTACAAAACTCCCCCAATGTTGATGCAGTAACTGTGACTGGAGGAGGCTGGGATGACTTTGAAAATTGGATTTTGATTGAGTCATCCAGCTAATTCTTATAGATGGTACCTGCAGAAGGCTATGGTAGAGATTGCTCTCTCCTTGAAAAAGATATGATAGCATCAAAAATGATATTTGTGCAGCACATTTTATTAAGATTCTGAATCTGAAAAACAAAGTCTGATATCTTTCTTCCTATAGAATTTCTTTTCATCAGAAGAGATTCAAACTCAGTGCCATGATCACTACTGACCCATGCAACTAGAGTAGAGGACTCAATCTAGATGAATTTAGAAAAAGATCTATAAGAAATATAAAGTTATCTGACAGAGAATTCTCATACATAAATCCTAACATAATTTTGAACAAGATATCAAAAGGATAGAAGCAGCCCTTAAGAAAAGATGTTTCCTAATAAATTTGTTCAAAATAGGAGAAGGATTTGAAAATATTTTAAATAGTTTATCCTTATAATTATAAATCAAATTTATGAAAAAGCAGACTGAGTTCGACGATTTTATATAGGATCGTCGATCTGAGTTCGACGATTTTATATAGGATCGTCGATCTGAGTTCGACGATTTTATATAGGATCGTCGATCTGAGTTCGACGATTTGAACTTATTTCGTTGATTAAAATGTTTCTTTTTCCTTTGAGTATATTCTGAAAACATTCCTCTGAGAAGTTTTGTTTCCTCCTCAGGTTTTATTGAATCTTGGCAGCAAAATTGAAGTTCTAAGTTAACTGAACTGAAAACAAAGTTAGATAATACCTGATCCTCTTCAGGTTTTGATTTTCCTTCTGTTTGTTCAGACTTTAAACTGCTGCAGGAAGTATTGATGGCCATTAAGCAGAATTGTTTGGCCCTTGCTTCCTCATCTTAATCTTCAAGTGATGATTCATCATCTGATACATCCCAAATGACATCTAGGGATACTGATTCTCCTTCTTCAAATAAGATTTTGTAGCTTCTTTCTGTTGTTCCATCCACTGGTCTAGAAGCCATTTGATGAAGAGAATCCCATATCTCCTTAGTTGTTGAGCATTCAATAACTTCCTGGAACAATTCATCAGATAATGACTGTGCTAGGATATTCATGGCTCTGGCATCAGCTAGTCAGGCACTTTTAGTTGTTGTTGCAGAGGTTGGGAGACCTGTCATAATGGCATAAAATATTTCTTCATCAATATTGTCCATAAATGACTTAATTCTTGTCTTCCAAAGTACAAATTTGTTTATGTTGCACTTAGGATGTCTGGTGCTAGAATATTCCATATTCTTGCTATGTGAAAAATAAAATATTTAATCTAACTAGGATGGATCAAAAGAGAGATCTTTTGGTTCAGGTGTTAGCCATTATAAAAAACCAAACTAGTGAAGATCTAGTTGTTGAATAACCAACTTCCCTCTGATACCAATTGAAAGAGAGATCTATCCTAGAGATTAAAACACACAGTAAGAATAATAAAGACAAGAAATAAAGGCAAACCAGACAACACAAGAAATTTATAGTGGTTCCCCTAAACTATGGTACATCCACTCTTCTACCACACTAGGTAGGAATCCATTGCAGGAAGAGTTGATCAGGTGCCCTGAGCACCAATGAGCTTTTGATAAGGTGCTCAAAAACCAAACTGGATTTTTTGATCAGGTGTCTTGCCACCACTGAGTTTTTATAAGGTCTCAGAAACCAAGCAGAACTTTTGAAGGGAGTTCAAGAACCCTTTTACAGGTGGGAAGAGAGAGTTGATGTTGTCTTCTCGGTTCAACAATCAAAGAGAAGCACAAGTGGATTTTGATGATGTTGTCAAAGCTCCCTCTGAGATTTGCAATTGTTCAGGAAGGAGAGCTTTGCATAGGGTGATAGGTCTTCAATTGAATGACTGCTCCAGCAAATGATGATTTTAACAAAGGCTGAAATGTGAGTTGTCTTGGAGTGTGAATGATGAAGCCTTGATGATATTGATCTTCCAGTAAGCCTTCAGACTGATGTAGAGTAGTTGTCTCTTCAGGCTTCCTGGAACAGTAGATTTGAGAAGAGCACTGGCTGTACAGGTGATGTTGAGTTTTTCCTGGAACTCTTATTCCTGTACCACTTTCTACTCTCTGTTGTTCTCTCTCTTCTTCTTATTCTCTATGTTCTTGTTATTCTCTTCATTTTGACACCTTGTTTTCTTCTCTGTTGTTCTGTGTATATATTCTGATAGGAGGCCAATGGTCATTTGATTTCTTGAATTTATTACTACTGCCTCTTAGTTACTCCAACGGCTATAATCTCCATAAAAGCATTCTTGTAACTGTCCTGTAATAAAGCTGTGTTGGAATATGAACAGCTTACTTTGATTGGACCAAGAATATCCTGAAAATCTGCCTGGGAACTTGCATTCAGAGTGATGGAAGAAATCGTCGATCTGAACAAGATGATCGTCTATCTGAGCTCAACTATCGTCGATCTTAGCTCAGAGATATTGGAGCTAGTCTGGGACAGAAAATGTCGATCTGAGCTCGGAGATCGTCGAATGGAGTTTGACGCCTCGTGGACCTGAGCTCAGAGATCGTCGATCTCAGCTCGACGCCTGAACTTCAAAACGTCGATCTGAGCTTGACGCCAAGGTTGAATTCTGAATTCTTCTCTGACTGATTTCTCTTGGCTGATTTCTTCAAACTCTGAGAGCCTTTGACTTAGCACATCCTATGACCCTTAGCTATACATTGATGGGTCAATCTAATAATCCTAAAGACATAGTGATCCTGACCCAAATCGAAATTAGGGTGTTCCAACATATATATATATATATATATATATATATATATATATATATATATATATATATATATATATATATATATGTATATAAGGGAGCGTTCTTATGCGAAGAGATTTGCGGTGCGAAGGTGCGAAGGTTGAAATCCTACCATCCATTTCTTTATATCGCGATCTTCCTCTTTCTTCAAGCGGAAACCCTACCACAGCCGCAATTCTCCCTCCCGACAAGGCCCTACCAAGGCGATCGATCTGCTCCCAACAAAGGTGCGAACGACACATCTCATAGTGCTAATGGAATCTCGAACTCCATCCGGTTGCGACAACTCTTTCTCTTCGAACAGCGGCAGCTATTTCTCTCCTAGTGATGACAGCACTTTATCTCCCGGCAGCGGCGATCTCTGCCACCTTCGGCATCCCATGATTCAAAATGAGGTAATAATGTTTAGAGATAGCATCCTTTTACATGATTATACAATTAAAAATGGTTGTGTTGTTCTTGCTCTAAAATATCTGACTCCATGTGTTGTTCTTGCTATGAAATTGGGTTATTTATTAAATCAAAATGTTGTTTGAGGCCATCTTTCAACGTGCTTGCATCCAAGCATTCCTACTTCAGGGAGAAGATCCATACCATATTTTATTTTGATTATGCTCTTTCATTATTATGAAGATAGAATAGATAGTGGTGTATTTGTATCCAAGAATTCCTCCAAGAATAGATGTTGGAGAGTTTCTTAGAAGTTCTGTTATACATTTTCAACACTAAATAATTTTTTCAGTATTGGTTTAATCATCACATATGAGATTTAATCATCACATATTGATTTTATGCATGCATGATGTAGAGTTTAATGTGCTAATATTGTTGGGATTTGTCTTAGGGAATGACTTTGGATGAAAGTGGAGGTTTTATTGGCGAAGTAGAAAAGAAGTTTGCCGAGGTAAGTTATGATAATTTTGGATTTTCCTTCAAACACAGTATTGATTTTTCATATATATTTTTGATTTTATGTAGGATTTAGAAGCAATAAAACCCCTCAAAGGAAAACTATTTCGTTCAGTTGTATAGTTTGAAAATTTCTACAAACACTATGCACATCACGTTGGTTTTAGTGTACGCAGTTCAACTTCCACTAAAGATAAAAATGGTGAACTACAGTATAAGTATTTTGTATGTTCAAAGGAAGGATTTAAGGCTGAGAAATAACCATTACATCTGGGTAAGGATCTAGGCAGAAAAATATCCAATACAAGAGTTTTATATATGATATCTACAAGTATTAAGAGGATGAATAATGAGAAATATGTCTTGTTCAATTTTCATGAAGAGCATAATCACACACTATGCACCCCAAGAAAAAGACATTTTTTAAGATCAAATCGAAAAGTAATTGATGTGCAGAAGAATTTGTTAAATACATTAGGCCGGGTAAATATAGGACCTACACAAGCATTTCACATAATGAATGAACAAGTTGGAGGGTACGAAAAATGTTGGTTTCACCTGTTTAGATGCCAGGAATTATGTCAGAGACCTCAAAGCATTGATTGTTGATCCTGATGCTAAAATGTTCATACAAAATTTCAAGAATTTACAACAGCAAAACTCATCATTCTACTATGCATATGAATTAGATACTAAAGATCATTCTACTAATACTTTATCTTATAACATTATAACAAGTATTTTTTTCATTTATAGGCATACCTGAACCCATAAAAGCTTGCATTAAGAAAAGGGTTGGATGATTTTATCTGAAAAGGTACTTACTCTGAATTGCAATCTGAGCTCTAATTACTTTTAGTTTATTGATGCCTAATATATTCAGGATTTATAAATTCAGGGATATTGCTTATTTCCATGTCTGAGCAAAGGGGATTTTCAAAATCTGAATTCTAGTCAACCCTATTATTACATTATACTATGCTCTTGAAAAATTTAATTGTAATGTTCTATAAGAAGATCAATTTTATGAAACTGGGTTCAAAACAGAGAAGACTTTCTGCCTGGTGGAAGCAGTAGCAGGTCCAGAAGTTACCTTCTGTATTTCAATTTTTTGAAGTTCTAGCAGCTGTATGCTTGTATCAAACGATTCTGGATTATATTTTTTTTTATTTTTTGCAATGAATGTTCTGCAATGGATGTAATTTTTTGCAATGGATCTTATTTTTTACAATGAATGTTCTGCAATGGATGTAATTTAATGTTTTTGATTTTATGCACTTGAAGTCAATGTCACTATGCGTGAGAGAGCTACCGGGGAAGGTAATGAGTCTCCACCGCTATGCTTTAGAGGGCTACCGCGGGAGGGAATGAGTCGTCGTCGCTGTGCACTAGAGGGCTGTCGAGAAAGGGAAAGATTCGTCGCCAACCTATCCGAGAGAGGGCTACAACCATGGGGAGAGCGCACGGTCGGTGGAGGAATGATTCGCCGACGGTAGGCAGAGCTCTGAATCGCGATAATGTAGCCTTGAATTGCGGGAATGTCTCGCCGTCGCGGGAGGGTTTCTGTGAGTAGAAAGAGTCGTCACCGACCTGTACGTGAGAGGGTTGCAACCATGGGGAGAGGGCACCGTCGGTGGAGGAATGAGTCGCCAACAGTAGGCAACGCTCTGAATCGCAAGAATGTAGCTCTGAATAGCTGGAATGTCTCGCCGCCTCAGGAGGGTTTCTGCTAGTAGAAAGAGGAAGATCGCGAAATAAAGAAATGGATGGTCGGATTTGAACCTTCGCACCTTCGCACCGCAAATCTCTTCGCATAAGAACGCTCCTCTATATATATATTAAGCCAAGGTTTAGTTGAGAACATACAACATAAACCCTAGAAAGCCTTCGAGTCTTTCTGTCCTTCTCAGCACTTTATCGACTAAAAAATCAAATCCCATGGTGCCAAAAGAAAAGAAATTCCTTCACGAAGGAAATGAGAGAGTTTTAATAGGATTTTAACATGCTTCAGAAGAAATTAAAGAAGTCATCGGGATGTTAGAAAGCGTCGGCTTAGAATTCATTCTGTTAGAACCAACTCCAATCCTAAAGGATGAAATGTTAAAAATCTTCTCAGATGTCAAACTTTCTTCATCAAAAAGTCAATCAAAAGCAATATTGGGGATGTTCAGATAAAGATTACCCTAATAGGCTTGCCCAAGTCTTACACCTTCAATCTACTAACATAGAAGAGGACCAGGATATTTTACCACAAAAAATAGTAGAAACATTGGGCTGGTGTGAGTTTAGTGGGGAGAGATATGGATCTCTAGAAAGAAAATTCTTCAACCAGAGAGGCAGGCTACTTGCAGATATCATAAGAAAAGAAATACTATGCAAAACAGACTCCCATAATAGTATATCAAAGTCTATATTTGAGCTGATCACAAGAGTTGTACTACAAAAAATAATAAATTTGGCTCTTGTAATTTTCAGAAGCTAATTAACTGCCTTCAAGCTCTAAACATAGGCAGAATTCTTTCTCTTTATCTGATAAATACTTATCCTAAGCATTATAATAAGAAGTTAGGTGTAAAGATTCAGTCTATAAAGAGAATGGACATTAAAACTCTTGACAGGTTTACCAAAGTTTTGCTTAAAAGTCAAGCTATCAAGTAGAAGACGAATAAGAGTAAAGGAAAAGAAATGATTTCGGAAGAATTTGATTCAAAATCTTAGCCAGGAGGCAAAGATGATTGTGACCTAGAGGACAGTGAAGATGTTTGATTCCTAGTTGGATTTGGGCTAGGTTCACTAAGTTAGCATATGACCCAACATGTATAAACCAGGGTCATGGTTGTGTCTTAGAGTCTAGGTCAAGTACTTTGAGTCAACAGTACAAAGGACCAGCCTCCAACACTACCAGAGACTCAATACTTAGAGAATTCAAGACTTAAATAAGGAGTTCTACGTTCGTCGATCTCTGGTCGACGAAAGTCGAGCTCAGCTCGACGAACTTAGTTCTCAGCTCGACGAACTCTTGACAAAGTAATAACTCCAGTCAAACCTCAGTCGACGAACTAAGAACATCAGCAAGAAGAACTCTGTTCTCTGGTCGACTAATTCTGGATAAGGTGATTCAACACTCAACATCAGAAAATAGTCTAAGTCCAGACTACAGACTCAGCTCGACGATCTTGGACCCCAGCTGGACTAACTCTGTTCTCAGGGCTCAGCTCGATGATCATAGGTTCAGCTCGACGAACTTGATGCACAGAAGAAGAAAGTTATCAAGCAACATTCATAGGTCGACGATCTTGGATCTCAGCTCGACGAACAGCCATTCTCAGCTTGACGAACTGTGGATTCAGGTTAATGAATCCAGTCTTACCTGTTTTCCTCTTTTATCCTTATTACGTGGCAATAATTCTTGAGTAATTAGTGCTCTAATATTCTCTGAATATTACCATTAGACAAGAGCATTAATTATGGTCTTAATCAGAATTGTTGCCTGCTATTTTTATAAGGGACAGTTGGGGAAACAATTCAATGCCAAAAATATTCCAAGGCCGTCAGCATTAATTGTAGAAGGATTCCAAAATTCAAATGGACTTCCTCACGGGAAATAAATAAAAGATATAGATTTTCCCTTTTAAAAATATATAAAAGATACAATACAGATAATAATCAATAGACATACAGAGTTCTTGAGATTGAAGATCGATCAGTCAAGAATCAACAACAGCTAGACAAGAAGAAGAACAATTCTGAAGAACAAGAACAACCATCCAAATCAAGTGTCTTCTCTTGGCATACTCTCAGGAACTCTCTGAAGGACAATAATACTGCATCTGTCAAAATAGTTCCTGAAGTTCTTCTTGTCAAAATTGAAAGCTTGAAGGCCCATCACCCTGTAGCAAAGCTTCCATCATCCTGAACAAGCAACATCTCAGGGGGATCTTTTTCTACCATCAAATCCATAAGTCTTCTCTGTTGTTTGAATTAAGAAAGAGAAGACACAATCATTCTCTCACCCCCCCCACTGTAAAAAGGGTTTGTCATCTCCCTTCAAAAGTGAATCCTAGTTGCAAGTCTCCTGATTAAAAGACTTGAGGTTTGGTTGTTGAGCACCTGATCAAAAGCTCATTGATTTCAGGCACCTGATCAAAACTCTGAGTGGATTCCTACTAGGGTGGTATAAGAGTGGACGTACCCAGGTTGGGGAACCACTATACATTCTTGTGTCGTCTGGTTGCCCCTTTTTATTTTTGTTCTTGCTGTGGTTATGATATTTAGGTCTTTCTGTGTTTACACTTATTTCTCTTTTGTTTCTGTGATATAGTATCCAAGGTTAGGAGTACTTCTTATAGTTCAGAGAAAGATTTAAGTTATACCTACATACTCTATTCACCCCCTCTCTAGAGTATATCAGATCTAACCCTAACTTTCAATTGGTATCAGAGGCAGTTCTTTTGGTTGTACAAGCTAACCCTTGAACCAAAGATCCTAAGTTTGATCTATTCTTTTTTTATCATTACTAGATTTATACATATAACATGGTACAGAACAAAGAATATGCAAGCACCAGACCTCCAGTGTGTAACTTGTCCAAGTTTACAATCTGGAAGACAAGAATTAGGCTTTACATGAACTCTATTGATGAAGATATATTTAATTCTATCTTAACAGGACCACTAGCTCCAGTGGCTTCAACCTCAACTACATCAACTGACCTGAGTGCAGTTCCACCCCCTGGATGCACAGATGCACAGAAGAAGGCTAAGATAGCTGATGCCAAAGCCATGAATATACTGGATCAAACTATGTCTGATGAAATATTTTAAAAGGTTGCTGAGTGTCAATCAGCCAAGGAGATTTGGGATTCCCTGAACTAAATGGTTGCTGGATTAGCAGATGAGAGGAAAGACAGAAGGTCAAATCTCATCACTCAGTATGAGAACTTCAAGAAGGATGAAGCAGAGACAGTAGAAGCAATGTACAATTGACTTAGCTTCATCATCAGTGAGCTAAGGACTCTAGAAAAAGAATTCACTTTAACTGAAGTGAATGACAAGATCCTAATATGCTTTCTCAGTGCATGGGACTCAAGAATCTGGCCCATCAGAGAAGCCAGAAGTATGACAGAGATTTCAACAGAATCTCTTCTAGGAAAATTAAAGTCCTATGAGTAGCTGATCAAAGCAAGGGAAGTAACAGCTGAAGTGAAGACTCCAACACCAACTAGGAAGAAGCACAACATAGCTTTCAAAGCTACAGAAGACTCTGAAGTCATTCCAGTAAATGAAGAGTTGATGAGTCTCTTTTCCAAGAGATTCTTCAAGATGGCTAGAATGGACTTCAGAAGGAAACCTTCTAAATATGAAGATAAGTCATGGTATGACAAAACACCCTCTTAAGAAGTAGTGTATTTTGGCTACAAAAAACTTGGGCACTTAATTTCTGAGTGTCCAGAAGCTTAAAAGAAGGATAGAAGAAAGGAGAAGGACTCAAGGAAGAGTCACTACAACAAGCCTTCCTCAAGCAAGCAAAAGAGGAAAGACAAGGGCTTTGTTGCTGAGACATGAAGTGATATTGAAGAAGAATCTACATCCTATAGCTCCAGTGAGGATGAAGAAGAACAGAAAGCAAAGGAAGTATACCTCATGGCTATTGAGGCAGGCAGTAGCAGATCTGACACAGATGAATCAGATAATGAAGAATCTCTATCAGCTAAAGATCAGTTAATAGCTTCTTATGATTTTGAGTCAGATGAATTTAAATTTGAATTCAAAAATTTATGCTTAGACTTGATAAGCTCTGAGAAGGAAATCAAACTTCTCAGAGAAAAGTTAAACACCCTAGACAACATCACTGCAGAAAATGAAAAATTAACCAATGAACTAATGTCTGCTAATAAACAAATTTCTTTTCTGAAAACTGAACTAAGTAAGGCTAAAATATTAGAAGAATCACTGAATGGAAGAAGTCTACAATTATTAGATATCACTAGTACTGTTGATAATACGTTTTGTAGCCTAAACTATTGTCGTATTTTATATTTTATATTGTACAAATTATGTCTATTATTAGTTTATTTTATCCTTTTTATGTAAATTTTATTGCCACTAACTTTTTCCTGTCTTTTTGCAGGTTTCCAGAAAAATTGCCAAAATGACCTGTCATGCCCCCTGTCACGCCCTCCCTGGGCGTGACCTAGGGTGTGTCACCCGATCCCGAGGACACCTGCTGGAGGGGACAGAAAACGGTCAAAAACCGCCGTCACGCCCCCCAGACACGCCCTCCCGGGCGTGTCACCGGGCGTGACATGGGCGTGTCGCCCTCTGCCGCAAAGCCTGCCGCCGCATTAAATGCCGTTCCGCCTCAGCACGCAAATAGTACTGTCACGCCCCATGTCACGCCCGTGACATAGGCGTGACACCCTCCTTTTTCGGTGACTGACGGATTTCCGACCAATGATTTGGACATGACATGCCTGTCACGCCCCCCTATCACGGGCGTGACCTAGGGCGTGACCACCGACGTACCGAAGCAATCATCCCTCCTGCCAGAATCCAGAGCCCGAGGTCAAATCCATACTTGTCACGCCCCATGACATGCCCCCCTAGGGCGTGTCGGAGGGCGTGACCAACCCGAGAAAAAATCTATAAATAGAGCCCCCCCCTCTCCATTTCAGCAAGTTTTGGTTGAGTGGGGGAGGTGCTGCCCCTTTGTTTCTTGATCCTTTTTCATGCTTTCTCTCTCTCTCTCCCCCTCTCTTTGTACTTTTTGTTTAACCCTAGTTTAATCTTAGTTTGTTCTAGCTTTTATTGTAATTTTCTTCTTGCTTAGTGCTTAATGTAGGGCTTGAATAGGGTTTAATTTTCATGCACTTGTAATTTTATTTTAATTAGTGTAACTTGCCCTTTTTCATTAATAAAATTGTTCTTCCCTTAGCTTGTGTTCTTCTTATGTTTTTCTACTCATCTCCCCCCTCCACTCCATTATGATTAACTAATCCTCCTTGTACTCGATCTTGATGATCCGAGGTTAGAGCGATTATGTTATGATGTTTTAATTAATCTTTTCTTTTTAGGTTAGGGCCTTGAATTACTCTTGATTAATCACGGGTTGGGGGGTATATTTTCGATATATACTCTCCGCCTTTGCTTTCATTCTGGGCTAGCCGAGAGGCCGAAAGAATGAAGTGAGCATTCAGGAGTAAAGGGAGTTGTACGCACCCCTCGAGAGAGGCAGACGTCCAAATCTCCCGGATTGGAGTAAAATCCAATAGTGGGGTTCACCGCGTAAAGCGAGTTTTAGGCCTCCGATTTAGACGAGAGTCGGTCGGACCTTCCTAAACTAAGTTGGGCACGACTTCGAGAGAAGCGTGTTCAAGCTTTAGGAACCTCCACGGTCAAGGACCCTTATCCTATTAAGTTTAGATTTTTATCGCATTTTCTTAATCGTCTTTAGCCGAGGTGAATCTTGATCGGGTGCATTTCCATTTCATATTTTCTTCCTTTAGTAGTAATCTCCTATCTTGTGCCCTTTAATTAACTGCAGTAGTTTCCTTTCTAGCATAGTTCTTTACTTAACAGCTTACTTAGTTGCAGTGTTTCTCTTTCTAGTATAGCTTTACTTTCTCCCCTGCACTTACATTTTCTAAAACCCTAGTTTTTCCGTCGATAAGATAATAGCGTTCGTGTGAGTAAGCTTAGCCAACAGTTCCCGGATTTCAATACGACACTTGTGTCCCCTTGCTACAATTCGATAGGTATACTTGCCTCATCGGGTTGCTAGTTCGGTTGCGTTTATTTTCTTCGAACCCTAGCGCGCAACAAGTTTTTGGCGCCGTTGCCGGGGAACCAACTTCCGTTGATATTTTGAAAACACGAACCTATTAATTTTATCTCTTCTCTTTCTCATCACCTTTCTTTAAAGTTTTTAAAAATCAAAAAAAAAATTTATCACCGCTCTTAATAGTAACCAACTTCACAATTTTCTACGCCACCTAATTCTCTCGAAAAGGGCAAAGGGCTTTAAGCGCCACTGTCTTGTCTAGTACCTTGCGAACCCTTCACGGGGTAGTCCTTGGGAAGTTCGGGAGTTAATCTATAAAAAAATCTATTTCAAAAAGAAAAAAAAATTTTAATTTAATTTTCTAAATTTAGTTTTTCTTTCTAGTTTATCCTTTTTCTCTTCCTCTTCTTCTTTTCCGTTCTTTTAGTGCATGACCCGCGGGAGTCCGTCGGTTATTTTGGACTTGGACCACGAAATTGAGCGTACTCTTCGGAGAAGATCGCGATTTCAAGGTCCTACTATCCAAGTGCCGGTTGAGGACTCCGAGTCATTTGCTACTTTAAGAATGGAAGAACCCAACGTAGATGAGGCCGTGCAAAGGACTATGTCCTATTATGCACGACCGAACATCGAGGGAACAGAATCAAGTATAGTCCGCCCTGCTATAGCAAATAATAACTTCGAACTAAAGCCTAGCATAATTTAAATGGTGCAGCAATATGTGCAATTTGACGGACTTCAAGATGAAGATCTGAACGCACATATAGCTAGCTTTCTTGAAATTTGTGACACCTTCAAGATAAATGGTGTCACAAATGATGCGATCAGGCTAAGACTCTTCCCCTTTTCTCTAAGAACTAAAGCTAAGCAGTGGCTTAACACACTTCCCAAAAATAGCATAACCACTTGGAATGAATTAACTGAAAAATTTTTGGCGAAGTATTTTCCGCCAGTTAAAACTGCAAAACTTAGGAACGACATCTCTGTCTTCGGACAAATAGACTCTGAAACCCTTTACGAAACCTGGGAGAGATTTAAAGAATTATTAAGACGATGCCCACATCACGCACTGCCTGTATGGTTACAAGTGCAGACGTTTTATAACGGGCTAAATCAAAGCACGAAGCAAATGACGCAACTTCTGGCGGTACTTTAAATCATAAGACCCCGGAAGCCGCTCTTGAGCTTTTTGAGGACATGGCCATGAACACTTATCAGTGGAATGTGCCTAGGTCCCGCCCGAACATGCCTGCAGGTATTTATGAAGTGGACAACGTCTCCCAGCTCGCTCTGCAGGTAGAAATCCTAAGCAAAAAGATAACGGAGATGACTGCTGCCTCCGCCCCTCAGGTATGGGAATCTGCAACCCCTACTCCAGAACATTTAGATTATGTTAATAATTTGCCTAGAACTGCTTTTAATAATTTTTCTGCTGCGAATTTTCATCCTCCTGGTTTTAATTTTCCGAATAGTTATAACCCCGCTTTAAGAAATCACCCGAACTTTTCATGGAGTAATCCATCGAATGCGATGCGCCCACCTCCGCAAAATGATTTTTCTGCATAGCCACCACCACCACCACCACTTCTTCAAAATTACCCAAAACCTCCAAGCTTGGAGGAATTACTTTCTAAATACATCACCACAAATGACGCTACCATAAAAACTTTAACCGGAAGCGTAAAAAGTTTAGAAAATCAGGTAGGACAGCTCGCGAAAATAATTTCTGAGCGACCCACAGGGTCTCTTCCTTCCAATACCGAACCCAACCCGAGAGAGCAAGCGAAAGCTATAACTCTTCGGAGTGGGAAGCAAGTCTCCGGTATGGTAAGTGAAGAGCCCGAGGCAAGCTCCGCTCCTGCTTTTAAAAATCAAAGCTCCGCTCCCGCTTTTAAAAATCAAAGCTCCGCTCCGCTTCCACCCTCTGCTGAAGAAGTAATCACCCCCACATTAGAAAATAATCTCACTCCACCACCCATCTTCAAAAATAATTCAACTCCTCCATACCCCTCTGAACTTAATAGACAACGTCAAGATGATCAGTACTCCCGCTTCTTAGAAATCTTCAAACAAATCCACATTAATCTTCCCTTCCACGAGGCTATTTCGCAGATGCCGAAATACGCCAAATATCTTAAAGACCTCCTCACAAACAAGAAGAAGTTAGAGAATCTTTCGCACGTCACGCTAAACGCCGAGTGCTCCGCCGTTTTAACAAACGGTTTGCCGAAGAAAATCAGTGACCCGGGTAGTTTCTCTATCCTGTGTGTCTTCGGTGATCTTTTTGTTAAACACGCGTTAGCCGACTTAGGCGCAAGTATAAACCTGATGCCCTTTTCGTTGTTCAAAAAGTTAGGGATTGGTAGCCTTAACCCCACGCGTATGAGTATCCAGCTAGCCGATAGATCCGTCAAGTACCCGTTAGGAATAGTGGATGACGTTCTAGTGAAAGTCGACAAGTTCATCTTCCCGGTGGACTTTGTCATTTTAGACATCGAAGAAGACGTCGAGGTTCCCCTGATCCTTGGCCGACCCTTCCTTGCCACCTCCCGAGCCATCATTGACGTAAGCAATGGTAAGCTCTTTCTTCGAGTAGGCGACGACGAAGTCATATTTTCTATCACCCCTTCGATGAAGAACACCTTAGTGAACGATGACTCATGTTTTTTCGTAGACGCCGTGAGTGATGATTCTTCCTACTGCCTCTCCGACTTTGAAAAAGAATTTTCTACTTTTTGCTCCTCTTCCCTTACAACGGAATCACTGCAAGGAAGTGATGAATCTTCTTATTGTTTTTCTGAGTTTGAAAAAGAATTTTCTGATTTTTGTTCTTCCTTTTTTCTTCCCACTGAATCTCTACAAGAAGCTGTCTTGGCTGCTAGCCCCACCCCTTATTACGTTCCTTATAAAAAAGTTTATGAAGATATTATTTTTGAAAAAGAAAGAATCTCAAAATCCTCTTATGAAGAACCCCCTACCTAGAACTTAAAGAACTTCTCGAACACCTTAAGTATGCTTTCTTAGAAAAAGACTCCAAGTTACCAGTTATCGTTTCGGCCTACCTCACGGATACGCAAAACGATAAACTTCTTCTAGTTCTACGTAAGCATCGCCGGGCTATTGCTTGGCAAATTTCTGATATCAAGGGCATAAGCCCATCTTTCTGTACACATAAAATTTTAATGGAAGATAATTCGCGTAACTCTATCCAACCTCAGCGCCGTATAAACCCGAATATGAAAGAAGTAGTTAAGGGCGAGGTTATGAAACTATTAGACGCAGGAATTATCTACCCTATATCAGACAGTAAGTGGGTTAGCCCCGTTCAGGTAGTTCCGAAAAAGGGAGGGATAACCGTAGTTAGTAATGAGAATAATGAATTAATCCCGACACGGACGGTGACGGGTTGGCGTATGTGCATAGATTACCGTAAGTTAAATGACGCCACCCGCAAGGACCACTTCCCTTTACCGTTTATCAACCAGATTTTAGAACGTCTCTCCGGCCATAGCTTTTATTGTTTTCTCGATGGCCTCTCGGGGTACTTTCAAATACCCATCTCTCCCGAGGACCAAGAGAAAACTACGTTTACTTATCCCTTCGGCACCTTCGCGTACCGAAGAATGCCGTTTGGATTATGCAATGCGTCCGACTACATTCCAACGATGTACGCTCGCAATATTTGACATGTACGTAGAAAGCATTATGGAGGTATTCATGGACGATTTCTCCGTGTTCAGTGATTCCTTCGATAGATGTTTAGAAAACCTCGAAAAAGTCTTAGAACGATGCGAAGAAACTAACCTTGCCCTAAATTGGGAAAAATGCCATTTTATGGTGATGGAAGGGTTAGTTTTGGGTCATAAAATTTCTGCTAAAGGTATTGAGGTAGACGTTGCCAAGATAGAAGTTATTGAGAAGTTGCCGCCGCCTACAAACATAAAAGCTATAAGAAGTTTCCTAGGGCACGCTGGTTTTTATCGTCGTTTTATAAAGGACTTCTCCAAGATCACAAAGCCCCTCACCCATCTCTTAGAAAAAGACGCTCCATTCATTTTTGATGACTCTTGTATTTCTGTCTTTGAATTAATTAAAGAAAAGTTAATTAACGCGCCAATTATGATAGCTCCGGTGTGGGACCTTCCTTTCGAGATTATGTGCGATGCGAGTAGTTTTGCGGTGGGGGCCGTATTAGGTCAACGCATATCTAAGAACTTCCACCCCATCTATTACGCTAGTAAAACCCTCACATCTGCACATGAAAATTACACCACAACCGAGAAGGAGCTCTTAGCTGTAGTATTTGCGTTTGATAAATTTCGCCCTTACATTACACTTTTAAAAATCATTGTTTTTACGGACCACTCGGCCCTCAAGTACCTTCTTGCCAAAACGGATGCCAAGCCTCGCTTGATTCGCTGGGTCTTACTCCTCCAAGAGTTTGACTTAGAGATCCGTGATAAGCGAGGAGCCGAGAACTTGGCCGCCGACCATTTATCAAGATTAGATAACCCCTTTATAGAAAAATTAAATGAAAAAGCTTTTAATGACTATTTTCCTGATGAGAAGCTGCTTTTAGTTAATACATCTACTTCTCCTTGGTTCGCACACATCGCCAACTATCTAGTGGCCCGGGTGCTCCCAAAAGAGTTCTCCTCTCAGCAAAAGAAGAAATTCTTTTCTGAGCTGAAGAACTACTTTTGGGAAGACCCGCATCTTTTCAAAATTTGTGCGGATCAAGGGATAAGGAGATGTGTTTCTTTTGATGAAGGAATTGATATTCTAAAACATTTGCATGAAGGTCCGACAGGTGGGCACTATCAAGCTGCTCGCACCGCTCATAAGGTGCTTTGCGCGGGTTTTTACTGGCCTAGCCTGTTTAAAGACGTGCAAGCCTTTGTGAGCAGGTGTGATAGTTGCCAACGGTCGGGCAATATTTCTAATAAAAATGAAATGCTGCAAAATTATTTCTTAGAGTGCGAAATTTTTGACCTCTGGGGAATTGATTTTGTTGGCCCCCTTCCTTCTAGCTTCGGAAACAAATATATTTTAGTTGCTGTTGATTATGTTTCACGATGGGCTGAGGCCCAAGCTCTTCCTACGAACGACTCCCGAGTTGTAGTCACATTTTTAAAAAAATTATTTTCTAGATTCGGTACGCCTCGCGCAATCGTTAGCGATAGGGGTTCCCATTTCTGTAACATGCAATTTTCAAAAATCCTTACTAAATACGGCGTTACGCATAAACTGTCCACTGCCTACCACCCCCAAACTAACGGTCAAGTCGAAGTAGTTAATAGAGAAATAAAAAGAATATTAGAAAAGACTGTTTCAACTTCTAGAAAAGACTGTCAACCAAACATGACGATGCTCTATGGGCCTACCGAACAGCGTACAAAACCTCCCTCGGATGTACGCCGTATCGGCTGGTCTATGGAAAATCGTGTCATCTGCCCGTAGAGTTAGAACACCGCGCCTTTTGGGCCTTAAAATTTTTAAACTTCGATCCCCACTCAGTCGGTGACCTTCTAAAATTTCAACTAAATGAACTCGACGAGTGGCGCTCTTATGCTTATGAAAATAATAAACTTTATAAAGAGCGGAAGAAGCGTTTACATGATAAACACTTAAGGCACCCTAAAAACTTTAAGCCGGGCGACCAAGTCCTTTTATATAATTCTCGTTTACGTTTATTTCCGGGCAAATTAAAATCTCGCTGGTCTGGCCCGTTTTCTGCTTTAGAAGTATTTCCTTATGGAACTGTTTTAATTTCTCACCCTGATAAGGGTAATTTCAAAGTGAATGGTCAGCGTCTTAAACTCTATTTTTCTGGTGATGATGATGTCAGTCCAAACATTATTAAGTTTCTGCTTCACGAACTCTAATCTGAAACTTTTAATTTTTTGTTAAAAACAATTTTATTTCGGGACAACAATATTTTTGGACAATATTATTTTTTTGATGCGTCGAGCTCAACGACGCTTTAACCAAAGGGCGCTCTTGGGAGGCAACCCAAGTTATCTTTTTCTGTTTTCTTTATTTTACAATTTTTGCCTCGGACGGCTCCGACAAGCTGAAGCTTCTGCGATCGCCTGCTCCAACATTGCTGAATCCATCACAAAGTCCAAAGAAGACATTCGGGGAGCGACATCACTCAGTTTTCGCAGCAAATAAATCCGGGGAAGTACCTGTATTTCAATTCTGTCTTTTAATTCTGTATTTTATTTTTCTCTCCTTCTCCAATCCCCTTCTTTAGCCATTGAGGACAATGTCTGTTTTAAGCTTGGGGGAGGATTTCCTCCTTCATTTTTGCGTAATGTAAATAATCTTCTTTTTGTATATATTGTAAATAGTTCCAAAAATAAATAATAATAAAAAATGAATATCTTAAAATTCCAAAAAAAAAAATCCAAAATCCAAAAAAAGAAGAATATTTCTCAAAATTAAAAAAAATATATGTGTTTTTGAATAGTTTAGACATTTTGGTATTTCAATAGTACCCCTAGTTTTTAGTTTTGTTTTACTCAAAATCTTCTATAAACAACTTAGTTAATTATAATATTTCTAATCGTTCTTTTTAATTATGTTTCACAAGTAAAATGTTGGCCATGCTGTGTTTCTAATTCGCGGTAGCATGTTAAGGTGAAATATTTTTCTAAAACTCGTATTTCTATTATGGTTTTTTGTTGTTTATTTCCTTTACTTTCTTAAAAATTCATCATCCACTATTTTCTTTTTCGTTTTTGAATAATTTTTGTAAAGTCAACTTTTGAATAACGTAGTAGATGTGAACGATCCAAGTCACCTATTATTTCTATTTTCAAATTAATTTCATCAATCTTCCTTTATTATCTAGGACTCGCTTTTTGAAAATTTTTCAAACCTTTATTTTAAATAAATTCAAAAGCATGAAAATGATTTAGGCCGTTTTTGTTTCGTTTGAGCCTTCCTGCCAACCTAAAAACTTTTACCACTAGTTAGCCGTTTTTGAGCCTTTTTCCGATTTCATTGGATAGCTCCTCCCTTCATTTCAGTTTCACCAAAGCCAAAAATTCCAACCTATCGAATCACACTAGCCTGTTTGAGTTTCATAATTTATTTTGACGATTTTGATAGGGTATTTTGTGATTTTTATGGGAGAAAGGTTTTCGAAAAAAAAAAGTATGTTCGAAAGTGATGTTTATTTTTGATTGGCCAACTCAAAAAGGAAAATAAAAATATTTATGGCCTTTGTTTTGAAAAAAGAAAAAATGAAAAGAAAAGAAGAAAAAGAAAGAAAAAAATGTGTATATATTTTTATGAAAGTTTTTGAAACTCTTTGCTTTGGTTTAGTGTGATTTTAAACCTTCACGTTTATCTTTGAATTCCACTCCTAATCATTTTCCTAAACCAAACGTTTCTGTCCTATTTAAGTCCTTTTGATTCACGCTTTTTGATTTTTTATTTAACAACTAAGAAAAGAAAAACAGTAAATCAGTTTTAGTTTTAGATTTAAACCTAGATTTTTGATAATTAAATTGATATAATTATAATGCGTTGCTTGGATCTAGTAACAACTCAATGCGTGTTTTTCATTTTCGTTGCTTTGCTTTAAGTCCATTTAAAAAATCTCGTTAAAATTTTGGATGATTTGTTTTTATTAAGTAAAGTTTATAAAAGTTTTACCATACCTAAATAATTGTTTTAGACTTACATTTCACCTTTTTCCCTACTTAGAATTTCGCATAGTACTTGTGTAGGCATAATTAGAACTTTTTGATTAGTCCTTTTTATAAATATCTAGTTTTTATATTTTCGCTTGGGGACAAGCAAAACTTAAGCTTGGGGGAATTTGATAATACGTTTTGTAGCCTAAACTATTGTCGTATTTTATATTTTATATTGTACAAATTATGTCTATTATTAGTTTATTTTTATCCTTTTTATGTAAATTTTATTGCCACTAACTTTTTCCTGTCTTTTTGCAGGTTTCCAGAAAAATTGCCAAAATGACCTGTCACGCCCCCCTATCACGCCCTCCCTGTGCGTGACCTAGGGCGTGTCACCCGATCCCGAGGACACCTGCTGGAGGGGACAGAAAATGGTCAAAAACCGCCATCACGCCCCCCTGACACGCCCTCCCCGGGCGTGTCACCGGGCGTGACATGGGCGTGTCGCCCTCTGCCGCAAAGCCTGCCGCCGCATTAAATGCCGTTCCGCCTCAGCACGCAAATAGTACTGTCACGCCCCATGTCACGCCCGTGACATGGGCGTGACACCCTCCTTTTTCGGTGACTGACGGATTTCCGACCAATGATTTGGACATGACATGCCTGTCACGCCCCCCTGTCACGGGCGTGACCTAGGGCGTGACCACCGACGTACCGAAGCAATCATCCATCCCGCCAGAATCCAGAGCCCGAGGTCAAATCCGTACTTGTCACGCCCCCTGACACGCCCCCCCTAGGGCGTGTCGGAGGGCGTGACCAACCTGAGAAAAAAATCTATAAATAGAGCCCCCCTCTCCATTTCAGCAAGTTTTGGTTGAGTGGGGGAGGTGCTGCCCCTTTGTTTCTTGATCCTTTTTCATGCTTTCTCTCTCTCTCTCTCCCCCCCCACTCTTTATACTTTTTGTTTAACCCTAGTTTAATCTTAGTTTGTTCTAGCTTTTATTGTAATTTTCTTCTTGCTTAGTGCTTAATGTAGGCTAGAATAGGGTTTAATTTTCATGCACTTGTAATTTTATTTTCATTAGTGTAACTTGCCCTTTTTCATTAATAAAATTGTTCTTCCCTTAGCTTGTGTTCTTCTTATGTTTTTCTACTCATCTCCCCCCCTCCACTCCATTATGATTAACTAATCCTCCTTGTACTCGATCTTGATGATCCGAGGTTAGAGCGATTATGTTATGATGTTTTAATTAATCTTTTCTTTTTAGGTTAGGGCCTTGAATTACTCTTGATTAATCACGGGTTGGGGGTATATTTTCGATATATACTCTCCGCCTTTGCTTTCATTCTGGGCTAGCCGAGAGGCCGAAAGAATGAAGTGAGCATTCAAGAGTAAAGGGAGTTGTACGCACCCCTCGAGAGAGGCAGACGTCCAAATCTCCCGGATTGGAGTAAAATCCAATAGTGGGGTTCACCGCGTAAAGCGAGTTTTAGGCCTCCGATTTAGACGAGAGTCGGTCGGACTTCCTAAACTCGGTTGGGCACGACTTCGAGAGAAGCGTGTTCAAGCTTTAGGAACCTCCACGGTCAAGGACCCTTATCCTATTAAGTTTAGATTTTTATCGCATTTTCTTAATCGTCTTTAGCCGAGGTGAATCTTGATCGGGTGCATTTCCATTTCATATTTTCTTCCTTTAGTAGTAATCTCCTATCTTGTGTTCTTTAATTAACTGCAGTAGTTTCCTTTCTAGCATAGTTCTTTACTTAACAGCTTACTTAGTTGTAGTGTTTCTCTTTCTAGTATAGCTTTACTTTCTCCCCTGCACTTAGATTTTCTAAAACCCTAGTTTTTCCGTCGATAAGATAATAGCGTTCGTGTGAGTAAGCTTAGCCAACAGTTCCCGGATTTCAATACGACACTTGTGTCCCCTTGCTACAATTCGATAGGTATACTTGCCTCATCGGGTTGCTAGTTCGGTTGCGTTTATTTTCTTCGAACCCTAGCGCGCAACAACTGTAAATGCTAGGACCAACAATAGCAAATTAGGACTAGGTGCCTCCTCTAGTGATCCATCCTTGATTAAGAAAAATAATCTTTCCAGACCAGTAAACTTCATATCTGACAAGGGAAAGAAGAATACTGAACAGGTAAATAAAGTTAATAAGATTCTTGAACAAATTGAAACCAAGAATAAACTCAATATCAAAAAGAATAACAAAAAGAACAATGTTCAGCAGTTATCGTCGAACTCAGATCGATGATATATGAACAGATTGTCGAACTAAGAACGACGATCTTTGAAAGCAAACATTAGTAACAATCATTTTTCGATCTATGATCGACGATACCAGTATGGTTCGTCGACCAGAGATCGATTATTTTGGTTCCAAAAGAATGTATATTTTCATTCTTCGAGCAGAGATCGATGATCTTATCTAACATCGTCGAGCTCAAGTCGACGATCCAACCAGAGATCGTCGAACCCAGATCTTAATAACATAAACTTAAATTCTAATAACAACATTAACCCCTTCACTCAATGGATAATTCCACCTAGGAGATACCATCCTAAAGGATATAAAGATCAACCTGAATGCTCTTACATCTCCAGTTATAGTTATAAAAATAAACAAGGACCCAAGGTTACCTGGGTCAAGAACAACTAACTATTTTGTTTGCAGATGAAGACCTGTCCAGCATACAATCAATATTGGTATCTGGCTAGTGGTTGCTCCAAGCATATGACAGGCAGCAAGGACAATCTGATTGATTACAAGTCAAAGCTAGGACCAAAGGTCATCTTTGGTGACTCCAATTGTGGCCAAACAGAAGGCTATGGCAAGGTCAGAATTGGAGCAGTAACTTTCAAAAGAGTTGCATATGTAAGTGGACTTAAGAATAACCTCATCTCTATAAGCCAGCTATGTGATGAAGGTTATCGGGTATCATTCAACTCTAGTTCCTGTATTATTACTTCAAAAGAAAACCAACCTGTTTTAATTGGAAGTAGACAAGGAAATATATACCTAGTAAATTTTCATTCTGTTACTTCAGACATATGTCTGCTCAATATAGTTAGTAGTCAAAATGACTTATGGCATAAAAGATTAGGACATGTAAATCTTAAAAACATTGCTAGGCTATCTAAGAACAACCATGTTAGAGGTTTAACTTCTTGCCCCTACATGAAGGAAGGCCTCTACAGGGCTTGTTAACTAGGCAAACAAACTAAATCTAGCTTCAAATCCATTAATAAGAGTGATTCACCTAGGAAATTGTACTTGCTACATATGGACCTTTTTGGCCATGTGGTTGTACAAAGCCTAGGAGAGAAATCTTATACCTTAGTGGTTGTAGATGACTTTTCTAGGTTCACTTGGGTATTCTTTCTGAGATAGAAGTCAGATACCTTCAAGGTTCTTATAGATTTTCTCAGGACCATACAGATTGAGTACTCTACTTATGTTGTATTGATCAAAAGTGATCATGGTACAGAGTTTGTGTCTCTTCTTATGTATGAGTTCTGTGAGAAGGAAGGTATCAGGCACTGTTTCTCAGCTCCTAGAACTCCTCAACAAAATGGGGTAGCTGAAAGAAAAATTGAACACTCATTGAAGCTGCAGGCACATTACTTACAGATGCTTACATGCCCCTATCCTATTGGGCAGAGGCAGTGAGCGCAGCAAACTATGTCCTGAACAGAAGTTTGATACATAAACTAAAGCATAAGACTCCCTATGAATTACTCAAAGGGAAGAAACCAATAATCAACTATTTTAAAGGTTTTGGTTGTGTATGTTATATTCATAATAATGACAAAAAGCACATTAGAAAGTTTGAAGCAAAAGCTACAGTGGGAATTTTTCTAAGATATTCCCAAATCAGCAAAACTTATAGGGTATTTAATAAATCCGCATTGAAAATAGAGGAATCTATGCATGTTACTTTTGATGAGGCTAATATGTTTTATAAGGAGAAAGAGGTTTCTACCAAATACACCTTGCAGGTACACAACTTGTGTGAGGAATTGGATGGCTTACACTTTACCCCAAAGTTGTATCTCATCTTTCTCAACAAGTCAGTGAAGAAAGTGATGACGAAACTGTGGAAATAGTTGAACTTCCTAAAATAACAGAGGCTATTCCACAAGAGGAATTCCTTCAAAATATTGTGGCTGAACCAACTCCACCTACTAATCTTGTCACACTAAGGGATCACCCCAGATCCCAAGTGATTGGAGACATAATAGCAAGTGTACATACAAGGCATCAACTCAAGCAAGACTTGATGCATGCCTGTTTCCTCTCTCAAATTGAGCCTCAATCCATAACTGATGCAGAGCAAGATCCCCACTGGATCAATGAAATGCAATAAGAGCTCAATCAGTTTGAGGGATGCAGAGTTTGGGTTTTGGTTCCAAGACCAAAAGACTACCCAGTCATTAGAACCAAATGGGTATTCAGAAATAAGCTTGATGCCCAAGGTGTGATTGTGAGGAACAAGGCTAGGCTTGTTGCTCAAGGATATAGACACGAGGAAGGGATTGAATATTATTAAACTGCTCCAGTTGTCAGGATAGAAGCTATAAGGATATTTCTGGCTTATGCTGCATTCAAAAAAATTCAAAGTTTATCAAATGGATGTGAAGAGTTCTTTCTTAAATGGGAAAATTAAAGAAGAAGTTTATGTTGAACAACCTCCAGGTTTTGTTTCTCCAACTCATCCCTCTCATGTATTTAAATTGCGTAAAACTCTCTATGGTTTAAAATAAGCTCCAAGATCTTGGTATGAGACCTTATCCAGCTTACTCTTAGAGCATGGTTTTTCAAGAGGCATAGTAGATAGGACTTTATTCACTAAAATGCATCATGATAAAATTTTGTTAGTACAAATCTATGTAGATGACATAATATTTTGGTCTACTGATCCCAAATTGTGCAAAAGATTCTCTGATCAGATGCATTCTAAATTTGAGATGAATAGCATGGGTGAGCTCTCCTACTTCCTTGGTCTCCAAGTGAAGCAGCTTCCTGATGGCATCTTCATTTCCCAGGAAAAATATGCTAAAGAGCTTATCAAGAAGTTTGGGATGGCTGATGCCTCAGCAAAGAAAGCACCCATGGCTACAAATGCTGTAATAGACTCTTATGCACAAGGGAAACCTGTGGATCAGAAACTATATAGGGGCATTGTTGGGTCCCTACTATACCTTATAGCAAGCAGACTTGATATCATGTTTGCCACATGCCTTTGTGCTAGGTTCCAGGTGAACCCTATAGAATCTCATCTAGTTTTTCTAAAAAGAATTTTGAGATATATAAAAGGTTGCCCTAGTCAGGGTCTCTGGTATCCCACTGAGTCAGAGTTTGAGTTAACTGGATACTCAGATGCTGACTTTGTTGGATGCACAGTGGACAGAAAGAGTACCTCAGGAACTTGCCAGTTCCTTGGTATGAGATTAGTGTCCTAGTTCTGCAAGAAACAATCATCTGTGTCCACATCAACTGCTGAAGTAGAATACATTGTAGCTGGTAGTTGTTGTTCCCAAATGCTGTGGATTTAGAACCAACTCCTATATTATGGGTTCAACTTAAATAATTCAACTCTACTATGTGATAACACATGTTCTAGATCAATAGCACAAAATCCAGTCCATCACAGTAGGACTAAGCATATAGACATTAGGCATCATTTCATTATAGAGTGTGTAGACAAAAACAAATTCAAACTTGTCTATATCTACACTGATTTACAAAGGGCTGATATTTTCACCAAACCCCTGGATGAAAGAAATCACTTGTTCTTTGTAAATCAGCTTGGAATGATCAATGGAGAAGACCTATTTTAGTTTCTGTCTGCACTCCAAGAACTCTTTAAATTTCGTCGATCGGAGGTCGACGAACTACGAAAGGTTCTTGAGATTTTCGTCGACCTGAGATCGACGAACTATTTATGGTAAGTGATCTTCGTCGACCTGCGATCGACATACTTACTTCAGAAAACTTTCGTCGACCAGAGATCGATGAAATGTTTTCAACCCTTCAGACTAAGATCGACGAACTGTTTAACTCTAAATTATTTCGTCGACCTCAGAACGAAGATATTTTTATTTCTCGTGGACCGGAGTCTGTCGTTTCATATTCCAGAAAACCTTATATTTAAGTTGTCTTCGACCTCCATCCCATGCTTTAAGTTCTATTTGCACTTGATCTTTGTTTTCTCTCTTGCAGGTGCACTCATGGCGATTCCAGCAGGTGCTCTTGTGGCAATGAGGTTTGATACTAGAATCGACGTGGATTTCGACTCCTTCTAGCACTCCGATCCAATGTTCCTCCACATTCTGCAACTACTGGAAGACAAGCAAATGAAAAATCTACTAACCATCAGAATCAAATTACCCAGTCTGAAAATCATAGAATGGGTCTATACTGCGTCTACAACCGAGGACAACACAATGACCGGATCAATAGTGGGTACTGCCATCTCTCTCACTCCCGCTGTACTAACTGAAATATTTGGATTAGATAATGGAGAAGAAGAATTATAAATTGATAATGAGGAATATGATATGATGTTGAATCTGATGGGTTACACTGGAGATAACCCAAATAACTACTGAAGAAACACCTATCTGCTGATTTCAAGTTTCTCGCAGATATTGTTGGGAAAGTCTTGCTGGGCAAGCACACTGCACACGATTATATAACTAGGCATCAATTTTTGGTTATATGTGCAGTGGTAAACAAGAGGTAGGTTAACTGGGCACAAATCATCTTTGATCTTATCAAGAAAAGGAACAGTAAAAATGAAGTAAACTTTGGAAGGATCCTAGGGATCTTCTTGATAGAGAAGGCTGCTAAATCACTGGTCTCCCAGACCACATTCATCAATGCAAGCAAAAGGCTCATATGTGCCTTGTTTGGCAGGTGGGAGAGGACAATCACAAAGCCCTCTAAGGCTTTATCCTCTGCCACCCAAGCTTCTGAAAGTACAAGGGCTATTCCAGCCACTTCCCACCCTTCTGAAGAGATCCCATCCAACATTATTCCATCCAACATTACTCCAGCCACTCCTCAATCTCCAGCTCTCCAACCTTTATCTCTGTCAGCAACTCAACACACCCCAACTTCAACTCATGTTAAAGTCTCTACTCCCCTACCTTCATCATCCCCAATTCCTCAATCTCCAACACATATTTCCTCCTCTACACCTTCTACCCAATAAGATACACCAATGCCAACACCATCTCAATCCCCTCTTCCATCTCATCTTGCTGATATCCCCCACATCAACCTCTCCTCATTCCCATCCTTCAACCTATTATCATCTCCACTGCACACTCCCTCTCCTCAACATGACTCCCCCTAGACACTCCCATTTCACCTCCACCTATCACCCCCTCAGCAACTGAAATCTCCACTCAACCAACTACTACCCCACAATCCACTTCTCCAAACCTGGATCCATCTCTTATCACCCCACGCATTACTCTCCTCACACCCCTACTCAAATCTCTTATAGCAGAGGCCATTTCTCCTCTAGCTGCCTCCATATATCCTCTCTTGCTGCCCAGATATCTGCTCTCACCACTGCTCCCTCTTCATTTGGGGGCCTGGCTTCAATTGTTACTGAACCTAGGCAGGGGAGATACTTGATGATGAAGAAGCATCAGTAGTTAAAGAAGAAGCAGCAGTAGCAACAATAACAACAATAGAAGTGTTAGAAGTAGGAACAGATATTGCAATATCAAATACTCATGAGATCACTCTGCCAGATATTCTGCCAGGAAGGGTTTACTTCATTAAATCCAAAGTGAATCTAGCAGCTTTACTAAGAGTATTTGGGTCATACATTTATTTCTGCCTCCCCCCCCCATTCCATCATCTAAAGCAATGGTGTGCTATACCTCTTCTGCTAGCTCAGAGGTATTAGTCACTATAAAGAAAATTTTGATAGCTCCTCCAGAAAATAAGTCTGATGATCAGATATCTATCCCTCCCAGGCCATATTATATCATGGATGATAGCCCTCTCCCCAATCTGGATGACATAATAGCTCAAGACATTGCCATGGAAACTGAAGTATCTCATGCTGAATTTGTCCCCACTCCAGTCAATAAAGAAATCTCCAAGGATACAATAAGTCAAATTGATATTATGTATGACAATCCTCAATCTGATGATGATGAGGAGGAGGACCCAAAGAGGAAGAAAATCTCTAAGAAAAGGAAGGCTCCTCCTCCTCCTGCTCCTAAGCTAGGAAATACAAATGATACTCCCTACTATATTTTACAAAACATAAACCCATACAAAGGGATGCCAGCCTGGATGTGGCTTTCAAAGAATGAACAAAAGGCTAGAAAGAAAAGCAGAAGATACTCTCCTCCCCAACTCATAGATATAGAAAGGACCCCTCCTCCTCCTCCAGCTGCTGGTGCTTCAGGAACAACTCCACAAAGTTCAGATGCTCCCTCCAAGTATACATCTTTCATAAAAACTTATCAAAGGCAAGGAAGGCCATCTAGACATCAATCACATGGAAGCAGTAAGCAAAGAAGTACTGGTTATACAGAGCAGATAAAGGAGGTAATCTATCAGAAATCAGAGTTCTCTCCTCCCCAACAACAAGCTGAACAAAGAAGGCATTCAGAATCACACAAACCTAAAAGAAAATATAGTGAAGCTGCACCTCTAAAGTCACTATAAACTCAGAGTAATGAAATCCAGAAGGCAACAAACTTTCAAGCACGGTCAACTCAATTTAGGTCTGTATCTCTGCTACCCTCTCAAGATGATCAATCATCTGTCAGTTAGGATGATGATCCTAATTTCAGGATGGCTAGGCTTCAAGAATTGATTGGTCTATCTCAGATAAAGAAGTGTATAGAGGTAGGTGAAGATCCATCAAAGTATACAAACTATGTCATCATATAGAGAAAAAGAACTGGATAAGCTTCAAGTCAGCAAGAAAGTGTTTAATCCACCAGAATACATGGCATAACATCCAGAGGCTACTATACCCAGAGCTTCTGCCCAGACTGTGATTGGAGAAGCATATCTATACATATCAAATAAAGAAGTTGTCAATCCTAACAGGAAAATCATTTTCACTCAGCCTGGGGATAAAAGCAAAGAAGAAAAGCCAAGGGAAAAGAAGCAGAAGAAGTAAAAACCTGAACTGATGTGATTATGGTATCATTTTTGAAAAACTGCATTTTTATAATACAAAGCTTACTGTGTATTAATATATCTGTTGCAAGCATTATTTTTTCTGCCAGATATATGTCTTCTTGCTTTGTTAATTTATTTTTATTTGAGTCTGTAATTAGTGACCTCACCCAAATAGGGGGAGATTGTTGGATCCCTAGTTGTATTTGGGCTAGGTTCACTAAGTTAGGATATGACCCAATATGTATTGACAAGGGTCATGGTTGTGTCCTAGAGTCCAGGTCAAGTCCTTTGAGTCAACAGTATAAAGGACCAGCCTCCAACACTGCCAGAGACTCAAGACTTAGAGAATTCAAGACTTAAAAAAGGAGTTCTACGTTCGTCGATCTTCGGTCGATGAAAGTCAAGCTCAACTCGACGAACTTAGTTCTCAGCTCGACGAACTCTGGACAAAGTAATAACTCCAGTCAAACCTCAGTCGACAAACTAAGAACATCAACAAGAAGAACTCTGTTCTCTGGTCGACTAATTCTGGATAAGGTGATTCAACACTAAACATCAGAAAATAGTCTAAGTCCAGACTTCAGACTCAGCTCGACGATCTTGCACCCCAGCTGGACTAACTCTGTTCTCAGGGCTCAGCTCGACGATCTTAGGTTCAGCTCGACGAACTTGTTGCACAGAAGAATAAAGTTATCAAGTAACATTCAGAGGTCGACGATCTTGGATCTCAGCTCGACGGACAGCCATTCTCAGCTCGACGAACTGTGTACTCAGGTCGACAAATCCAGTCTTGGCTGTTTTCCTCTTTTGTTCTTATTAAGTGGCAATAATTCCTGAGTAATTTGTGCTCTAATATTCTCTGAATATTACCGTTAGACAAGAGCATTAATTATGGTCTTCATCAGAATTGTTGCCTGCCATTTTTATAAGGGACAGTTGGGGAAACAAATCAATGCCATACATAAAAGATTGCAGAAGGATTTCAAAATTCAAATGGGCTTCCTCACGGGAAATATATAAAAGATAGTGATTTTCCCTTTTAAAAATATACAAGAGATACAATACAGACAATAATCAATAGACATACAGAGTTCTTGAGATTGAAGATCGATCAGTCAAGAATCAACAATAGTTGGACAAGAAGAAGAACAATTCTGAAGAAGAAGAACAACCATCGAAATCAAGTGTCTTCTTTTGTCATACTCTCAGGAACTCTTTGAAGGACAACAATACTGCATCTGTCAAAATAGTTCCTGAAGTTCTTCTTGTCAAAATTGAAAGCTTGAAGGCCTATCACCCTACAGCAAAGCTTCCATCATCCTGAACAAGCAACATCTCAGAGGGAGCTTTTGCTACCATCAAATCCACAAGTCTTCTCAGTTGTATGAATTGAGAAAGAGAAGACACAATCATTCTCTCACCCCCACTATAAAAAGGGTTGTCATCTCCCTTCAAAAGTGATTCCTGGTTGCAAGTATCCTGATCAAAAGACTTAATGTTTGGTTGTTAAGCACCTGATCAAAAGCTCATTGGTGTCAGGCACCCGATCAAAACTTTGAGTGGATTCCTACCAGGGTGGCAGAAGAGTGGACGTACCCAGGTTGGGGAACCACTATAAATTCTTGTGTCGTCTGGTCGCCCCTTTTTCTTTTTGTTCTTGATGTGGCTCTTATATTTAGGTCTTTTGGTGTTTACACTTATTTCTCTTTGGTTTCTGTGATATAGTATCTAAGGTTAGGAGTACTTCTTGTAGTTCAAAAAAAGATTTAAATTATACCTACATACTATATTCACCCCCCCCCCTCTAGAGTATATAGGATCTAACCCTAACTTTCAGAAGACATTCATAACCCCAATCTATCACCATCAAGCCAAGATGCTTGTGATAAAGAGTCTTCAAGAGAAGAGGATTACCATCTTCAAGACATTAGCACTCAAGTGGATCTTGATATTTATGTTGCAAGTGCTCCTCAAATCATGGTTGTAGCTGCTCAAGGAGAGCTAGTGGCTCAAGAGCAAAGCCATGCACAATCTCTGGTGGAGATATAAGTGCATATGGATGAGGATATAGATAACAATGCTTCAGACAAGGGATCACAAGATGATCAAGAAAATGATGTTGCCCCAATTGAGGGGGAGAATAAGGAAATTGCTGATGATTTTCCAGATATCACTATAGACAAGTTTCTTGAGATTGATGATTAAGTTCAGGGGGAGCCTTTACCTAACATACAAAGAACCCTAAAGGTTGAGACAGCCGCTCACAATGAGTTATCTAGTCAAGAGTACAGTTTGTCAAAACATATATAGCCCGAGAGGTTAGGTGGTCAGCTTTAGCTGATAGGTATTGGTGGTCTAGCAGATAGATTTGGCAGACTGTACTCATGAAAAAACAGTCTGAAGTAGCGGTCGTTCCTTTAAAGCTGTTTGTATTGGAGCCAGTCATAACCTGTGTTGTTAAGTAGTCTGGCAGCTAGCTCTGACAGACAGGATTTGTGGATAGATAGACTAATCTGGTTGTCTATCGATGTTTCTAAGATAGCTGTGTAGACAGTCGAGGTTTGATCTAATTGATGGTCAGGCGGTAAGAACCTACCTAACCTCATATGATACTTATATATTCTTACCACAACTGTACTCCTTGTTGATCATCAGAGTCTAGACTGTAATTGGTGTTCATTGTTCTCAAGCTTCTCTTATATTCTAAAGGTTAGACTTTGTCTAACCGCAAACTACAGCTTTATCTGTCGATTAGATTGTGCTAATTGCTGCTATTATTCTAGATGCAGTCAAGTGATCAATTGAAGAAGACATACGATAAGCTAGTATAGAGATATATTGTTATACAGGTAGTTATTTTCTAACTTCTTGTTCTGAGTGGTTAAGATATTATTTAATTTCCAAGTCACTTGTGTAGCATCACATTTCGAGCTAGACCCCTCGTATGTGTTTTTATGTCACTATGGATACTTAAGCGGGTAAAAAAGGTTGGGGGAAGACCTTAGGCAATGGGTTAGCCATTTGATTAGGTTTGGAGTGAATGCAGGAAATTCGTCGAGTGAACTAGAGAGGACTTATAGAATTCATCGAGAGATTCGTCGAAAGGAGTTGTGAATTCGTCGAGAGGACTCGATGAATTCGTCGAGTGAACTTGAGGGGACTTATGAAATTGTCAAGTTTGTACACTTCCTTTTAGAGTTATCATTCTTGTATTTGTGAGGAGCATAAGACTTGTCATCATAAGTTTAAATTGAACTATTAGAGTTATCAAGGCTTGATTTTGAATTCTTTGATTGAGATGTAGACGAATTCCCACGATCATAACATACATATTAAGATAGCAAGAGATTAGAGTCCTGATCGCAATGTAGCAAGTCGTGATTTTGATAATGTGGTAGATAATCAAGGAGAAATCAACCATCATGTTGATGACATAAGATCATTTCTTGTGCTTTAGCTTTCTTATTTAGATGAGATATATAGCCAGGGTTTATTGCTTCAGCTCCAACGAACCGATTTGCATAATCAATAAGACCCCCATAGGTGTCGGGCATTTTTGTAGTGACTTTGAATTTAAGTGGACCTTGCCGAAGTCCGCTGATGAAAGCATAATTGTAAAAGTCTTGATGGACATTAACAACATCAAGAGTTTCCTTCTGAAATTGATCGATGAAATGGGCATTAGACTTGTTGTGTTCTTGCTTGATCTAAAAAATAGCTGCTGCATCTTTCTTTCTCTTCCTTAAGGTTCCAAACCTTAAGAGAAACTCTCTTTGAAAATCGTCAAAGCAAGTAATTGATTGAGGAGGTAAATGATAGAACCAGTCCAGCACTTGAGCTCCAAGAGAGATAACAAAAAGCTTGCATTTGATACCATCTGACAGAGCTTTCAATTAAAAATTTGACTCGAAAGCTTGTAATAGAGATATCGGATCACTTGTCCCGGAATAGATTGGTAGACGAGGTTCTTTGAAATCATATGGAACCAATTACTTTCGAATAGGAGATGCAAAGGGAGAAGAAACTCTTTCTTTGCCTGCGGGAAATGTTAGTCCATCAAATATATCTGGATAAACATTCATGTTTACCTTACAATGCTTGCGATGAGGGATATAGAATTCTTATTAGATAGCAGGAGACTATAATCTCTACTTGAGAAGGGATTTTTTGGATGATTGGATGGACGCTCTATGGCTTTAGACGGAAAATCCTAGAAGACAGGAATTACCGAAAGAGAAAAACTTCAATAACTTCCAAACAGATTGGAATTTGGGCAATCTGAGGTTGAAACAGTGTCTAAATGGGTTTCCCATTCATGGGGGGGGGGGGGGGGGGTAGATCTGTTCGAGCCGAATCCAACAAGCTTTGAATTTCTAAAATTAGATACTCGGATCAAAAGTTATGGCTATTTGAAGTTGAGGTGTATTCTAAGCTCAATCTCATGTTTTCAATACAACTACTATACATCAACAGCTCAGGATCTGAAGGTCGCGTGTTAACTGTTGATGCGGGAAAAGGCACCAAAAGCTAACGGTGTTTGAAATCTCACGGGAGGATGAGGAGATGGGGAGGAGAAGACACTTCCAAGCAGTTGGTTACTCTGAGCCGCGAGTGAAGATAGAGAGAGAAAATTGAGGGCTGCTTGCGTGCGGCGAGACAAGAGTTCGCCCACCGTGGCAAATTCCTATCTTCCGGTGGGCTTTCCATTAATATATAAACCTGTATTACATCTGAGATTAAGTTCGTTTACATACAAAGGAAAATAGGGAATACAACATGGGAAGAGATGGTCGGCGAATAGGAGAATGGAGGTCGCTCTGGTTGCTTAAGACCGCACAGGTCGCCAGGCCGCGCAGCTTGCTGCCTCTGGCCGTACAGGTCGCCAGGCAGAGTGGCTTGCTTCCTCAGGCCGCACAGGTCTCCAGGCTGGTCAACAGTCAGGCCGCCAGGCAGGATGTGCGAACTGATTTTTTGTATTCGTAGCCTTGGTCCGCTCCAGCTATCATCGTCCTCTGAAGAGGTATGGGGGCCTATTTATAAGCCCGAGGAGGAATCTTCTAGAACTGGGCCGAGCTCCCTACGCTTTGAGCAAATAGAAATGGAGTCCGACTATGCTTGGCGAATTGGAGAAGAGATCGCACACCTATAAGCAGTCACCCATTACTCGGCGGATTCGATGAGCAGGCTGCCCCTACTAGGCAGACTCGAAGAGCAGGCAGCCCCTTCTTGGCAGACTCAAAGAGCAGGCTGCCCCTGCTAAGGGGAATCGAAGAGCAGTCCGCCCCTATTAGGAGAATTCGAAGAGCAGGCCTCCCCTATTGGGCGGACTCGAAGAGCAGGCCGCCCTTATTGGGCAGAATCAAAGATCAGCCCGTCACTTTTGGGCCGACTCGAAGTGCAGGCCACCCCTATTGGGCGACTCAGGAGGTAGACCAGCCCTACTGGGCGGACTCTAAAGGGATGTCGCCCCTGCTGGGCGAACTCAAAGAGCAGGCCTCCCCTTTTGGGCAGACTCGAGAGCAGGCCGCCCCTTTTGGGCGGACTCGAAGTGCAGGGCGCCCCTATTGGGAAGACCCAAGAGACAGGTCGCCCCTGCTGGGCGGAGTCGAAGAGCAGGCCCCTGCTGGGCGGACTCTAAAGGGAGTTCACCCCTTTTATGGGCGGACTAGACCTTCTAAGTCGTGCGACCTGTATAATAAAACTAGAAAATGGATGCCTTGGACAGGAACGCTGATTTCTGGGTTAACAAACATAGTATTAGAGCACGTGCCAATCTAAGATCTACATGATGACATACGTAGACACAGGGTTTTAAGGCAAAAAGAAGAAGAATTCATGCATTCATGGTTTATGCACATGAGTCAATAGGATGACGGTATATCATCCTATGTTAAGCATGACATCATTAATGAAAATTCCAGAGCAACTTAGCAGCATGAGCAAGTGTCTAAACATGTATGGTCTGAAATAAGTTGTGTAGTTCTAGCAGTTAAGCTAGATTTTGATTAGTTGTTCATTGTATTCTTAGGATGCCGCCTAAGCGTGTTGCGATGAGGTCAACTCCCCAGTCTGAGGGCGAGTCGTCTGATACGCAGAGTGAGGCCATGACTAAGGGACTATGGTAGAGTAATGAGGATCTGTCAAGACAGATGGGGGAGATGCAATCGCAGATCCCGGCATTGTTTACTGTCATTTCAAGGCAGCAGCCGAGAGTGCAGGACCCTATTGTGGGTCAAGTTGTTCATATTCTTCTAGCTCCTTTGGTTCCTCCATTTCTACTGCCACTAGAGATGAATTTTATCTCGCATTTTCAGCGATTAGGAACTCTTACCTATGATGGTAGAGCTAATTTTATGGCTTTGGACGATTGGATTATCACGATCGAGGAGATGTTCTCATATTCAGGAATTTCTTCGGACTAGAGAGTGATGTTCGCTGCTTACAAGCTTAAGGGTCTTGCAAAGAGCTGTTGGTTGAGAGAGAAGGAGAACCTCACAGATGGATGCTCGTGGGAACCCTTCAAGGAGTTACTACTTAGGAAGTTTTTCTCGCCAGTCGAGCAAGACTGTTTGATGAATAACTTTCAGCATATGAAGCAAAGACAACTGACGGTCAGTGAGTATGAGGTAGAGTTCAGCAAGTTCTGCTGGTTTTCCCTGGATTTAGTAGCCTCTGAAGCTATCAGAGTCAAGCGATTTCTAGGTAGTCTTAGGAGTGACATCCAGTAGCTGGCTAGTGCTTAAGGATCTGAAAATTATGCTGAGGAAGTAGAAGCCACCCTAAAAGTCGAAGCTATCAATAATGTCAAGACTTGAGGAAGGACAAAAGGAAGTCTGATGATGGTAAGAACTCTCGGGAGTCTGGTTCTACTTCGAAGAAAAGAAGCAAGGAGGTGTGCAGTTTCTGTGGCCGGTCAGGCCTTCCGTTCGAAATTTGTTTCAAGAGGTTGGGAGCTCAAAAGCAGTAGTAAGTGCATGCAATTCAGAGAACTCCCAAAGGAGATTTGGTTTGTTCTTCATGCAAGTGGAAGGGGCATGATGCTGCCCATTGTTGGGGTAAGGAGAAGGTCTGTTTCCAGTACGGATATAAAGGGCATTTTAAGTCAAGTTGCCCACGATCTTAGCCCCTGCGATAAAGGGAAGGGAAAATTAAATGTGGTGACTCTGGAAGAAGCGCAGACGTCCACACAAGTGATCTCAGGTTAGATTCTAATCTAGTTTCTAGATCATAGCTATAGTTTCGATATTTGTTCGTCTAGTTACAAATGAGATTTTAAAGGGAAGTTTAAGGCAAAGAACCATTGGGCGTATGTTCTCTTCGATTCTAGTTCTATCCACTTGTTCATGGCGAGGACTTTCGTAGAATGCCATCGTCTGATTCTCGATCTAGTTGGCGACTCATTTGGCATTAAGTTTCCTTCGAGTGATTCGGTGATGTCGGACAATGGTATCTAAAGTTGTTCGATCATTTTAGGTTATTTTGTAGCTTTTGATGATCTGAAGGTGTTAGACCTGGAGGACTTTGATGTGATCTTGGGTATGGACTGGTTGTCTATATATGATGCGGTTACCAAATGCCAGATTAAGCGTTTGGACTTCAAGATGGGAAAAGCCACCCTAGGAGTGTTTATGGTTTTTCGCGCTAGGTTTCCCTGATTATTTATATGGTATGTGCTCGGAAAGTTTTAAATTCTGGTTGTTTTACTTGTTTTGTTTTTGTTTTGGAAACCATTAGTAGTTTGTCGCTCGCCGAGGATGTTCCTATAGTGCGAGATTTTCCTAATGTCATCCTAACTAGTCTTTTTGGTCTTTCGCTTAAGAGAGATGTGGAGTTTGTTATAGATTTAGAGTCGTGTACTCGCCCTATTGCTAAGGCACCGTATAGTATGGCCCACATGAGCTGAAAGAGTTGCATACCTAGCTGGATGAGTTGGTGCAATGTGGATTCATTAGGACAAGTTCTTTGCCTTGGGGTGCTCCCGTGTTGTTTGTAAAGAAGGATGGATCCATGATGTTATGCATCGACTATAAGGAACTAAATAAGGTAACTATCTATCCCTTGCCATGGATAGATGATTTGTTGGATCAATTGCGTGGTAGTACAGTGTTTTCGAAAATTAACCTTCATTTAGGCTACCATCAGTTGAGAATCCATGAGTCGGATGTTCCGCGGACTGCTTTCCGTTCTCGGCATAAACATTTTGAGTTCTTGGAAATGTCCTTTGGATTGACGAATGCACCCTCTTCCTTCATGGATATGATGAACAGAGTGTTCAGAGATTTTTTGGAGCATTTTGTGATCGTGTTTATTGATGATGTCCTAGTTTATTCCCGGAGTGCTGAGGAGCATGCCCAACACTTGCGGTTAGTTCTATCTGCTTTGAAAGAGCATAAGTTGTATGCAAAGTTGAGTGAGTGCGAGTTTTGGCTACCTCAGGTTTCCTTTTTGGGTCATGTTGTGAATAAGGAAGGAATTTCTGTTGACCCAGAAAAGATAACTGTCGTAATGGATTGGAAAATACCTACCACACCAAAAGAGATAAGAAGCTTCATAGGGTTGGCAGGCTATTATAGAAGGTTTGTGGAAGGATTTTCTACATTGTCTACGCCGCTGACTAAACTTACAGAGAAGAACGCAATGCTTGTGTGGAGAGATAAGTGCGATGAAGCTTTTAAGGAATTGAAAAAGAGATTGTGCACTGATACAATGTTGACTTTACCTACCGAAGGATTGGAGTATGCTGTTTATGTGGATTCATCGCACGTCAGGCTTGAATGTGTCTTAATGTAAGAAGGCAAGGTAATTACATATGGGTCGAGGTAATTAAAGATACATGAAAGGAACTACCCTACTCATGATTTGGAGTTTGCATCAGTGATTTATGCCTTTAAGTTATGGAGACATTTGTTGTTTGACGCATTGTGTAAGATTTACATAGACCATAAGTTTAAAGTACTTCTTCACTCAGAAGGAATTAAATTTGCGCCAGCATAGGTGGTTAGAATATGTCGTAGATTATGATGTCGAGATCCAATATCATCCAGGCAAAGCTAATGTGGTAGTTGATTCCTTGAGTAGAAAGACTGCACAGATCATTGGGCTTTCGGTGGAATCCTTGGTGGAAGAGTTTCTTATAATGGGTATCTCGGTCGGAAATAGCGACTCATCAAGTAACTTGGAAGTAGCAGAGCCTTCTAAGATTACGCTAACGAGGCTACATCAAAGGGATGATCCAGATTTGTAGTACCTTCGTAGAAGAACTGAGAAAGGAGAATTACCAGACTTTTCTATTGATGATGCGAGTACTTTGAAATACCGTGGTAGATATTGTATCCCGGCTGTTGAGGATATTCGAGCTAAGTTGTGAATTGAGGCGCATGGTTCAAGTGTTGCCTACCACCCTGGTTCTACTAATATGTATAGAGATCTGAAGAAAATTGTTTGGTGGTATGGAAAGAAGAATGATATAGCCAAGTTTGTGTCGGAGTGTTTTACTTGCAAGAGAGTTAAAGAAGATCATAAAAGGCCTGGTGGCAAGCTAATGCCTTTGGATATTCTAAGTTGGAAGTGAGAGAGTATATCTATGGACTTTATTACTGGAGATCTCTCCGAGGACATGATTCAGTGTTTGGTCTAGTTGATAGACTAATGAAGTGTGCTCACTTCGTGCCATTTAAGATTTATTACTCCTTGAAGAAAATAGTAGAGTTGTATTTATAAGAGGTCATTAGAATACATAGGGTACCTGTTAGTACTGTGTCAGATCGATATTCAAGGTTCACATCTAGATTTTGGAAAACTTTACAGGAAGGTTTGGGTACCGATCTCAGATATTCAACCGCTTATCATCCACAAACCAATGGTCAGGCAGAGAGAGTTTATCTGATTTTGGAGGATATGTTAAGATGTTACATCTTGGACCACGGAGGAGTGTGGGACGAGCGGTTGAGATTGATGGAATTCGCATATAATAACAGTCATCAAGAGACCTTGAAGAACTCCCTTATTTGAGATTGATGTAAAGAAGGACGAGCTCTATTTGAGGCTTTGTAGGGAGACGTTGAAGAACTCCCTTATTTTGGGCCAAAGTTGGTGAAAGACCATTGTTGGGTCTGGAAGCCTTAGAAGAAATGAATATTTTTGTGATGTATATTCGAGAGAAGCTTCGAATAGCTTAGGAGTGTTATGAGAAGAATGCTAATCGGCGAAGGATTGAGTTGGAATTTGCAGTTGGAGACATGGTTTTTATCAAGGTTTCTCCGATGTCTGGTGTTTCGAGGTTGGAAGGAACTACAAGTTGGATCCCAGTATGTGGGTCTGATAGTTTTAATTTCTAGACTACCTAAACACCTAGAGGGGGGTGAATAGGTACTTTTCCTTGATTTAACTTAAGGCAGAATATAACTACAGTTCTTTGAATAAATCAGATATTTCTATAGCTAACACAGCACAACAATCACAATCATACACACATCATAGATTGCACAAAGATTTATAGTGGTTCCCAAAGGTCTGGGTACATCCACTTTCCCCCTTCACCTATCTAGCAGTATGCTAGAGTCGGCCTAACTTCGTCCTTTAGCTCAGAATCCAGAAGGATTCCTACAACTAAGAATGTCTCAACATTCCTACAACTCAAGCTAACAAGCCCTACCTAAGCCTTTCCACAAGGCCTACAACTCAGAGAATACCTTCTCCTATAACTCAGGCATAAACAGCCCTACCTATGCCTTGCAACAAGGCCTACAACTCAGAGAATACCTTCTCCCACAACTCAGGCATAAACAGCCCTACCTCAGCTTTGCCACAAGGCCTATAACTCAGAGAATACCTTCTCCTACAACTCAGGCATAAACAGCCCTACCACTCAGAGAATAAATCTCCTACACTCAGCCTTTATATAATAGGCTTACAACTCAGATCTATGAATAGATCCTACAGAATTTGATAAGGAATTTTATAATCTCTTTCCCCTGTTGAAAAAGGAAGGGATAAGAACTTTCTTGATTAGCTTCTTGAAGAGGCTGATGGCTGAAATCAACTTGATCTTAGCTTTCTTCAAAGATTCTTGAATCTGAACTTAGTTGGGTTGATTTCCTTTAAATATAACTGACTGGCAGCTTCCTTCTTAGACTTCAGAAATAGATCTGAATCTTCTTGAAAGATTAGTTCAGTATCTGCTTCTTGAGAGACCTGTGAATGTCTCCTGCTTGACTTCAAATAGCTGGATCTCTCTCTATCCAAACCTCTTGAAGATACTTCTTAATTCTTGATTGAATTCAACTTAGACAGAATCTGAATAGTAAACTACTTCAGAACGTCTTCTTAGATCTTCTTAAGAAGATCTTCTTCTTTGTTACTTGTACTTTCTTGATAAGAGATCAAACTCTAATTGTGTTAGTTGTGACAACACTTATTTCTTCTTTCCTTCTTCTAAATCCATCTATTTATAGACTTCATCCATGGTAACCGGCTGATCCGGTTTATAACTAACTTCTGACAAGTCTGACAGCTTCAGTAAATCTGTTATAACTCACAGCTGTCAAGTCTTCAAACAGTTCTTGAGCCTTTGTCTCTGTCAGCAAAGCGTCGAGACTGACTGTCAAAAGTGTCGAGACCATCTTTCAATATGTGTCGACACAAGTGACTTAAGTGTCGACACAGCCTTTGGTTATGTCGACATAGCTTCCTTGATGTCGACACAGCTTCTTGACACTGCATCTTGAGAATGTGTCGACACTGATTATTTGTGTCGACACAAACACTTCACCATTCATCAGCAATCAACTTGGTCTAGACTCAGCTGTGTGTCGACACAAGTCCTATGTGTCGACACAGTTAATGTAGACTCAGAACATAGCGTGTGTCGACACTGCCTCCAGGTGTCGACATAGTTGTTGTCGACTCTGCCTCTGTGTGTCGACACAGCCTCCCGGTGTCGACACATTTGATTTCGACTATAATCTTCTGTGTGTCGACACTGCCTCCCGGTGTCGACACAAACTCACTGAAGTGTCGACACAACCATTTCCAAGTGTCGACACAATCTTACTGAATTGTCGACACAGCTTCCTCAGGTGTCGACATATGGACTTAGAATATTTTTCTTGCATTCTAGTACATTCTTAACCTGCACATATAAACTCAAAATAACATCAAATACACCTTGATGTATATCATTGAGCTAAGTTTGACTTGTCCAAATCAGGTACACATTTTCCAATATAACCAACAATCTCCCCCTATTTGGAGAAGTCATAACCCTTTAGCCAATGATATACACCACTTGGAAAATAAACAAGATGATGTACATAAGAATTATATTACAGGGTACTTAATAAAAAATACACATATCATAGTTACATCACAGAATAAAGATATAAAAGTAAATGATCACAGAACAATATTTTGTATATCAACTCAAAAATGTTTGTTACAAAATGTTTACATTGATTTCTTTAACAAACAAACAATTTACATAGTTCTTGGACAAACAAAAAAAATAAAGCTTAGACTAAGGCTGGGCTGGCTCCTTGATGACTATCCCTTTTCCAGATTTAATCTGAGCCTGCACAGAAGGTTCTGTATCTTCCATGAGCTTCTTGCCTTTCAAAATAGTCTTTTTCTGTACCTCAGCCTTGATCCTTTGCCTTTCAAAATAATGAAAAGTCTTGGGAAAATACTTGCTAGGCTCCTGAGCATCAGGAGGTAGCTTCCCACTCTTAGCCTTTCTTCTGTGTTGAAGTATGGCTTCTTGTCTAGCTTCATACTTTTGCCATTCTTGCTCATTGTACCATTTTCTCCTTTCATGTACTTGATCTTTTATAGCTTTCCAGGCAGTTAAAATGATATTCCTTAAAGTGGGGCTCCATTGCTCAAAGTCTGGCTCTAATTCTGCTTGCTCTCTAAATCTTTTCTTTGATAATAGAGCATCTTGCTGAGCTTTCAGACCAGCTTCTGGCATACCAACCTTTTCAATAATAACATTTGTAACTGGTAGAGGAGGGTTGTACATAGACTCAACTTGTTGATGTACCATTTCAATATCTGCAGGAGGGTAAATGACTTGGGCAACCTCAGGTTGATCACCTTCAAGTAGAATTGGTTTCACCCCTGACTCAGCCATATTATCATCATAACATAAGGGTGGATATCCCAAAGTGGCTCTTTTGTTGTTGGTTACCTATTTGGCATGATCAGAGCCAGCATAGACTAACACCCTCTCCCCCTTTATGACTTCTCTGGTCATATGATCTCTTAAGTTCTCTTTTTGAAATCTTATTTGCCCATCCAGGTAATTGATTCCATCTTTAAAGAATGGCTTTAACTTTTGAAGCTTGTCACTAATTAACTTTTGAGATGAAGTGATGGCAGTTTTAACTGATTCTAGGGAAGCCTGAAGCTTCTTATCATATTCTTCTATTTCTTTAGCCCTTGCAGCAATAATTCATGTAACAGCATTTGTTAACTCAGTGACAATCACATTGTGAGATTCTGTTAGATTGTTATTCATTCTTATTTGATTTTCAAGGACAGCCTTGTTTGACAGCCATCTCATCCACTTGCTTCTTTATTTCTTCTTGTTGCTTGGCAAGAAATACCACAACATTGCCTCCCTTGTGGAAGCAATCTGTCATCTCTTATTTATTCTGATTGACCTCAAATCTGATAGACTTTATCTCTTGGGCTAGATTTTGAAGAGCCTTTTGGCTTTCATCCATATTTTTTTCTAGAAGCAATCTCTGCTCATCAAATTTTACTTGTAAGTCAACCAAGTACTTGCTGTAATCAATCTCAGGAGTAGAATGTGAAGTAGTTATTTGGAGAGCCTTCTTATAGCTTTGACTTCTTCTCTTAAAGACCATAAGTTTTCTTTTCTTGGCCTCCCTGACTTCTTTATGCTCAGACTCTGAAGAACTTTCAATATAAACTCTCTCTTGAGGAGTGGAAGAAATTTCTTTTTCAGCTCCATGTTGCTCCTCCTCTATATCAACCTGCTCCCCCTCAAACCTTACTTGCTCCCCCTCAAATCTTAGGGTGTCTATTTTATCTGCTTCTCCTCCAAGATCAGGAAATAACTCATCAAGAGTGAGTTCTTGTTGCGTGAGAGCAGGAGATTGTACTTTCTCAGCAGCAGCAGCAACTCTAGAAATATCAAGATCAGTTTGAGGAACAATGTGCTCTGATAAATTGATTCTTTCTTCCTCTTGCACTTGTTCAGAATATGTCTCCCCCTGCAAATGTGCAGTAATTGTCTCCCCCTGTACCTGTGCAGATATAGTCTCTTCCTGGACTTGGGTAGTCACAGTCAGATCCTGAACTTGTGCTCTAACTTACTCTTCCTGGTCTTGTGCATCTTCATGACCATGCTCAGGCATCCCTTTTGAAAGAACTCTATCCCACCTAGAGAATAACCTTATGTCCATTCTCCTCATGTGGTTTATCTTTGATCTAGGAATCTGTTGCATGACCTCTGGAATTATTCCAGCCAGGTACAGACTCATAATCCTAGCCAAGTTTGGCTTCTTGATTCCTTCTTTAATCTTATCAATCAGTACTGCAGACCAATTAATTTGAATTTTAAAGATTACCCTTGTCATCAGGCTGAACATATAGGCTGATATCCTATCATGTCCACCTGGTTTACATAAGATCACTTTACCTATTATTTCAGACAGGAATTTCCCCTGATGATTCATGCCCTTCCTATTGATGGAAGATCCAATTTTTATGGTTGGATCCAATCCACACCATTGAAGCGCCTCCCTGGTCCTTGAGGTTGGCACCTCTTCCTCCTCATGTCTTCTAGGAAGATGGAGAATCTTGCTCATCCTTTTCTGAGATAGCTTGCTTTTTCTCCATGTACAGTGGATTTGATCTTCCACCCAGTTGAGACAAGTGATGAAGCAGTATAGAACTCGAATACTTCTTTCTTCCATATCTTAGTAGGTTCAGAGACAAGATATTCTAATCCATTTTCTGCAAGAAGTGAAATGACCTGTTTGATCTCTGAGTCGGCATCATCGAATGCATGCCTAACCAACTCATATCCTTCATTGACGTTGTCTTCAACCTTGGGCACCATTGAAATGAAGAGAAAGCTTGGTTGGAGAGAAGAGAGATTGTCGACACAAGGTTTTTGTCTCGAAACCCTGGTGAGCGTGTCGACAGAATAAGTTCTTGACCTATTTATACCCTTCTAATCAAAGAAGATCAAAAGGCAGGCAAAAACTGTCTAAAAGTGTCGACACTATTAAAAAGTGTCGACACACACTTCTATTGTCTCGACCACGGCGCTGACTACTATGTGTCGACACCAATTGATGATATGTCGACACTAGAGATACTTAGTATTTCATCAGAAATTCTGTGTCAACTCTTATTACAAGTGTCGACACAAAATCTGTAAGTGTCGACACCATTACTTTGGTTATGTCGACACTACATTTCTGGATGTGTCGACTCTTTGTCCCTTAGGTGTCGACACTTTGACTCTATGTCGACACAATTTTCTTGAATTGTCGACATAACTTTTCTTGTGTCGACACTTTATTACTGAATGTGTCGACACAATTTTACTTAGCCAATTTTTGATAAACTAACCTATGGTCAGCATTCCTAATTCAATTTTAAATCTATTGAATTTAGTTTCATCCAGAGGCTTAGTAAATACATCTCCAATTTTATAATCAGTTTTAACAAATTCTAATGAGATATCTTCTTTTTCTACATGTTCTCTAAGAAAATGGTATTTTATCTCTATATGCTGAGTCCTACTATGTGAAACAGGATTGTTTGCAATAGAAATGACACTTTTAGAATCACACAATAAAGGTGTTCTACTTACTTGAATACCATAGTCCCTTAGCTGATGTTGAATCCACAACAGCTGTACACAGCAACTTCCTGCTGCCACATATTCAGACTCAGCTGTGGATATTTCCAAACTAGTCTGCTTCTTACTGCTCCAAGATATCAATCTTCCTCCCAGGAATTGGCATGTACCTGTAGTACTTTTTCTATCTTCTCTACAGCTTGCAAAATCTGCATCTGAATAACCTGTTAGTAGAAAATCTCCATTCCTAGGGTACCAAAGGCCTAGATTAGGTGTGCCCTTTAGATATCTCAAAATCCTCTTGACTGTAGTATAATGTGATTCTTTAGGTCATGCTTGTTACCTAGCATAGACACATGTTGCATACATAATGTCTGGTCTACTAACAGTGAGATATAATAGAGAGACAATTATTCCTCTATACAAAGACTCATCTACAGGTTTACCTGCATCATCTTTGCATATAGGCATACTTGTTCCCATAGGAGTTCTCATGGTGGAGGATGATTCCATACCATACTTCTTAATTAACTCCTTAGTGAACTTAGACTGGGATATGGACAATCCATCATCAGTCTGTCTTACTTGGAGTCCCAAGAAGAACTTAAGTTCCCCCATACTGCTCATTTCAAACTTCCCTTGCATAAGTTTGGCAAACTTCTTACAAAGGTTGTTCTCTGTAGACCCAAAAATTATGTCATCTACATAGATCTGAACTAAGATTATCTTCCCTTTAGATTCCCTTAGGAATAGAGTTTTGTCTATTTTACCTCTTGAGAATTTGTTCTCAATAAGGAAAGTAGACAGGGTTTCATACCAAGCCCTTGGGGCTTGCTTTAACCCATACAATGCTTTCCTAAGTCTATAGACATAACTAGGTTTAAGAGAATCTACAAAACCTGATGGCTGCTCTATATAGACTTCTTCTTTTAGATCACCATTCAGAAATGCTGATTTCACATCCATTTGATATACCTTGAAGCCTTGATATGCTGCATAGGCAAGGAACATTCTGATTGCTTCCAGTCTTGCTACTGGGGAAAATGTTTGATCAAAGTCTATTCCCTCTTCCTACTTGTATCCTTTTGCAACCAATCTTGCTTTATTCTTCACAATAACTCCATTCTCATCCAACTTGTTCCTAAAAATCCACTTTGTACCAATGATGTTGTGTTCTTTTGGTTTAGGAACCAACTCCCAGACCTTGCATCTTCTAAACTGATTAAGCTCCTCTTGCATAGCATTAATCAAGTGTTGGTCTTGGATAGCTTCTTCAAATTTCTTTGGCTCCAGTTGAGATAGAAAACTTGAGTGCAGGACTGTATTCAGATTTCTACTTCTGGTTTGCACTCCATGTCTTGGATCACCAATTATCTGATTTGCTGGATGATCCTTTAGATGTCTTACAGCTGGAGGTAGACTTCCTTCTGGCTAAACACCTCCAGTTTCTTTATTATGCTGCACCTCTTGGTTGTCATCAGCTTCTAGAGAGTCTTGTACTCCCCTGGATAGTAGCCATCATTTTCCAATACTTCATCTGCAGTTGAGCCTTCTGCAATGGAAAGCTTGTCCATTCTATTGCTTATACCTGTTGGACTGCATGAACTATAAGGCAACTCACTGTTGATTAATCTTGTTTCATCAAATACAACATGTACAGATTCTTCTACAACCTGAGTAATCAAGTTGTAGACTCTATAAGCCTTACTATTATTGTTGTACCCAACAAATATCCCATCTTGGGATTTGGCAGCAAACTTAGTTAAAAAATACTTGTCATTGTTAAGGATATAACACTTGCAACCAAAGATCCTAAAATAGGATAAATTTGGTTTTCTACCTTTCATGATCTCATAGGGAGTCTTTTTGTGGTACTTGGTGATAGAAGCCCTGTTGAGCACATGACATGCAGTGTTTACTGCCTCACCCCAAAAATATTCTGGGAGAGAAGTGTCACTCAATAGAGTTCTACCAGCCTCAATCAATGTCCTATTCTTTCTTTCAGCAATACCATTGTGCTGTGGTGTTCTAGGTGAGGAGAATTCTTGGAAAATCCCAAACTCTTCACACAATCTTATCATACTTTCAGATTGAAATTCAGTGTCATGGTCACTTCTGATTTTGACCACTGTACTGTCCAGTTCATTCTGAATTTGTCTGACAAAACTGTGTAAAACACTTGGGGTTTCAGATTTCTGTCTTAGAAAGAACACCCAGGAATATCTAGATTAGTCATCTACAACCACAAAAGTGTAGACCTTCCTGCCTAGACTATGAACTGGCATAGGACCAAAAAGATCCATATATAAGCGGTATAAGCATCTCACTGAATCCTTATTTTCAAGGCTATGAAAGGAGGATTTTGTCTGCTTTCCTTTATGACAAGCTGAATATATCCCTATCTTTATACACTTAACATGAGGACCATTTCTCACTAACTCTTTGCTAAAGAGTTGGCCAATTGTTTTGTAGTTAAGATGAGCCAGCCTCTTGTGCCATTTGACACAATGAGATGCTTTCTCATCAGCTACAAGACAAATAGGAGAACCTTTGTTCTCACACCCAAAATCAAGACAATAAACATTTCTCTTTCTATATCCTGTTAAAATGATCTTTTGATCACTTGACCTTTTGATATGACATCCATTCTTAACAAATGAAATGTCATATGTTAGATCACTCAGCTTACTTATGTTTATTAGGTTGTGTTTCAAACCTTTTACATAAACCACTTGAGTGATGGTAATTTTGTTGGAAGAGATGTTACCAAATCCTTTGATGATTCCTCTTTCAGATCCACCAAAGATTACTTTAGGCCCATCCTTGATAGGTGTGTACTCCTTCAGTAGCCCCTTTGTTCCAGTCATGTGCCTGGAACATGCACTGTCCAAGTACCATATAGGGGCATGACAACTTGGACTTTCTTGCAATACATAATTACTTTCCCTTAGAACCCAAGTATGTCTTGGCTCCTTGGTTCAAGTTAGCTTCCTTCATATCAAATCTACCAGCAGCTCTTCTAACTGGTAGACTATTGTTCTTCCTGACACTTATCTTATGCCAGCAGTCTAAGGAAAAATAGCATGTCTTGCCACAATACCATCATTCATACTTGTTGTATCTAGGTCTAGATACATTTTTGACAGAAGAATTTCTATTCTGTGTTGGTGCTGCTGCAGCTATACCCACTGGTTTCTCATAACCATGAGGTTTATTAACATGGGCTGACTTATTGGCATTAACACCCTTATTATTGAGAACATCAGTCTTATTATGACCATGAATGTTCTCAAAGCCATACTTATTAGAAGGCTCATGCACCTTTCTAAAAACTACAGGGACTTTAAAATTCAATGGCTGAACAGAGGCTTTGCCCTTTCTCTTGAAATGGGCAGCCCTGGTGTTACCTTTATAGCCTATTCCAGCCTTTCCCTTTTGAGCCACAAACTCATCTATTAAGGGTAAGACTGATTTTGGCTTAGCGTAACTAGCCACTAAATCTTTCTCTACTTGAAGTCTGACTTCCAGACTTTTAATTAGATCATTTTTATATGTGATTGTACCCATCTGAATAACAGTAATAGTTTTCAGCTTGGCAACCTCATTAATTTTTTGATCCAATTCTTTCTCTAAACCAGATGCAGTCATCTTAAGATCTGTAATTTCCTTAGCCTGATTTTTGGCCAGGTTTTTGCTTTTCTTAAGTTCCTGCAATAAGTCCCCATATTCATCTATCAACTGATGAATATCTCCTTCAGATTCTGATCCATCCTCATCACTTGATGAAGATGAATCTGACTCTGAACCAGTACTGTAATAAGAAATTCTAGAATTACTTTGTACCTTACTAGGACCAGGCTGATCCTTGCACTTGTTGTCTTCTGATTCAGCCTTCAGTCCCATGCACTGATGGTCTTTTTGTTCATTGATGGAGTCCAGTAATTACATATACTCCTCTTCTTCACTAGCTGCATACAGTCCAATGTATGCTTCAGCTTCAGATTCTGATTCTGAGGAGGATTGATCTGTAAGACTCTTCTCCTTCTTAGCAACAAAGGATTTCTCCTTCTTGCCCTTTTGTTGAGTCTTATTTCTATCTGCTGACACCTTCCTCTTTTATTGACACTCAGCCACCACATGTCCTGGCCTATTGCAGCAATAACAAACAATTTTTGATGTTGTAACTTTGCTGGGCTTAGACCTGGTCTTTTCCTTTCTTGATGATTTTCTCTTTTGATAGTAGTCATTAACTGGCTGTGATGTGGAGGGCCTTGACTTCCACTACTTCTTTTTGGTTGCTGACTCCTTGTGATTCTCTCCAGAACCCATTTTCTTGATTCTTGATTCTGCCTTAGGGAACTAACTAAGACTGTTAAGTCCTTCTTTGAGCAACCTCCCTCTGATACCACTTGATAGTTTTACTTTCAAGATTACCTAAACACCTAGAGGGGGGGTGAATAGGTACTTTTCCTTGATTTAACTTAAGGCAGAATATAACTACAGTTCTTTGAATAAATCAGATATTTCTATAGCTAACACAGCACAACAATCACAATCATACACACATCACAGATTGCACACAGATTTATAGTGGTTCCCCAAGGTCTGGGTACATCCACTTTCCCCTTTCACCTATCTAGCATTATGCTAGAGTCGGCTTAACTTCTTCCTTTAGCTAAGAATCCAGAAGGATTCCTACAACTCAGAATGTCTCCACATTCCTACAACTCAGGCTAACAAGCCCTACCTCAGCCTTGCCACAAGGCCTACAACTCAGAGAATACCTTCTCCGACAACTCAGGCATAAACAGCCCTACCTCAGCCTTGCCACAAGGCCTACAACTCAGAGAATACCTTCTCCGACAACTCAGGCATAAACAGCCCTACCTCAGCCTTGCCACAAGGCCTACAACTCAGAGAATACCTTCTCCTACAACTCAGGCATAAATAGCCCTGCCTTAGCCTTGCCATAATGCCTACAACTCAGAGAATACCTTCTCCTACAACTCAGGCATAAACAGCCCTACCACTAAGAGAATAAATCTCCTACACTCAGCCTTTATATAATAGGCTTACAACTCAGATCTATGAATAAATACTATAGAATTTGATAAGGAATTTTATAATCTCTTACCCCTATTGAGAGAGAAGGGATAAGAACTTTTTTGATCAGCTTCTTGAATAGGCTGATGGCTGAAATCAACTTGATCTTAGCTTTCTTCAAAGCTTCTTGTATCTGAACTTAGTTGGGTTGATTTCCTTTGAATATAACTGACTGGCAGCTTCCTTCTTAGACTTCAGAAATAGATCTGAATCTTCTTGACAGATTAGTTCAGTATCTGCTTCTTGAGAGACCTGTGAATGTCTCCTGCTTGACTTCAAATAGCTGGAACACTCTCTATCCAAACCTCTTGAAGATACTTCTGAATTCTTGATTGAATTCAACTTAAACAGAATCTGAATAGTAAACTACTTCAGAACGTCTTCTTAGATCTTATCACGAAGATCTTCTTCTTTGTTACTTGTACTTTATTGATCAGAGATCAAACTCTAATTGTGTTAGTTGTGACAATACTTATTTCTTATTTCCTTCTTCTAAATCCATCTATTTATAGACTTCATCCATGTTAACCGGCTGATCAGGTTTATAACTAACTTCTGACAAGTCTGACAGCTTCAGTAAACCTGTTTTAACTCACAGCTGTCAAGTCTTCAAATAGTTCTTGAGCCTTTGTCTCTGTCAGCAAAGCATCGAGACTGACTGTCATAAAGTGTCGAGACCATCTGTCAATATGTGTCGACACAAGTGACTTAAGTGTCGACACAGCCTTTGGTGATATCGACATAGGTGCCTTGATGTCAACACAGCTTCTTAACACTGCATCTTGATAATGTGTCGACACTGATTATTTGTGTCGACACAAACACTTCACCATTCATCAACAATCAACTTGATCTAGACTCAGCTGTGTGTCGACACAAGTCCTGTGTGTCGACACAGTTTATGTAAACTCAGAACATATCGTGTGTCGACACTGCCTCTAGGTGTCGACACTGTTGTTGTCGACTCTGCCTCTGTGTGTCGACACAGCCTCCCGGTATCGACACATTTGATGTCGACTATAATCTTCTGTGTGTCGACACTGCCTCCTGGTGTTGACACAAACTAACTGAAGTGTCGATACAGCCATTTCCAAGTGTCAACACAATCTTACTGAAGTGTCGACACAACTTCCTCAGGTGTCGACATATGGACTTAGAATATTTTTCTTGCATTCTAGCACATTCTTAACCTACACATATAAACTCAAAATAACATCAAATACACCTTGATGTATATCATTGAGCTAAGTTTGACTTGTCCAAATCAGGTACACATTTTCAAATGTACCCAAAAGGGACCTTTCCAAGTTATTGAATGCATCGGAGTGTCAGCTTACAGGCTAGATTTTCCCGCAAATTTCCCTGGTGTGCACGATGTGTTTAATATGAGCCAGTTGTGGAAATGAGTTCTTAGCGACCGACATGTTCTCGATTCGGTGCCCCAGTTACAACCTAACCTTTCTTATGTTGAGATGCTTGTTCGCATTCTGGATACTCATGATCGGGTGTTGCGAACGAAGATAATACCCATGGTTAAAGTTTTGTGGCGAAACTATGACTTGGAGAGCGCGACTTGGGAGTTAGAGTCAGCTATGAGGGAGGCTCATCATCATCTATTTTCTTAGTTTCTTCGGTAAGTGTTTCAATCAAATAACCCTTGGTTGCATTCCTTCTTCAGTGGAATCAGTTGTGTATCAAGTTTCGGGACAAAACTTTCTTTTAGGGGGAGTGGTTATAATGCCCCTGATTTTTCTATGTTTCTTTTAATTCCTTTAGTGGCGTATTTTTGACGTCAGGGCGTTACGTTGACGCATAGTTGATGGGTACCATTGCTATAACGTGACTTTTTCTCATTTGGTATCTGAGGTTTTGGCTTAGAATATTAGCATGGCTAAATTCTAGTGTGTTTTTGAGATTTCCCTCAAGAGCCGGGTTTATTTTGGAACTCGGTGGAGCCTTTTTGGGATATTTGGTATTTTGACTTCGGGGAGTTTTAAACTTAGTTTGGTGCGACCGATTTTGATTTCGACTTCGCCGTTGGATTCATAACATTGATATTTAGTTTCAGTACGAATTTCATGGAAATCCAAGATGATTTGGAATTTCTGGTCGTTTGGACGTTTAGTGTAGTAATAATAATATATTATATTATTTATGTATTATAAGTATAAATACCATTACGATTTAGACGGAACATTATTCATCGTCTTCTTCCCTATCCGTCAGATTGATTTGCGGAAGAGGGAGAGCGACGGACTTCGCAAACTTTCGATCATCGATTGTAGGAGCTTTGGTGCACGAAATTGTCGTCGGAGGGTAGATTCGGAAAGCTCTAGATGAGATCTAAGTGTGAGCGGTGAGTTTTTCCCATTTCTTTGATTTTTGGGCTTTAGGGAATTCTTTTTTGACCCTTGTTTACCCCGAAAAGTTTCAGGAATTGTTGCCTAGGTGTTCTTGTGGCTAGATCCATGAGGAGGAGCGCTTGCGTGGCCAGATTTTGGATAGTTATAGGCAAATGGTGATTTCTTCCCCTTACTATGTCTCTTTTTAGTGTTTGTTTACTATATCTTTTCTTCCCTCCTTAGAGTTTGGAGTAGTGTAGGTTTCGGCCAAGCTTGATCTGCTGTGTAGTTTAGGATTTACGGTTAAGTTTAATTTGTCATATAAAACATTTAACCTAAGTTTAATCCATCGATTATATGACAGTTATTCTAAGTAGGATTTGTCGTATATGATAGTTAGTATAAGATAATTTAATCTTATATGATAGTCTAAGTAAAGAGAAAGTCGTCGTATATGCCAGTGAGTAGAATTCGTCAAATATGAGTTTTAGACTAAGGCAAATTCATCGAGTATTCTCGACGAATTCGTCGAGTATCAGTCTTGGCGTTGAGTGAATTTGTCTTGGCATCGAGAGCGTCGAGTGATCCTTGTGACTAAGTCATATTCGTCGAGTATTCACGACGAATTTGTCGAGTATTGTTAGCTAAGGCATCGAGTTAAGACCATATGGCATCAAGTGCATCGAGTTAAAACTAGATGGCGTTGTGAGCGTTGAGTGAACTCAGCTAGGCGTCGAGTGAAGGCGTCGAGTGAAGTTAATTTCATTGAGTTTAGTCAAGGCATCAAGTGAGACTGCTTTGGCATTGAGAGCGTTCAGTGAACTCCATATTCATCGTGTATACTCGATGAATTTCCCATGGACTTGGGTAAATTACACTGATTCGTCGAGTAATAAGGTAATGTTAGCTAAATCGTCGAGTATTGTTAAGATAGTCAATTTTTCTAAGTATAATTCGTCGAGTGTCTACTGTATTCGTCGAGTATTTGACGAATCAGTATGGACTTAATATTTTCTCGCCGAATTGATCCAATTCGGCGAGTATGGGCCTTAGCGTGAATTTCGGAAATTTTTCTTCCTTCTTTTCATTGGAGAATCCTGGTGTTTTGGTTGGGGTTATAAGTGTTTATGGATGTTTAGGTGTGTCCCATGGTTGGCAATGGATAAATGACAATTAACCTAGTGCTGGTTCGTGAATCATTGCACTTGGTGGGTTTCTTTGGTGTTTTCTCTTGAACTGTCGGGTTGTGTTGGACATTGTGGCCACCTCCACAGTGTTATTTTTGGATGTTTGGACTGTTGGGTTATGTTGGAGATTGTGGACACCACCGTAGTGCCTTTTGGAGTTGTTTGGGTCTGTTAATTCATGATGGACATTGTGGACACCAACTCAGAACCGTTTTTACCAGTGTTAATGATTCATGTGTTTAGAGCAGTTCAGTCTCCTCATTCTTATTATTTGGACATATGTCTTTAAGCTTACTCTTGCAGATATTCTCAAATCATGGCTTTGTTTTGCACTTGGTGCAATTTCCATACTCTTGGACTTTATAAGTTAATAATTTATGATTGTTTTATTTCTCATCTGCTTTTGTTTTCCAGCCTTTCCTGTTTGGTGTTGGTAACCCTTAAACTCCTTTGCTTTCAACTACTGATGATCTTTTTACCACTTGTATTTTCTTGCTGAGGTATTCTTTTCTTCTGAATGCCTCAGGTTTGGAGCAGTAGCCGGTTGAGTGGCTAGGGTTGGTTGTGGCTAGTGTTCTATAGTTGTTCCAATTGTCTTTTACTCACCGTCATGAGGTAGTTTTGTTATTTGTTTTTAGTTCAGACATACATGCCTTTTAGTGGGTCCATGTCAGGTTGTTGACACCCACTAGAGATTATTTTGTAGAATGTTAAGTACTTGCTAGCTGCTAAGTCAATTTCTTATTGAATTGTTGGTTTTACATGCTCTCTAGGAAGGTTTTATGCTAGGATTGAATGTTTGTTATTTTTAAAAAGTATAAAAGTATTATTTTGACTATCTCATTCATAGCATTATTTTAAACCAAAGTCACCATATTTTAACGAATGTAAAAGTTATTTATATACTTCTATTAAATATAGAGGTATGCATATCAAGAGTTGTCCTATTTTGATATTTATGCTCATGTAGGATGTTAATCAATATAAAAATAATAATTTCCGTAACGTATATTCATGTTTTCACTTGTATACTAGTTGATCCACTTAGCCGAGGGATAGGACTATCAAAAATTAATTTAAATTGTAATTTATTCATAATAACTTGAGGATTTCATATATAGTGTTAGGTTCGGGTTCTTGCATGAGCGTTTACAGTTATCTCCTGTACGGCGTGGCATCACGATGCGTGTTTTCTCTGACTCTGATACATCATTTAAATGCGGGGAAAATGGAAGTTATGACAATGAGGGTGGGACTTGAATCAACACACCAAAAATATTCCCGGAGAGCACGGGGTGTGTGGTCATGCATTCCAACTTCTGTGGTGAACGTTGCTTAAATTCCACGTTATGATGCCAAAAAAATTTATATTTATATTTGCATGGAAGGAGAACCGCTGAGCAGGAAATAGTGGGCTGAATCCCATGGTTGCTATGCCGGCCCCTGAAGGCCAAGGCGAAGTTGCTTTTATGTTTCATGTGTGGCCAGCCTACGAGCCGATGTTTGTAAAACACTTTTAATGAGAAAATGGTTGTAAGGCCTTAAGTACAAAACATTTGTGTATTTTGTTATCATTCATGCATGTATATTTAGTGGACATTCCTGGTATTAGGTTATTGTCTTATTCAAATCTTCTGCTACAATAAACTCTGAGTTAGGATGCGTAAATGGTTTGGTTTCAATGAGTAGCTCAACTGGTTGTCCGTGGAATATGGCATGGTGCCCTTGTCGGACCTTCTGTTATTTTCTTCATGGTGGATGGGGGTGTTACAAAAAGTTGCAGCATTATTGAGGATGAAGAGACCGTCTCTTTCAATCCCAGTTGTAATCATCTCCTTAGAGTGAGGATCCTGAAAGGAACATGTAGTAAATGTAAAGGTAACCTCCTATTGATACCATATGAGAAAAGAGATAAATAGCAAAATTTTATTGCCCAAAAACATAACATTATAAGGGTATGACCACCTATTTATTGGGGATAAGAGAGAGAAAGAGAGTACAACAGACGATGTTGGGCTAATACACAATGGGCAGACTTGATAGATACAAAAATACAGACTGCGGCAAGTAATGAGGTTAGACAGGCTAACTACCCAATGAAACCACAGATCACAATAGCATAAACAAGTCTACTAGGCTTCCCTTTTCCCACCAGAGATACAGTCTCACTTGTACTCCTCAATGCAACTTGACAGCTGAAACCAGACCGCATAAACAAGATCTCTACTATAGTTTACCAGTTAGCCAAGAGTAAAATGCCATGGCAGACTGCAAGGTTGTTAAGGGCTGACTGCAACTATAGAGAGCCAAGACGTTAAAACTAGACTGTAATTGCTGACTACAAGGCCGCTAAGGGTAGACCACCACTACAGACCACCACTATAGAACACCACTAAAGACCGCCAGTCCGCTAAGTGAAGACTGCCACTGCTGTCCACTAGGCCTCTAAAGGTAGTTCGCTAATTTTTACCGCTAGACAGCAAAGGGCAGTCCGCCAATTCTTACCGCCAGACAACAAAAGGAAGACGACCAATGCTATAAGAGTTCTAACACTTTTCATGCATTGTACTTGAAAACTTTGTTGTATCTCATTTAGTAAATGTGAACATATCCCTCAACTGCCTTCTCTTATTTGGATGATCTTCAAAGATAAACAAAATTAATAACAAATCTTATTATTCTACCCCTAATGAGATCGTGGGACATGTCCTGATGTGGGGTGTGAACGTGACACGGACGTGCGTGCACTAACGGACACCTAACCGTTATAGAACAAGAAATAAAAGAGAGAGCTCCGACCAAAAGCGAACGAAAAGGGGTCGGTTGGCTCCCAAAAATCCGAGACTCGATACCATGTCCTTAGGACCTACGTCTCCAACAAGCACACAACTCGCCGCAAGCCGGACTCGATATAATGTCCTTAAGACCAACCTCTCCAACAAGCACACAACTCACCGCACCTACACAAGCATCTATTCATTTCAATATAAGCCGTTTCAAACGCAGCAATAATTTTATTTTGGAGCAGCGGAAAACTTTCAAGAGCGATCGAAATTCGAGTTGTGATTAATTCCCTTGTTGGCACATAAAGTGCACCGATCAGAAGAGCAAATCAAGGCTAGGTCAAGTTGCGCTCCCAAGACGGATCTACCTGTTCCGGATAACAAGAGATTCAATAACAACAAATTCGATTTCAGATTTTGCAAGCGATGAATTTAAAAACCACGAAGAAAACGATGCGTGAAAAACCTCCACAAACTAAAGCATGAATTAGACAAGGGGGAAGAGGTTACCTAACCGGGATTAAAGTTCACATAAGATAAGGTGGGAGAATCACTCTCTCCACGGATCCGTCGGCATCACACCGAGGGATTTGCAACCTTCTTCCAAGGAGTCGCACCGAAGGAAGCCGCGCCGGAGTCGCACCGAAACGGATGGAGGGAGCAAGGGGGGGCGGCAGCTTCACACAACAACCAAGGGGGGGGGCGGCAAGGAGGCTCTCCTCTTGGCCGAAATCTCTAGGGAGATGGAATTTTTTGTTTCAACTTTCAATGCTTGATTCCTCCTAATCATCTCCTTAAATAGGAGTTTACAACAAGCCTTAACCCTCCATGATGGAGATGTAATCTCATCCATCTGAATGGCTAAGTGCACACCAAAAAGAAAAATTGTTTAAATTTAAAAAAATAAAAGCATGCCATGAATATAAAATTATCACTTAAAAATAGGATAATTTTATATTCCAAAAATATAATATAGAGTTCATGAAATAAGATAATTAAGGCTAATTCTTCATGGCGGTTTTAGCACACCGTGGGTGGAGGTTGTAACGTGCACTTCCTTCAGCTTTATCACGGAATCTCTGATCTTTATGTCGTAGCGCCTCGGCAACCGGGTCATCATCAATTAGCGGCGGCACTGCATCAATCCTCTCCCACTCAAAATCACGTATCTCTGATGCGTGAGTGGAGAGATAGCGACGGAGAAGCTCGGCATCCAAATGTTGAAGCTCTGTCGCGAGTACCCAAGAGTCGTCCGAAGGGGGGCGGTCAAGCCAACAGACAAGGAAGCGGTAAGTAGTACCATCCGGAGTAGCGAACGGTTCCGCAGCGAGTATCATATCTGGAGTGAGAAATGTCCTGGGGAACCTGGGAAACATGTCAGCAGTAGGAGTAAAAGAAGGCAACGTACCATCCGATGTTATACCTATGGGGACCAAAAGAGAGAGATAAACCGAACTACCACTCCCCAACCCATCAGAATTTTTAGTGGAGGGAGAAGACGACAGAGAATTAAATTCAGGTGGAGGTAAAACAAACAGCGTCAAATCCGAGACATTAAAAATAGGGGAGATACGCCCAATCAGCCGGCAAATCCAAAATGAAAGCGTTGTCACCTAGTTTCTTGATAATCAAAAATGGGCTGGCGCGCTTCGGTGCCAACTTCTTAATGGTGCCAGATGGCAAGCGTTCGGGAACTAATCGGACTAGGACCAAATCACCAACTTTAAAGTGTGACACCCTCCTATGTAAATTAGCGTGCGATTAATAAGACTCGTATTGAGCAGTCAAGGTAGCTCGTATACGTGCATGTAAGTCATGAATATGTTGGGCAAAGGATTGTGCAAACTGACTTGTCTTGTATGTTGGGGGCAACGGAACCATGTCAATAGGCACAGGGGCCTTGTACCCGTGGACAATCTCGTTTGGTGACAGACCAGTGGACCGATTTTTGGAATTATTATAAGCCAACTAGGCATGGGGAAGAATTAGATCCCACGTGCCTTTGTGATCGCTCACTAGGCATCTAAGAAGGCTACCCAAGCTCCGATTAACCACCTCCATCTGCCCATCAGTCTGAGGGTGATAGGCAGAGGAAAACAATAACTTGGTACCCATTAAGACCCAAAGTGTCTTCCAGAAATAGCTCGTGTACTTAACATCTCTATCCGAGACTATTTTCTTTGGCACTCCCCGGTGACTAACTACTTCTTTAAAATATAATTTGGTGATATGAGATGCATCGTTAGTTCTGGAGCATGGGATAAAATAAGCCATTTTGGAGAACCTATCCACAACTACAAAAATGGAATCGTGATGTCGTAAAGTAGTGGGTAGTCCTAAGACAAAGTCCATGCTCACATCTTCCCATGGGGTAGAAGGAATAGGCAACGACGTATATAAACCGACGTTGGTTATGGTGCCCTTGGATATCTGACAAGTACGACAACTACTCACCACTCGTCCACCATTGCCTTAAGTTTTGGCCAATGAATTTTTCTTCAACTAACGTAATGGTCTTTCTCTACCAAAATGACCAATCAACCCTCCGCCATGCAATTCCCAGATGATATGGAGACGTAATGACGACTGCGCAATACATAACTTTCCAAGTCTAAATAGATAGCCGTCTTTAATGACGAAAGCCGATATGTTCGTTGGGGAGCTATCTTGGGCTGACAAATATGCGTCCTAAAAATCGGGGCACATGGCGTACTCATCTTTGATTCGTTCGAATCCTACCACATTAACCTCCATTGTGGTGACTAACAAGGTTAAGCGACTAAGAGCGTTCGCGACTCGGTTGTCGGCTCCCTTAAGGTGTTTAAGATTGAAAGTGTATTCTTTAAAAAAGGATACCCATTTAGCGTGGCACGGGCTGATCTTTTGTTGACCATTGATGAATCGTAGCGCCTCATGATCAGAAAGGATCACAAACTCCTTAGGGAGGAGATAGTGCCTCCAATGGTGCAGACATCGAATGACGGCGTAGAACTCCCTATCATAATTTGAGTAGTTTAATTTGGCGCCTGCCAACTTCTCACTAAAATAACTCATGGGGTGTCCCTCCTGACTAAAGAAACCTCCAATTCCAACGCCAGATGCATCACATGTAAGCTCGAATACCTTGGTGAAGTCGGGGAGACGCAACACTGGGGCTTCGGTCATAAGCTCTTTAATGTGACGGAATGCAAATGTGGCGGATTTCGTCCATGTGAATTCTCCCTTCTTCATGTAGTCGGTAATGGGTTCCATAATGCTACTAAAATCGCGTATGAAACGACGATAGAAGGTAGCTAAGCTGTGGAAACTACGCACCTCTCGAAGGTTAGTGGGCTCGGGCCAATCTCTAATCACTTGAACCTTTCCTTTGTCAACACGAATTCCATCAGAACCAACTATATATCCCAGGAATTCTACCTCCGAAACATAAAATGTGCATTTCTTAAGATTCAGAAATAAGGTTTCCTTCCTTAAAGTGGTGAGGATTACTTTGATATTAGAGAGGTGTTCGGCGGGGGAGGTACAAAAGACTAGGATGTCGTCGAAATATACTACAACAAACTTCCCCATATACGGCCTAAAGATGTGCATCATCATCCGGGAGAAGGTGCTAGGGGCATTGGATAACCCAAAGGGTATCACAAGCCACTAATACAACCCGTCATTAGACTTGAACGCGGTCTTCAACTCATCCCCCTCTCGGATCCGAATCTGGTGGTAACCACTCTGTAAGTCTAGCTTTGAAAAGATAGTGGCACCCGAAAGGACATCCAAGAGATCATCAAATTGCGGGATTGGAAACCTATATTTTATAATAATTTTGTTGATAGCCCGGCTATCAACACACATGCGCCAGGTGCCATCCTTCTTTGGGGCAAGGAGGGTCGGTACAGCACACAGGCTCATACTCGCCCTAATAAATCTCTTACGCATTAAATCCTCTATCTGGGTTTGTAACTCTAGGTGGGCGGTGGGATTAAGCCTATAGTGGGGTTTGTTGGGTATCGACGATTCGGGGATAAGGTCGATGGCATGTTGTATATCTCTAAGCAAAGGCAACGACGATGGCAGCTCATCCGGGTAAACGTCTCTAAACTCATCCAACAGTACCCGTAGCTCTCGTGGTAAATCATCCAACACACTACTATCAGTTTTGGTACCCATGAGAACGAGAGCGTACATCATGCCCTCAATGAAGGGGTCCTTCACAAATTCTTTCCTACCAACCAAGCTCAACGCATTCCTCTCTACAGGGACGGTGGTATCCTTAGTCATCACTATCGGTTCTTTTGGCACAGTCGGTCTCAAGGTGATGGTCTTGTCATTGAATTTGAACTCATATGTGTTGGCGCGACTACAATGTATCACATCACGGTCATAGAGCCAGGGGCGGCCTAATAACACATGACAAACGTCCATCGGTAGGAAGTCGCACCAAACCTCATCCGTGTAGGATTTGAAACACATGGGGACTAGGCATCGTTGGGTTACCTTAATAGTACCCTTACTAATCCAAGCAACCTAATAGGGGGTCGGGTGCGGCTCAGCAGTCAAGGACATACGCTTAATGACATTCTCAGAAATCGCGTTCACGCAACTACCACCATCAATAACTAGTTTGCATAGCTTTTCGCCACTCTTAAAGATTAGGGAAAATATGCTCGTCCTTTTCCAGCCATCTTTTGGACGAGGAGTGGTAAAAATACAACGCATCACCATAAGGTGGTGATCGTCCTCCAAGTCACTAGGGACACCGTCGGGGTCACTCTCCTCCGCGTCCTCGTACTCATAATCGTCAGGGTCGGTGGCCGGATCTAATAAGGCTAGAGTTTTCGTCTTGGTTGGGCATTCGTTGGCATAGTGTCCTTGAACGCTGTATGAGTAACAAGTGGTGTTAGCCTTGCTAACCTTCCCTATAGGAACACGCTCACTGGCGGGGTTCTTAGTGTTTCGAGCTGTGATAACAACAGACTTCGACTCGTGGGATTTGAACTTTCCCTTATCAGGATATATGGAAGAAGATGTCCCAGTGGTGGACTTGTTCTTCGCGTGAGAGTAACGGGAGTGAGCCTTAGAGGCTGAGTGTTTTTCAATGTCCAGGGTGGCATTGAAAGTTGTGTTCAAATTCGTATGCCCATATTGCAAGAGCTTCCTTTGGATATCGGGGTGTAGCCCCTTTTGAAATCTAGATAAAGTAACTTCGGGGATCTCCTTCAAGTCATATCGCACCATACGGTCCTTAAGTTCACCAATATAGTCAGCTACCGAACCTGAGCCTTGCCGCAGGGTGGCAAGCTCATCGAGCATCTGTGTCTGATGGTATGCGAGGACGTACCGATCGGTCAACAAATTCTTCATTACGTCCCATCCAATAATTGGGTCTCCGTTCCCAGTTCCTAGCCTACACTCTTCATTCAACCAATAAGTTTTGGCACGACCAGTTAACTTCATCCTGCCAACTTGGACCTTTTGGGGGTCCGTGAGATGGTGCCAGTCGAAGAAACATTCCATATCCACCGTCCAATTAAGGAAGTTTTGTGGATCTCCCATGCCATCGTAAGTGGGGGCCTCAATCTTGACGGCCCTAGTAATGTCAAAATCTCGCTCGTGGTGACGGCCTCAAGGGGGCACTCGTGAGGAGTCCCCATCAGAATTCGAATCGGAGCTTTGTTGGCGTCGGCGGGGCAACTCAACATTAACGAGTGGCGGGGGTAGCCTAGCTTGGGTTTGTATGAACTAGGTTAACATGTTCCTAAGTTCAGTCATCTCGTTACGCAGCCCCGCTATGGCCTCGGTGTTGGGATCTACATGCTCATTTGCAGCCATCCTAGACGTAGACGGAGTCGAATATTCCGATCCTAACCTAGTGCGCATTTAGGTTTAGAAAAATCTTTGAAAGATGATTTTTCCTAGGGCTGTAGCTATACTGAAAATAAGATATTTCTATAGATTCCCGACGTTCTTAATACGTAGATCGTTAAAAAAAATAATTTTGAGGTTTGCTGAAAAATAAAAATTTCAGTCCGCTATTTGCAGACCAGCTGCACAGAACTACGATGTTCCAATTTGCAGGCTGACCTAACAAGGACGAATCGAAAAATTTTCTGTTTTAATGTTGTTGGATATAAGTGCAGGAAGCTACAGAAAAATTTTCAGATTTTTTTGACAAGTTTTGAAATTCCAAGGGTTTTACTAAACGCAGACCAATCCAAAATTTTCAGATCCTAGCAAGATGAGATCGACCAATGAAGAATGCAGCAAGGATGTTTGTAACTTGGGAGTTGAAACAACTGCCTTTGATACCAAATTGATGTGGGGTGTGAACGTGACACGGACGTGCGTGCACTAACGGACACCTAATCGTTACAGAACAAGAAATAAAAGAGAGAGCTCCGACCAAAAGCGAATGAAAAGGGGTCGGTTGGCTCCCAAAAATCCAGGACTCGATACCACGTCCTTAGGACCTACCTCTCCAACAATCACACAAATCGCCGTAAGCCGGACTCGAAACAACGTCCTTAAGACCTACCTCTCCAACAAGCACACAACTCACTGCACCTACACAAGCATCTATTCATTTCAATATAAGCCATTTCAAACGCAGCAATAATTTTATTTTGGAGCGGCGGAAAACTTTCAAGAGCGATCGAAATTCGAGTCGTGATTAATTCCCTTGTTGGCACATAAAGTGCACCGATCGGAAGAGCAAATCAAGGCTAGTCCAAGTTGCTCTCCCGAGACGGATCTACCCGTTCCGGATAATAAGAGATTCAATAACAACAAATTCGATTTAATATTTTGCAAGCAATGAATTTAAAAACCACGGAGAAAACGATGCGTGGAAAAACCTCCACAAACTAAAGCATGAATCACACAAGGGGGAAGAGGTTACCCAACCGGGATTAAAGTTCACACAAGATAAGGTGGGAGAATCACTCTCTCCATGGATCCGTCGGTGTCATACCGAGGGGTTTGCAACCTTCTTCCAAGGAGTCGCACCGAAGGAAGCCGCGCCGGAGTCGCACCGAAACGGATGGAGGGAGCAAGGGGGGGGGGCGGCGGCTTCACACCACAACCAGGGGGCGGCAGCAAGGAGGCTCTCCTCTTGGCCGAAATCTCTAGGGAGAGGGAATTTTAGGTTTCAACTTTCAATGCTTGATTCCTCCTAATCATCTCCTTAAATAGGAGTTTACAACAAGCCTTAACCCTCCATGATGGAGATGTAATCTCATCCATCCGAATGGCTATGTGCACACCAAAAATAAAAATTGTTCAAATTTAAAAAAATAAAAGCATGCCATGAATATAAAATTATCACTTAAACATAGGATAATTTTATATTTCAAAAATATAAAATAGAGTTCATGAAATAAGATAATTAAGGCTAATTCTTCATGGCGGTTTTAGCATGCCGCGGGCGGAGGTTGTAACGTGCACTTCCTTCAGCGTCATCACGACATCTCAGATCTTTATGTCGCAGCGCCTCGGCAACCGGGTCATCATCAATTAGCGGCGGCGCTGCATCATGTCCTTCATTGTCTCCCTAAACAAAGCACGAGTAATGTTATGTTCATATATAATCATAATAATGTGTCAAACCATAGAGACTGTACTCTTAAATATCATTAGTTTTGCCATAACAAACCTATTTGTTGTCGCTTGAACCCATGATTATGGGGTCGTGCACCTCGCACGTGGCCAAGCAGATGACCGAACTCCCAGTCGGCATGTTTACCTAACAAACTAGCACCTAGATTTTTCCAAAGTGTGGCAGTTAGAATTGTCCTAACTGCCTAGCCGCCTCGCTCTTCAAAGCTTCCATGTCCCAAGGGAGAGGCAAACCAGACCCAGTCAAACCACTTGTCTACACGGTTAGATTGTCATTTATTTAATTCACGGCCCCTATATCTCATCACCGCTATTCGATTCTCCTTTACCCGGGCAGCCGATAATTTAACCCTGCCCGTTTGGGCAGGCCCCCAATCCTATAAATTGCGGGTGAATAGTAATCTATAAGCACCCTGATTCGAATAACTAAGCTTGTCTTCTATAACATCAGTCTCAAAACTAGTGCCTAGCAGTCTCCTATTCACTCAGGCTCTCCAAATTCTTCTGTTTAACCATTGTAATCCTCTTTTGAATCAAAGGATAGCCCGTTGTAAGAAAGACATTCTCCATAACAGGCGAAGTCTGGTGTTACCACTGCTAGCAGCCTATGTTATTTCCTTTCTCTTAACCGACAGTAACAAGCTATTCACAGTCTCTTCTCTTTCTTTTAGTGTGTGGTTATGCATGTGAATTTTTAGCACCACTAGAAAAAACACGTGATCTTCAAATACAGGTTATCGGTGAAACTTCCGGTTAGAAAATGTCAAACCGTCAATCCGCTCAGAGATCAGCCCGCTCAGATCATAGAAATGACACCTTATGGGAGGCTTTGGATCAATCACGATGGAAAGCTGAGCAAGCCCACGAGATAATTGATCAGAGAATAGACGTGATCGGTCAAGCCCTATCCACTCTTACAAAGTGGTTAGCCCCACAACAACCCACTTCCATACCAGTGGTTACTCCGATTCCTCCATATACTTTGAGGATTCCTCCTCCTCCCTATTCGCCCATTGAAAATATTGCTCCTCAGCGGTATCAGAAGGAGGAATTTGTTGTCAGGAAAGATTTCATCCAAAAAGCAGCCCAAGGAAGCCCAGCTAGGGCTATCAACTTTAGAGGAGCTGCTCCTACTATAACAGCTTATTATTCTCAACCTACAACCTATCCTCCAGTGGATACCCTCGATGTGATCTATCCTCCTCTTCCTCCTATCAACGAGGAGGCTGCAGAGCATTTTCCTTTTACTAATGGAGTTTGGTGGGAGCCGACTCCAACCTATTTCAGAGATCCTCATGTATTAGTGTACACCAATGAGACCGATCTAGTTGCTCACCTTCAATATATCGAGTCAACAGTCGCTCTGAATACTCTTTCAAATGCAACTAAGTGTAAACTTCTTGCGACATCTTTTGATTGACAAGAATGAGAATGGTTTAATGGGCTCTAGTACTAGTCTATTAGAAGCTTTGTTGAACTCTACAAAGAGCTTCTTTTGAGGTTCTTTACCACAAAAAGAAGGAAGAGTGGTCCAACTGCGTTGTTTGGGAATAAGTAACAAGAATATGATCCGTGGACTCAATTCGTAGACCGCTTCCTAAAAGAGATCATGGAAGTGTTGACCGGTGATCCAGAGTTGTTTAGGGTGGCTCTAATCAATGGTTTAAGAGAAGGACCTCTCAAATATGAAGCAAATATTATAGAGCCATGGAAATACCGGGAAATGATTAGTCCCACCAACATTTACATCAGAGGAGAGAAGAGCAACAGGAACTACATTTTAAAGCTCCATGTAGATAAAAGTTCGACCAACTACTCTACTACTCCTTAGCAGTCGGTGAGACCTCCTCTCCCTGAATTGCATCCCCCTAATTAGATGGAGAGGAATTTCTGCCATAAGAACTGTAACACCTCCATCTATCACATGAAATATAACATAGGGTCCGGCTGGGGCCCATGCCATATCCAACAGATAGTCGGCGGAGTTACATGTTAATATCAAAGACTAAACGAATCCTAACTCAGAGCATTCTAGGGAAAGCTTCAAGGGTTAACTTTAACTAACTACATACGAATGTTCACTATATATATATATATATATATATATATATATATAGGAATGTTTACAAAATACACAAAAGTCACAGCCTTTAAGCCTTACAGTTATGCTTCAAATATGTGGTATACAGACATCAGCACGTAGGCCGGCCACACATAAAAACAATAAATTTCTTCTCTTGGCCTTCAATGGTTGGCATAGCATCAAGGGTTTCAGCCCGTTATTTCCTGCTCGTCTCTCCAGTACATACATACGGTCAATCCACCACAAGGGCAGAAAATAAAGCAACGATCAGCTTTCGGCTAACCAATTTATAACCACCCTACCCCATACCCGGGGCAGTGTTATTCTTTCCCTGCAGGCATAGCGTTAACACATAGATATATCACAAGAAGGCACACTCAAGCACCATTCAATATATCCCAAATGAGTGCCTTAGTGGCCAAACGTTCCATGCACTCAGGGCACATTTTCGTGGAATGGATTACTAGGGCCCCACCACCATTCAGAGGTCCGAGACTTGACGATCAACTTTGAGAATTTTAGTGTTTTCGGCTCTAGGCCTAAGACTCTCATTATGCGCTCCAACGACGCCAATTACTTTAGGAACTCTAGTAGGACGAACATAACACGAGTAAAGTTCAGCTATTTCCCGTTGCTGAAATCTCCAGGTCAATACCGATGGTCACAACCATAATAGCGAAAGACAAGATGCGGGTTAGCCTCCCCTTTCCTGTTTGGCTCACTAGCCTTTTTGCTGGCCACAACAGGCTCTCAGCATCACTTGCCACTCACATATCCTTAGGACCTGAGCCAGCAATGATTAATCATGGAACTCATGGCCAATAACTGGGCTGTCCAGGCTCACAGCTTCTCATGCTACACACCTTCTCTCACGGACACAAGCTTCGCAGCAAAAAATTGATATTTGGAAGTTATCGTCAGTGATAGTCACTATCGCCTAACGTTAGCGATAGAACTCTTTTCTATCTCTACACTCATCCACAACTGGAACAACTTTCCATCCAAAATCCTTTAGAATCTTGCAGTGCAAGAAAACTTATCTTTCACAGCAATCATAGCTCACCAAGAGCTATCGCCAACGATACTCGCTGTCACCCGACAATATCCAACAATTATGCAAACTGTGGTATTTTTTGGGTATTTTCCTGGAGCACACCTCCAGTAACTCTTGCTACACTCATTTCACAGGAACAACCCACATACCCCATAAACTACTCGTTTATACTCGGAGTCATCTCCGACATGCAAAATAAAACATCACCAATCCAGAACAACCTGTCCGGATGGGCTTCACACAACATGAATATTCAGTAATGCGATTTCAGAATTCTATATACAAAACCACCACGGGATATTACGTATCATCCCATCAGAATTTCTTCTATTCTCCACCTTTTGATGGGGGATTCCATGCATATGCGAAAGGAGGACTTCACTTGTCCAAGAAGGAAGATCGTTACCCACAGAATTCATTTCGGAGCCATTAGCAAGCTTTCTATCCTACTGGAAAGGAGCGCCTTGCTTTCCTCTTCACAGATCTTGCCTTATTTCTCGATTCTGAGCACGGGTTCTCTTTCACTAAGCTTGCAAAGCTTCAGCCTTAAGCCTTCTTCTTCCTTTCTTCCAAGAACTTGATGAGAAGGATGGGAGTGAGAGTGAGAGAAGAGAAATGAATCTTCTCTCCACCTCTTCTCTAGTTAAGTAGCTGATGTGTTGAACGGCAAGTGTACCGGTCATACAACTAGTATAAAATTGGTGAATTTCCCTAAGTATCAATCTCAAGGGAACACAGTAAGGGGGGAATTAATTTCGAGGAGGACTTGAGATTGAAGTCCTTAGGTCGGAGTTAACTAAGGGGGGTTTTGATAGATGCAGGAAAATAAAGTAAAATGCTAACAAACTACTCCTATGCAACGCCACTATGTGATGCTTCGCCAGGCGGGATGGAAGACTATACGGGCCGCTATACACCAAATCGCTAGACGGATGGACGAGTAGGCTTTCGAAATGAGGGTCGAAAGCACCTCTTTGCTACGCACACTTCTAGAAATTGCTAGAATGGCAAAATGGGATGTGGTGGCAGATAGATATGCGGGCGCAACTCAAGCAACAAAAGCGTAAAACAATACAAGTTCACGTAGACATGAATCAAATAAAGTTTACAGCTAAAGTGCACATCATCAATATAAATAGATTTAAACACCAATATTTAGAAAGAAAGCAAGAATAAGTCAAGAGATCGACCGAATCTTAAGGCTCGTCGAGGGGTTGCGGAAAGATTCGTCGGGTTGTCAATCCGCATCCAAGCTCGGTCCTCAACTACGTGTGGGGGTAGAGAAGGGCTATCACTACCTTCCAATGGATCCATCTTCTTCGTGTCACGATGCGAAAGAAGGTTGCAAGCTTCCCTTTGCTTGTTGTCTATGGCATCAAACCATGAAATGGAGCTTAGAAGATGAAGGAGAAGGCCAAGAGCAAGCACCGGCAAGGTGTAGGCTTCGAGAGCATGGCTGGAGCTTCTCTCCTTGGTGGAAGATGGAGGATGGAGGTGGAAAGGATATGCTTTGCCCTAAAAGGCAGTTGGAACGGCTCTAGATGAAGCTGTATGAAAATGGCAGGAAATCTGCGCTTTAATAGAAGCAGGTCAAGAAAAAAAGGCACGCACGGTTTGGCACACGACCGTGCGTTAACCGTGCGTTAACCCAGCATTATTAACTTACATACCAAGCTTGTGGATGATGCGTTGACCCGTGCGTTTTACTCGCGCACGGACGCTTCCGCCCATGCGTGAATGAAATCGTATGGTAAACACAGAGCGAAGGAAATCAGGAAAAATAGGAAAACTGTGTGTTTCACTCGCGCACGGGCGCTTCCGCCTGTGCGTGAAGGAAATGCACGATTAACCACAAAAAGCTGAAATGCAAAGTGATAATACGTTTTGTAGCCTAAACTATTATCGTATTTTCTAGTTTATAATGTATAAATCATGTCTTATTAGTTTATTTTTTATCGTTTTTATGTAAATATTATTGCCACTAACATTTTCTTGTCTTTTTGTAGGTTTCCAGAAGTTTGGCCAAAAAGAACCTGTCACACCCCCTGTCACGCCCTCGATGGGCGTGACCTAGGGTGTATCACCCAATCCCGAGGAAGCCTGATGAAAGAGAAAGAATACCAGGAAAAATGGCTGTCACGCCCCCTAACACGCCCTCCTCGGGCGTGTCCCCGGGCGTGACACGGGGCATGTCGCCATCTGCCCGAAACCTGCCGCCGCATTAAATGCCATTTCGACTCAGCACGCAAACAGTACTGTCACTCCCCCCGTCACAGGAATGACAAAGGGTGTGGCCCCTCCTTTTTTGATGACTGACGGATTTCCGACCAATGATTTCGACGCGATGTGCGTGTCACGCCCACTCAAATACGGCATGACCAAGGGCGTGTCCACCGACGTACAGAAGCAATCATCCTTCTCGCCAGAATCCAAAGCCCGAGGCCAATGTTGGACATGTCACGCCCCCTGACACTCCCTCCCAGGGCGTGTCACAGGGCGTAACCAACCTGTGAACTTTTCCTATAAATTCAGACCCCCCCTTCTATTCCAGCAAGCTTGGGTTGAGAGGGGAGGTGATGTCCCTTTATTTCTTGGTCTTTTTCATGTTCTTCCCTCTCTCTCTCTCTTCCTTATTTTGTAATTTTTGTAATCCTAGCTTAGTTATTCTTTTGTTTTAGCTTTTGTAATAGCTCTTGTAATTGCTTTTAGCTTAATGTTATGCTAGCCTAGTTTTCATTTCCATGCAAGTATAGCGCTTTCATTTTCATGCAAGTATCTCTCTCTTCTAGTATTAATAAAAGTGCTCTTTTCTTACTTGTGCTCTTATTATGCTTTACTACTAATCCCCCTCCTCCACTCCATTATCATTGACTAATCATCCTTGTACTCGATCTTAATGATCCAAGGTTTGAGCTATTAGGTTATGATGCTTTAATTCTGTCTTTTCTTTTTAGGGTTTTAGACCTTGAATTACTCTTGAATTATCTTGGGTTGGAGATATATCATCGATATATTTTCTCCACCTTTGATTTCATTCTTGGCTAGCCGAGAGGCCGATAGTTTGAAGTGAGCGCTCAAGAGTAAAGGGAGTTGTACGCAACCCTCGAGAGAGGCAGACGTCCAATTCTCCCGGATTGGAGTAAAATCCACTAGTGGGGTTCACCACATAAAGCGAGCTTTAGGCCTCCGATTTAGACGAGAGTCGGTCGGACCTTCCTAAACTCAGTTGGGCACAACTTCGAGAGAAGCATGTTCAAGTTTTAGGAACTTCCACGGTCAAGGACCTTTACCCTATTAAGTTTAGTTTTTTTATCGCATTTCTTTGTCGACTTTGGCCGAGTTGATTCTTGATCGAGTGCATTTCAATATCATAGTTTCAACCCTTCGTTGTAATTGCTTCTAATAGCTCTTTATTTAACTGCAGTAGTTCTCTTTCTAGCATAGTTTTATTTCCTTTATTGCAATTAGTTTCTCTAAACCCTAGTTTTTACGTCGATAAAATAATAGCCTTCGTGTGAGTAAGTGTACTCAACAGTTCCCAGATTTCAATACGACACTTGTATCCCTTTGCTATAGTTTGATAGGTATACTTGCCTCATTTGAATTCTAGTTCGATTGCTTTTATTTTCTTCAAAGCTTAGCGACCACCACAGAGAAAAATATGCAGACCGTGCATTTCCTTCTCGCACAGTTTGGCCGAAACCGTGCAGGAACAAAACACACTGGTAGCAACAGAAGTCCCCAGAATTGTTGTGTAAAAAGCACGATTGGAAGAGACCGTGCGAGAAGAACAACGCACGACCATGCGTTTTGCACAAAAACTAGAAAATAAGTCTGAGATGTCCCGACTACCTGCACAGCAATGAAAACAACTAGAAAGAACCACGGGGAGCACCATATGCTTACCCCCGAAAACAGAATGCGCAATTGCCCACCATTGGGCCAAAACAGTGCACGAAATGGTCAATGACCGAACGAAGCCAATATAACCGAAATCTGGTTGAAATGCAATGCACGAGTGAGAAAACAAGCCCAGATGAGTCCGAAAAACCCTATAAATATCGGACTCATCACACCACCAGACTTAAACATTTGCTCGTCCCAAGCAAATCATCTCTCCGTGGACTCGAAAATAGCTTGCTGGCTTAGAAATTTCAAAATAAAGTAAAGCGAGAAATCAAATAATTATGGGTACAGAAAATATAATAGATAAACTTTTTAATTATTCTACGGAGTTTATAAATTTCGACAGGCGTAAATAAATTTTGTAGCTACTCAAAATATGAATGGCTGAGAATCGTCTGGTTATGCGTAGGAACAAAGTAGACATGCCACTAAGGTGAGCATTGCCAAAGACCGGGGCTCGGGATCACCTCAAAAGGAATCCACCAATGTCGGGGACCATACGCTTGCCCGTTCACACTCTCTCCACAGTGCTAGTTCGACTCAAGAAAGAATCTATAGGACTTGGAGTTTAATATAGGCTTAGGCGAAAGCGGGATAGACAAAGGTAAACAAGATGAACACGCACATCCAAAATGAGACCGCCTGAAAACACTGATGGCCGCGGAACAGAGACCGACTATGGTTGGTTCGAAATGGTCAGATTCCGCGGGCCGGTTAGAAGATCGAGTTTTCTAACGAGAGGAGGCAAGTGCACCTATCGCAAGTAGTACTCGATATTCGGGAAAATACCGAGGTCGTATTATTCTCGGGGACGCGTTGATTATATCTACTCTTCCAGGAACACTATTATCTTACTAACAGTAAGGTGGGATTTTTTTAGTTTAATTAAAACGGAAAGAAAGAGAGCAGAATTTTGCTAAGTTAGTTCGATGACGAGTTAACGCTCGGCATCGAATCGGATTAAGACTAAAATAATTCTCAACAATTATTAAACTTTGTTTTTAAATAAATAAAAGGCACTTGGCCGTGGGGGTTCCAAAAATATGAGCGCACTTATCTCTAGGAATATTGCTCACCTAAACATTAAGACTATTCGACCGATCGTTAGACCGACGAAGGATTCCTCTTAATGCCCGCTTTACGCTAAGAACCCCGCTATTGGGTGGGGAACCCAATTCGGCAGAACTACGCTTCTCCTCTTTCGAGGGGGCGTACGCAGTTCAATTTACCCAAGGGGGATCGGTCCATACGTGCAGCCTCTCGGCGTCGCGTATGGATAACGGAAATAGAGCCCACACATCGATTATGTGGTCCTATGCGTCGTTAACCCGGGGTAAACCTTAAGTCCTTAAATTAAAATAAAAATAAAGTTCTTTAATTTTTTTAAATCATTTTATTTGTCCCAATGCTCTTCGATGACGAAGGCTAAAAGAGATTAGCCACTCATCGGTATGGGGATGGCTTTATGTTTTTAGGTGAAGCGTGAGTGTTAAATTAAGCACTGAACAATTATAAGAGAAAACACGAAAAATAGGACAATTAGATAAATTGAAGGCTAATTGATGCAGGCACTCACGCACACTTCAAAACCATAAAGAAAATTAAATAAAGCAAGCCCTACTCAAATGAGTAGGCGGAAATAAATGCGCACACGCACACACTCTTCATAATTAAGGAAAGCGATAAATAAAGCGTAAAAATTATCTCCTACACGCACACACTCTACATAATTGAGAAAGCGATAAAATTGCAAGTCCCGGCTCAAATGAGTGGGCGGGGGTAAATTTATCTCATACACGCACGCACTCTACTTGAAAGTAAAACACACACAAGCACTCTACAGAAAAGTAAACACACACACACACATAAAGTTTTCCTACTCAAGTGAGTAGGAAGAAAATGAAAGCAGTAAAAAGACAAGTCCCACTCAAACGAGTGGGCGGGAAATGAAAGCAGAGCGCCATTTAACTCTTAACGAGTAGGCGGAAATAAATGCATACGCACACACACACTCTACAGGAGTTGAAATAAAGCAATAAAACCTAACTCATACACGCACACACACTTGCAAAAATAAGAAAAACAAAGTTGCTGAAAAATTAAAACGACTGCATTTCTACCGCTAGAATGCGGTAGAAATGCATAAAAAGTGAAAATAAAAATTAACCGAGCGTAATTGTTTTGCAAATAAACGCAAAATGAAAGTACTCGAAAAATTAAAACAACTGCATTTCTACCGCTAGAATGTGGTAGAAATGCATAAAAAGATGAAATAAAAAATAAAGGGACTAAAAGTTTTGCAAATAAAAAGTTAAAACAAAGTGAGCGAAAAATTATAACGACTATATTTTCATTCTTATATTTTTATAAAAACTCCTAAAAAGTGAAAATAAAACAAAAAAAAGAGAAAAAGTTTTACGATCCTAAAGAGGCTAAGTTAAAGAAAAATGTAAATAACACTTTTAGATGAGTTTTTATAAAGCCTTATGAATGAAAAAATAGGAGAAAGGAGAAAAGCTAAATCTAAAAAGTGCGGAAAATGAAAATAAAACGGGCATAACAACGGCTAGAAAGTGCAAGAAAATCCTAAATTAAGTTATGAAAGCTAAAAAGAAAACATAAAAAGAGAATCGCAAAAAGGGAACGAAAAAATTACTTAAGAAGGGTGCTTCCAATTGAACATTTCAACTTTGCAAGATAGAAAATCTACCATTTTATTGAATAAAAAGGCTATTACATGAAAAGCTAAAACAAACAACCTAATACAAACTAAGAAAGATAGGGAGAAATTCTCCTTACATAGCTTAGAAGCCAAACGGGCAGCACCTCCCCTAAGTAAGATGGACCAAAAAAAGTGGACAAAATAAGCTTCCTGGAAGCTCTTATTTATAGGCAAATTTTCGGGTTGGTCACGCCCGTGACTAGGGCGTGACAGGGGGGCGTGTCGACACTATTCATGAGCTGATCGGGTGACTTGACTGGAAAGTTGACTTCGGCTGAAAACGTGGCGGTCACGCCCTAGGTCACGGGCGTGACATGTGTCAGTCACGGGCGTGACTGGGGTGTGTCGGGGAGGTCGATCTGGGCGCAGTCCGGCCGCAAAGTCGCGCGCGTCACGTCGGGCCAGGTGGCTAAGTCACGCCCGTGTCACACCTTGACACGGGCGTGTCTTAGGGCATGTCGAGCTGGGTTTGATCATCGCCGATCGTCGAGCTGGCAACCTGTGGTCTGCGATCGTCGAGGGCGTGACACGGGCGTGTCGGTCATGTGACACGGGCGTGTCAGTCAACATTTTGACTTTTTCTAGAATTTTTCTGGAATTTTTCTGGAATAAAAATAAAGCTAAGTTAGAAATAATATTTACAAAAATAAGCAATTTATTGAATAAAACAAATAAAAAAGACAAAAAAATAAACAAAATTGACTTAAATAAAATACGAAAATATAGGTATATTTACAACTCATCAAACACCACCATACTTAAGCTTTTGCTATTCCAGAGCAAAAGTTTGAGGTGAACTTATAAGGAATAATAAAAAACCCTAAGTTCTGCTACCGCTAAATTAATTATAAGAGAGATCAAATAAAAATATACGGGGTATAAGTGTTAAGTCCTAAAATTATTTGGATGATTTAAATAGGGCAAAAGTTTTGGCCAAAAGACTTCTTGATGTAATCAAATAGAAAGCAATAATTATATTGGTTAGATTTAACAGAGAATAGTTTGGAGTTATACAAACTTTAGCTTATAGGAGTGTTATCGAAAATAATGCAATTTATGAATTATGCTCTCAAAAAGATTTTTGAATTAATTCTAGCATCATGAAATTGGCTAAGGGGGGTTGATGTTGGTTTATGAAGATGCATGGATTTTGAGGCGAGGTTATTTTTTCTCGAACCTCCATTTTTTTTGATTTGGATGTTAAAGGAAAACGAAATCTTATTTTCCTTAACATAAAATTTTTTTCTTCTTCATAAATAAAAATAACCCAATGTATATGTGTTGGAGTAATGAATTTTATCCTCTTACTCCGTAACGTATAATCTTTTAATTTATTGGGTGCCTATGTTTACGGAATGAAATCTTATTCCCATTGACATAAGATCTTTTTCTTTTTGGGGAAATATTTTTATCATACCAAGCAGGTTATGATAGGTAAGGGGAGAAAAGAGAACTAGATATTTAATTGAAAAATAATTGAGAGCAACCTTTATAAATTGTACGTTCCAATTTTTCAGAAAGCTAAAAGCAAGCATAATTGAATTCAATAGTCGTTATTTTCTAACATGGTACACATGCTCCTATCTATGAAAAATTAGAAGTAGTGCCTAAAGCGAGTCCCCTATTTTTAACAAAGTATAATAAATTCTTTAAAACTTAACCCCGGCTATTTAGATTTTTCAATCTATAATTAACAAACGAATAGTGAACAAAGAATTGATCAAATTCGCATATAAATAAACTCAAAACGAAAGTTTTGGATAGCAAGAAACTTAAGAATGAAATGTTTGATTTATTTATTTCATAACTTACATAAAATTTTTTGTTGTTTTTTTTTTGAAGTTATGCTCTTTTTTTGTATTTTTGTATTTATATCTTTAATATATACATACTAAAAAGAAAGAAAAAATGCGAAAATAAAATGTTTTTTTGGATTTTTAAGTTTTGTGAATTTTTTTTTTATGTTTATGTTTTGTGAATTTTTTTGTATTTTAAATGTTTTGTGAATTTTTTTGTATTATTAATGAAATTTTCATTCTATTTACAAAGATTTGGGAAAAAGAAAAAATTTTTACAAGGATGAGAGGGAAAAAGGGAGAGGGGAAAGAGAAAGAATATTTACAAAAAGTACTTATAAAAATTATTTACAAAAATATTTACAAGAATATTTACAAAAATATAAACTAGGTAGCCGCGAGATGACTCGTTATGTGGATGGCTCGATGAGTCGGATCTCGCGGACCGAGTTAAAAATAAGTCAAAGTTTCAAAAATGAAACTTCAAAATTTTTAATTAAAATTTTTTGATTTTTTTGTGTTATATATATATTTTTTGAAGTTTTGTTTTTTTTAAAATTTTTTTTTTTTTTGTAAGTGAAAAAGAAAGTACGAAAATACGAAAACACCCCCATACTTAGATCCAACATTGTCCCCAATGTTGTATGCTAAGCATGAGGAACAAGACAGGAGGTATATGTACAAAAAAAGGAAAAAGAGGGGGGCAGAAGACGTCCCTGATCCGCGCGTGGGGAAGCCCATTAGAAACCCTGCAGTTATTAGAAAAATAGAAAACATGATAAATAAAGACGTAAAAAAGATAGACGTGGGGTGCCTCCCAGGAGCGCTTTGTTTATAGTCGCATAGCTTGACTATAGTGGCTGGTTTATAAGTCGAGGAGGGATATGGTTTCGCTATACTCGATCACAGGGTCGCCCGCTATATAAGTCTTTAATCGATGACCGTTTACTTTAAACGAGCCTTTTTCCGGGTGGGAGACGAGTACGGTCCCATATGGAAAAACTTATTCAACTAAGAAGGGACCAGACCAACGGGATTTGAGTTTGCCAGGAAAAAGTTTAAGACGAGAATTATAAAGAAGGACTAGATCGCCCGGAGAAAAAATTTTGGGGGTTTTAATTTTTCGATCGTGATAAAACCTAGAACGCTCCTTATAGAACTTATTGCTCTCGTAAGCGTTCGCACGCCATTCATCGAGCTCGTTTAGTTGCAGTTTTCTATTCTGAGCGGCTAAGTTAGAGTCGAGGTTTAAGAGTTTTAATGCCCAAAGTGCGCGGTGCTCCAGTTCTACGGGTAAATGGCACGCTTTGCCATAGACTAATTGAAACGGGGTACAACCGGTAGCGGTTTTGTACGCCGTACGATACGCCCATAACGCGTCGTCGAGCTTAGCGGACCAATCTTTCCTATTAAGTGAAACGGTTTTTTCTAATATGCGTTTTATCTCTCGATTTACTACCTCAACTTGGCCACTTGTTTGCGGGTGGTAGGGGGTGGCCAGCTTGTGCGTGACTCCGTATTTAGCTAACATCTTAGCCATTAGAGCGTTACATAAATGCGTTCCCCTATCACTAACAATAGCGCGAGGCGTGCCGAAGCGAGAAAATAATTTTTTTAGAAATGTAACGACGACTCGCGCATCGTTGGTGGGGAGAGCTTACGCTTCCGCCCACCGTGATACGTAGTCGACCGCTACTAAAATATACATATTTTTATAAGAAGGAGGTAGGGGGCCAACAAAATCTATGCCCCATAAATCGAAAACTTCGCATTCTAAAAACATATTTTGGGGCATCTCGTCGCGACGTGAGATGTTACCCGACCGCTGACAGCTATCGCATGCGCGCACAAAGTTGTGCGCGTCTTTGAAGAGAGTGGGCCAAAAGTAGCCCGCCTCTAGCGCCTTCCTAGCGGTCCGGTTGGCTTGATAGTGCCCCCCGGCTGGACCCTCGTGGCAGTGCCTCAATATTTGTGTGCACTCCACTCCCGCGATGCATCTTCGAACTGTTTGGTCCGCGCAGATACGGAAAAGAAATGGATCATCCCAAAAGAAATTTTTCAAGTCGGAAAAGAATTTCTTCTTTTGATTACTTGAAAAATCTTTTGGAAGTACCCGCGCGACTAAGTAGTTCGCAAAATCTGCGAACCAAGGCAAAGATGACGAAGACGAACGAATGGCGAGAAGGCGTTCCTCGGGGAATCTGTCATTTATTTCAGATTCGACGAGCGCTTCCGCACCCGGATTTTCTAAACGGGAGAGGTGGTCTGCCGCTAGATTCTCCGCGCCCTTCTTATCTCGGATCTCCAAGTCAAACTCTTGTAGGAGGAGAATCCATCGAAGAAGGCGGGGCTTCGCGTCGGTTTTGGCTAGTAAATACTTAAGGGCGGAGTGATCGGTAAAAACGATAACTTTAGATAGCGTAAGATACGAGCGAAACTTATCGAAAGCGAAAACGACGGCTAAGAGTTCCTTTTCCGTCATCGTGTAATTCACTTGTGCGGAAGTGAGCGTCTTGCTAGCGTAATAAATAGGATGAAAATGTTTTTCTACGCATTGGACAAGAACGGCGCCTAAGGCAATATCACTAGCGTCGCACATGATTTCGAACGGAAGGGACCAATTAGGGGCCACTAGAATTGGAGAATTGATAAGTTTTTGTTTTATAAAATTAAAAGCAGACTCGCAATCGCTACTAAAGACAAAAGGTGATTCCTTTTCCAAGAGGTGAGTAAGCGGCTTTGTTATTTTTGAAAAATCCTGAATGAAGCGCCTATAAAAGCCCGCATGGCCTAAGAAACTCCTAATGGATTTTATGTTTGTCGGCTGAGGAAGTTTTTCTATGGTTTCAACTTTGGCCTTATCGACCTCTATCCCCTTAATCAAAATCTTATGGCCGAGGACCAAACCTCCTCGAACCATAAAGTTACACTTTTCCCAATTTAAAACAAGATTCGTGTCCTCGCATCGCTGGAGGACACGATCAAGATTACAAAGACAATCCGGGAATGAGCATCCGAATACAGAAAAGTCATCCATAAATATTTCCATAATATCTTCTACTAGCTCACCAAAAATTGCTAGCATACATCTTTGGAATGTAGCCGGCGCATTGCAGAGGCCAAATGGCATTCTTCGATAGGCGAAGGTGCCAAAGGAGCAAGTAAAAGTTGTTTTCTCTTGGTCTTCGGGGGAAATGGGGATTTGGAAAAACCCCGATAAACCTTCGAGAAAACAATAATAAGGATGACCGGAAAGACGCTCATGAATTTGGTCAAGGAACGGTAGTGGAAAATGGTCTTTGCGGGTGGCATCATTAAGTTTGCGATAATCGATGACCACACGCCAACCCGTAACAGTACGAGTTGGGACGAGCTCGTTGTGCTCATTCGCCACTACGGTTAGACCGCCCTTCTTGGGCACGACATGAATGGGACTAACCCATGTCCTATCAGAAATGGGATAAATAATCCCCGCATCTAATAATTTAATTATCTCAGCTTTCACGACGTCTTTCATGTTTGGGTTAAGACGCCGCTGCGGCTGAATGGTTTTGCGGCAATTATCGTTTAAGAAAATTTTGTGAGTGCAGAAAGAAGGGTTAATCCCCTTTAGGTCAGAAATTTGCCACGCAATTGCGTGGCGATGTTTAAGCAAAACCTCCAATAAATCGGAGGTCTCCGAATCGCTTAAATACGAAGAAATGATTACCGGGAGTGTATCATTTTTTCCCAAAAAGGCGTATTTGAGGGATTCGGGTAATGGTTTGAGTTCTAGGGTGGGCGGTTCTTCTAGTGAGGTTTTAGTGCTAATGTCTTTTGAACCAATTGGTTCAAAAGGCATATTTGTAGACGCGTCCTCATCGCAATAAAATTTTTCGAGTGAAAAAATATTTCCGTTTAAAAACTCGGACTCGAAAACCGAAGAAGAACAATCTCCATAAAAAGAATCTAAAGAGTAGCAGAAATCGTCGCTCGGTGACGAGTCTTCCATAGAGGAGTTAATAGAAAAAGTAACTTGGTCGTCTCCTACCCGAAGGAGAAGCTGACCATTACTTACATCGATTAACGCACGTGAGGTCGCGAGGAAAGGGCGACCAAGTATTATTGGTACGTTGGCGTCTTCCTCGATGTCCAAGATGACGAAGTCCACCGGGAAGGTGAACTTGTCTACTCGGACAAGGACATCCTCAACAACCCCGATGGGGAACCTAACCGAGCGATCCGCTAGTTGGATGCGCATATTGGTAGGAGCAGGAGTACCCAAACCTAAACGCAGGAAGAGCGAGAATGGCATCAAATTAATGCTCGCGCCTAAGTCTGCCAAGGCGTATTTTACTAATACATTGCCAAAAAGGCACGGGATGGAGAACCTTCCCGGGTCGTTTTGTTTTGAGGGCAATTTACTAGTAAGAGCCGCCGAGCAGACAACGTTGAGAGATATATGCGAAATATCCTCGAGTTTGCGTTTATTAGAAAGTAGTTCTTTTAAAAATTTTGCATATTTAGGCATTTGCGAGATAGCCTCGCAAAAAGGAACATTAATATGAATTTGTTTAAGTAATAAAATAAATTTTTCATATTGCGCGTTTACTCGCTCGTTATCTAACTTATGCGGGTAGGGCAACGCCTTGTTTAAAATAGGTTTGTCGTTAAAAATCGGTAAGGGTTGCGTAATCGAAGAAGAGGGAAGAGGGGTCGGAGGTGAAATATGTACCTGAGGATCGATCCGTTTTGGATCGACCACCTCCTTACCGCTACGGAGGGTTATAGCGTTGGCGGTTTCCCTTGGATTGGGCTCCGTGTTCCCTGGCAGTGCCCCCAGGGCGCGTTCCGACATAAGTCGCGCCAGCTGTCCAACCTGGAGTTCTAAATTTTTTAGCGATCCGGTGATGTTCCGGATATTGGACTCGTTGGACGCGACATAACGATTAAAATTTTCCTCCACCGGGGATGGCTTCATAGGAGGGGGAGGAGGAAATGTTGGCGCAAAAGGAGGGGGAGGGGGACGCTGCGCGTTGTTCGGGTTGCTCCAGGAGAAATTCGGATGGTTCCTCCAACCCGGATTATAGTGGCTACTATAAGGGTTGTTTTGAAATGAGGGACGCACCGAATTTCCCATGTAGTCCACGAATTCGTCGACTACGTAGACGTTAGAGGGGGGAGAAAATAAGGCGGAGTGGAGGAGGCAACAGACATCTCTGCCACCTGCTTAGTTAGCCTTTCCACTTGGAGGGCTAGCTGAGCAGTGGCATCCACTTCAAAAATGCCCGCCTGCTTAGGGCGCGCCCGCGGGACATTCCACTGGTAGGCGTTCACCGCCATTTCCTCGAAAAGTGCCTGGGCGGCCTCGGGTGTCTTATTGTTCAGAGTGCCCCCGGCAGCCACGTCAATCATTTGACGCGTCTGACTATTCAGTCCATTATAAAAAATTTGTACCTGCAACCACGTTGGCAGAGCGTGGTGCGGGCACCGGCGGAGAAACTCCTTAAAGCGTTCCCAAGTCTCGTAAAGAGACTCGGAGTCGTTTTGGACGAACGAAGATATGTCCGCCCGCAATCTTGCAGTTTTTGCGGGCGGAAAATACTTCGTAAGAAATTTCTCAGCCAACTTCGCCCAGGACGTGATGGATCCCCGCAGGAGGGAGAGTAACCACGCCTTAGCCTTGGACTTAAGAGAGAAGGGAAAAAGGCGCAAACGAATGGCGTCATCAGTGACGCCATTAATTTTAAAAGTATCGCAAATTTCAAGAAAATTAGACAAGTGGTTATTGGGGTCCTCATCCGGTAGTCCGTCGAACTGCACAGCATTTTGGATCATTTGAATCACACTTGACTTAATTTCAAAATTATTGCTGGCCACAGCGGGCCGAACAATACTCGACCCCGTATCATCCAAGTTGGGCCGAGCATAGTAAGACATAGTACGCTCGGCCAGTTGGGCATTATTCGGGTCGGCCATAGAAGAAGAAGAGGGTTCTCCGATAGATTCTGTGGGGTCTAAAAAGGGAATTCGACGGAGAGATCGGATACGCGCAAGAGAGCGGTCGATCTCGGGGTCGAATTCAAGATTTTCAGAACTCGAAGGTTGTCCACGGGTCATACACCCTAAAAAATACGAAAGGGGGAAGGATTTTTTTGTATAAATTTTTTTATTTGAAAATAAAGTAAAAATAATAGAGTCCCGGATTCAATATAACAACCGTGATCCCCGGCAACGGCGCCAAAAACTTGATGGCTGCGGAACAGAGACCGACTGTGGTTGGTTCGAAATGGTCAGATTCCGCGGGCCGGTTAGAAGATCGAGTTTTCTAATGAGAGGAGGCAAGTGCACCTATCGCAAGTAGTACTCGGTATTCGGGAAAATACCGAGGTCGAATTATTCTCGGGGACGCGTTGATTATATCTACTCTTCCAGGAACACTATTATCGTACTAACAGTAAGGTGGGATTTTTTTAGTTTAATTAAAATGGAAAGAAAGAGAGCAGAATTTTGCTAAGTTAGTTCGATGACGGGTTAACGCTCGGCATCGAATCGGATTAAGACTAAAATAATTCTCAACAATTATTAAACTTTGTTTTTAAATTAATAAAAGGCACTTGGCCGTGGGGGTTCCAAAAATATGAGCGCACTTATCTTTAGGAATATTGCTCACCTAAACATTAAGACTATTCGACCGTTCGTTAGACTGACGAAGGATTCCTCTTAATGCCCGCTTTACGCTAAGAACCCCGCTATTGGGTGGGGAACCCAATCCGGCAGAACTACGCTTCTCCTCTTTCGAGGGGGCGTACGCAGTTCTCTTTACCCAAGGGGGATCGATCCATACGTGCAGCCTCCCGGCGTCGCGTATGGATAACGGAAATAGAGCCCACACATCGATTATGTGGTCCTATGCGTTGTTAACTCGGGGTAAACCTTAAGTCCTTAAATTAAAATTAAAATAAAGTTCTTTAATTATTTCAAATCATTTTATTTGTCCCAATGCTCTTCGATGCCGAAGGCTAAAAGAGATTAGCCACTCATCGGTATGGGGACGGCTTTATGTTTTTAGGTGAAGCGTGAGTGTTAAATTAAGCACTGAACAATTATAAGAGAAAACACGAAAAATAGGACAATTAGATAAATTGAAGGCTAATTGATGCAGGCACTCACGCACACTTCAAAACCATAAAGAAAATTAAATAAATCAAGCCCTACTCAAATGAGTAGGCGGAAATAAATGCGCACACGCACACACTCTTCATAATTGAGGAAAGCGATAAATAAAGCGTAAAAATTCTCCTACACGCACGCACTCTACATAATTGAGAAAGCGATAAAATTGCAAGTCCCGGCTCAAATGAGTGGGCGGGGGTAAATTTATCTCATACACGCACGAACTCTACTTGAAAGTAAAACACACACACGCACTCTATAGAAAAGTAAACACACGCACACACACAAAGTTTTCCTACTCAAGTGAGTAGGAAGAAAATGAAAGCAGTAAAAAGACAAGTCCCACTCAAACGAGTGGGCGGGAAATGAAAGCAGAGCGCCATTTAACTCTTAACGAGTAGGCGGAAATAAATGCATACGCACACACACACTCTACAGGAGTTGAAATAAAGCAATAAAACCTAACTCATACACGCACACACACTTGCAAAAATAAGAAAAACAAAGTTGCTGAAAAATTAAAATGACTGTATTTGTACCGCTAGAATGCGGTAGAAATGCATAAAAAGTGAAAATAAAAATTAACCGAGCGAAATTGTTTTGCAAATAAACGCAAAATGAAAGTACTCAAAAAATTAAAACAACTGCATTTCTACCGCTAGAATGCGGTAGAAATGCATAAAAAGATGAAATAAAAATTAAAGTGACTAAAAGTTTTGCAAATAAAAAGTTAAAACAAAGTGAGCGAAAAATTATAACGACTATATTTTCATTCTTATATTTTTATAAAAACTCCTAAAAAGTGAAAATAAAACAAAAAAAAGACAAAAAGTTTTACGATCCTAAAGAGCCTAAGTTAAAGAAAAATGTAAATAATACTTTTAGATGAGTTTTTATAAAGCCTTATGAATGAAAAAATAGGAGAAAGGAGAAAAGCTAAATCTAAAAAGTGCGGAAAATGAAAATAAAACGGGCATAACAACGGCTAGAAAGTGCAAGAAAATCCTAAACTAAGTTATGAAAGCTAAAAAGAAAACATAAAAAGAGAATCACAAAAAGGGAACGAAAAAATTACTTAAGAAGGGCGCTTCCAATTGAACATTTCAACTTTGCAAGATAGAAAATCTACCATTTTATTGAATAAAAAAGCTATTACATGAAAAGCTAAAACAAACAACCTAATACAAACTAAGAAAGATAGGGAGAAATTCTCCTTACATAGCTTAGAAGCCAAACGGGCAGCACCTCCCCTAAGTAAGATGGACCAAAAAAGTGGACAAAATAAGCTTCCTGGAAGCTCTTATTTATAGGCAAATTTTCGGGTTGGTCACGCCCGTGACTAGGGCGTGACAGGGGGGCGTGTCGACACTATTCATGAGCTGATCGGGTGACTTGACTAGAAAGTTGACTTCGGCTGAAAACGTGGCGGTCACGCCCTAGGTCACGGGCGTGACATGTGTCAGTCACGGGCGTGACTGGGGCGTGTCGGGGAGGTCGATCTGGGCGCGGTCCGGCCGCAAAGTCGCGCGCGTCACGTCGGGCCAGGTGGCTAAGTCACGCCCGTGTCACACCTTGACACGGGCGTGTCTTAGGGCGTGTTGAGCTGGGTTTGATCATCGCCGATCGTCGAGCTGGCAACCTGTGGTCTGCGATCGTCGAGGGCGTAACACTGGCGTGTCGGTTATGTGACACGGGCGTGTCAGTCAACATTTTGACTTTTTCTGGAATTTTTCTGGAATTTTTCTGGAATAAAAATAAAGCTAAGTTAGAAATAATATTTACAAAAATAAGCAATTTATTGAATAAAACTAATAAAAAAGACAAAAAATAAACAAAATTGACTTAAATAAAATACGAAAATATAGGTATATTTACAACTCATCAAACACTCACAGCTATAAACAACGGCAAACACGTGTGGTGCACCGCGAACACAATATCAAAATATTTTACAACTTATTAATAATATTTAAATATTTTTTTAATTCCCAACTTGGAAATTTCATTTCATTTACTTTTGTTTATCCAAATAGCCGAAACCAAATACAAAAACACGGTAACACCACAGGCTGCACAAATACCCACATAACTGTCACACATAACAGATACAAATGACAAAAAAAAGCAAACTAGCCGAGCGACCGCATCCGGATGTCCAAGTAAGAAAGGCTATATGGCTTTGGTAGCGAGGCGTAGGGATGTCAAAGGAAGGGACAGTCTCAACTGGGTTAGCATCGGATAGACGTCGGGAATGGTATAAGGCACAAACTAGACAAATTGATGGCCTACATCACACTCACGCTTGACTAATTAACCATGCACCAATGCTTCGAGAGTTGCTTGGGGCAAGTTCTTAGCCACCGAGAAAGATAATCCTTCCTCCCGACTCGAGTAATACGAGGCTAGAAACGGCTACACACATTCCTACTTTACCATTCGATTACTCCAGATTCAGTAATTTTGAATAGTACAAACAATATTTAAAAATGCAGAACAGTGTAAATCTACGAGCATAAAGAAAAATAAATCTATAGTATTTCTACACAAACCATGAGTACTCGATTAGGAGTACTGCACGAGTTTCACACTACCCTATCCTAAAATCCTCAGCCAGCACCACTATCTTAGAGTTAACACAAAAGAAATAAATTAAACTTGGGCCGAGCGCGTTCTTAAGTGCGCACTCATGTGGTGTAGGTGCACAATGATGTCATGATAAAATAAAAACTGAAAAGGAAAATACTCTTGTGGTATGCAAGTGCATGTAGTGCATGTGCACAGGTAATGCATAACTCTCCCCCACCAGACTTAAACTAAACAACCTATCACAAGATTTATAATAATAGTAATGAAGTAAAAGTCGGGGAAGAGGTTACCCAATGCTCTGCAAATGAGCATACAATAATATTGGCGTTAAAGCATGAATCGAAACCTGCAAAAAGTTTTAGCTCACCCCGCCGCACCAAGGAGTGGCCACCTACAAAATAACTCCAACAAAAAATGTAAACCAAGCCATAACAAATATAAGCTAAGAAACACTTGCGAGTTAGTACCAAACACAATCATCTCATCTCATATCTCAAATGAAACGAAATGCAATAACACAGGAAAGACAGAAAATGCAAACAAAATAACTAATAGCCACCTTGGGGACGAAGCCCCAGCTGAATAAAGTAATGTATACAGTAAGACAAAATAACAATTATATAAATATGAAGCAAAAACTACAAATAATCCCAACCGAGAAGAACAGTAGAAATCACTCAGGCTGATCAGAAAAAGGCAGAGGCGGAGGTGGAGTACGGGAATGCGAAGTAGAGGCTCGAGCAGGAACAGCGGGAGGCACCCCAAGAAACTCAACAATACGCTCGGTCATGTCGTGCTGCTGGTGAATCAACTCTTCCATCTACAAATGTTGCGCGTAGTAGTCGGGATAATCCTCCGCGAAACTCCTATGGTGTGAGGGATGGGCAAAAGAGGATGCACGGGCCAAAGGCACAGTATGGCCAGGAGCGGCATCGTCGGGCCTGCGAGACTCCGAAGAAGAACCCGCAGCAGCAGAAGAAGAAGCCCTATCTTGCTGCTCGCACTCAACAGAATGAACAATGTATCGCCATGTATCGCAAGAAGAAACATGACGCACCAACTTGATGGTGGTCATCATGGTTGTAGAAATCAAATCGCTGCAGGAAATGGGAGTCATGGCGGGCAAAGCGTCAAAGACTCCTAACCCCTTGGCGATTCGTGTAATAAAATGCGAACCATCGATGGCTTTCAAGGGAACGTACGTGGACTGGTGAAGGAAGTATTCAGCAAGAACCTATCCTAGATGGAGAGGGACACCATGATGCATGCTGTAAAGGTAGAGCATATCCGACCACCCTGCTACATTCCGACTCATCGAGCGGGCATTGATGATGTGCACGATCAAGTGCTGAACATAGTGGAGCGCAGGAGAAATGATCTGGGATGACTTGGCAGAATGTGCTTTGTACTGCTGTTGCAATCCGGTGATCTCCTGCCAGAATGCGTGGGGAGAAACACCGGTAGGGAACTAAAAGGGTCGTGCAAGGACATCCGACTCGGTAAGTTCATCAACCGCGTATATCCCCGCATAAATGGCATGCATGCCCATACTAAAAGTGTACGGACGCAAGTTCATCCAAAATTCCACCGCAGTGGACTCGCCGGTAGCTGCGTCTCGTTGCTCCAAAATGTAGAAGGTGGAAAGAAATTCGATCGTGAGCTTGTGAAATCCCGTCTCCACAAGGGAGAATAGATGTTGCTAAGAACCCATATCGAGTAATCGGTCCACCTCAACCTTTAGGCCAATTGCCGCAAGCTCCTCGTCCGAAACGAAACGGAAATCCAAAAACGGTTTTTGGACCAAGCGGTCATACCTCGTGACCATTTCAGGTCTCCCAAAATGGAGCAACCGCTCTACGTCTTCAATATTCACCGGAGCCTCCGGCACATCTTCCGGCTCAACTAGACCGAAGCTCTCAAGGAAGAGGAAGAGGCACCACCAAAGCTACGCATCTTGCTAATCACTTTCTTGTAACCCATGCCAATGAGGAGAGGGAGAAATAGGGAAAGAAATGAAGAATGAAGGAGGATTTGGAGGAGTAGGAAGAGATTTCGTCGGAGAAGAAGGAGGTGAAGCGGACTCTCGAGCATACACACGGGAATTAGGGCCAGCATGCATCAAAAATGCTCGGCTGCATTTTTAATAAAAGAAAAATGCACGGTCGTGCATTTTTTCCACGCACAATTTCCCCAAACCGTGTGTTTTGCAAAAAAAAGTCAAATTCGCATCATTTTCTCCGGGAAGCCTTATCCTGTGACAACAGCGAGAAAAATAAAAACAAATGGAACAAAGAATATCCTGAGTGACTAGGTCACTTCCACAATTAGGCACACGCACAAAAAACTCTCGCAAGCATGCATTGAAGCAACAAATTCAAAATAAACAACACGCAAAGCTAATCTTAAAACAGTAAAAACTAACTAATTAATCCTACTCCTAGGTAAGTACTGGGGTTATTGTCATCCCAGCATTACTTATAACATTCTATACAATTCTAGCTAATGGGCCTATGAAAAGAAAAGTGTACAAGTAACTAGTCTAATACCCGTTGCGGTAACGGGTACCGATACGGAGATAGAGCAGTTACCCCTCTACCTAAATAATAATACTTGACCAACACAGGTTGAGGAAATAGGAAATAAGAAGAGGAGGAGTGTTGGTCCTCACTCATCTCACCATAAAATATATCCTTGCCTAGCAAGGTATCGTCAACCACAGATCTGTAGTGAGCGATGGAAGCGGTATGGGCACCAGGCTCATCGTCATCCCATTGTACCCATGGGGACTCAACCTGCACATACTCAGATAAAGAAGGGGGATCTAGTAATAAAAGAGATGAAGAACTAAAATAATCAAAATATGGGAGAGTGATTCCGGTTTCACTCTCAGCGAGATCCAAGCAAAGATCATCGTCAGTTTCATATGAGTCATATCGTAGGGAATCCGAGAACTCGAGGTCCACGGTGGTAAGGGGAACGGCCTCGTCCAATAAAGAGGTACAAACCATCGCATCGGAAAGGGAATATTCCTCATCCCACCTTGGTGCAACCTCAGGAACCGAATCATCAAAAAATACAGCTATAACATCCCATTTCCGGCTAGACCCCTAGGAGTCGGTCTGTCGTGACAGAACTCTTGGAAGCCCAAGAATTGAAGTACATCGACCAAGATTTCGGGTCACGGGTTGGTCACGCCTGTGACCGACCCGTCACGCCCGTGACTTAGGGCGTGACCCCCTTTGACGATCGTCGATCTCAGGAAGACGATCGGCGAACTCAGAATTTGCATCATGGGTCTGTCACGCCCGTGTCCGACATGTCACGCCCGTGACCTAGGGCGTGACCCCCCTTCGACGATCGTAAATCTCAGGAAGACGATTAGTGAGCACAGAATTTGCAACCCGGGCCCGTCACGCCCGTGACCGATATGTCATGCCCGTGACCTAGGGCGTGACCCCCCTTCGACGATCGTCGATCTCAGGAAGACGATCGGCGAGCGCAGAATTTGTAACCCAGGCCCGTCACGCCCGTGACCGATATATCACTCCCGTGACCTAGGGTGTGACCCCCCCTTCGACGATCATCGATCTCAGGAAGACGATCGGCGAACTCAAAATTTTCCACAAGGGCCTGTCACGCCCGTGACCTATGTGTCACGCCCGTGACAAAGGCCGAAACGTCGGTTCAGGCCCGAAATTATTCTAACACGCGTTATAATAAATTTTGGTATGGGAAGTTACACTAGGAGTATTTATGGGCCGTTTCCTTCTCTAATTACTTAATAAAATTAGGAAGTGTTGGTCCAAGAGGAAATCGCCACCTGGATCAGTCTTTTCACCTTCCACCTTTTCCTCTCCCTCCACCATAACCGAAATATTATTAAGAGAGAGCATTCATGGCCATGAATTCTTTACCCTTCCCCTCCCCACCTGGAGATTTATAAAAGCCCCCTTAGTGAAAGATGAGAAGGTTACACTCTTGACCAAACGGATTTGAGTCATTGTTCTTGTTGTAGGATAAGTTTGGGAACGCCACCACCGCGCCATGACAATCTGACGTTCATCTCGCCTCCAAACCGCGAACAAGGTCCTCCTCTACTTCTTCTCTTATGGGTAGATCTTAGGATCTTAGAAAGGAAGTTCGTTCTCAAAGGAGCCGGACCTATCTCGTGTTTCATGGAAAAACCATGAAAAATATATTTTTGGGTCCGCTGGAAACCGCCACCTCCGGCGGCCAAACCATCGCCGACCGATAGCCATCGCCTCGACAGAGGTGGCGGTGGTGGTGGCTGGCCAGGGAAGTGACCGGACGGCCGGCGACGAATCGTGGAAGAGCTACAGGAAATATATGTTTTTCTGAGTTCAGTTTACGGGTTCTGTTTTGTAGGGAAGATGAACAGTAAATTCTATTATTATTCTTTTATTAATTATAATGAATTATTATCTCCTTTTGAACACACCTTTTTATATTACCAAACGAGGCACTTAGAGGCCGATTTAGGAAAAATGGCCAGTCATAAAAATTGTAGCCCTTCGAGTATAGATTAATTTAAAATTGATTTCAACTCGTTTGGGTAAGCGGTTTGACTGCAGCACCCGTTTTAGTGGGGGTTGTACCTAGAGTTGGGCAGGAACTAAAATGAATGCCCACTCTCGTCCTTCGTCCAAATGACCCGAAATTTGGGCAGGGGGTTACCCTTTGCCATACCTAGAGACTGTCCAAAAATGGGAATTTTTGGAGACACTTTGCTAAAGGTTTTTGTTTTAATTTAATTAAGTTAGAGGAATTTATTTAAGTGGTCAAATGACCTCCAAACCCTCCCAAATTTTGGTGAGTGGTCCCTGGCGATAAAACCAAGCTCTGTACAAAATTTCAACTAATTTGGATGAGTTTTGGATAGGAAGTCACCTATTCTTAACTAGGCATTAATGAGGCATTTTTGAGTAAAAAGTGCACTAAGAGGTTGGAACAGTCAAATCACCTCAACAGAGGCTGATATTTTGACACTTGATTTGGAAGGGTTATTATACCCCACTTGGAGAAAATGGTGTGCTTTAGGATTGATTTACCCTAGGATCCAAACTCAAACCCTAAATGGAGGGTTTTGAGGGTTGTAAAGGACATGGGGGCAAATGCCCTCATATTGCCTTGAAATTCAGTAGAGTCGACGTTAACATAATATAAATTATCTGGATGGAATCTCGGAGGATTTGGAGATAGATAGATACTTCAAAACCCTAACCTTAGTTTTAGGGTAAAATACCAATTAAGTATAATCTGTCACTAAACATTATCTAAAGGCTGTGAAACTCGGGTAGAGTAAGGCTCTGTTTGGGACAACTTATGATGATGAATAAGCCGCTAATTGAAAATTGATGTTTGCATAGAGATTTTATAAAATCAATGATGAATAAACAGTCGACTGTTTGGATAGTTTGGTCATAAGTGCTTACCTATATTTCTCATTTATTCATAAGGGTCTGTTTGTTTGGACGCGTTTTTTTTTTCGTCCGTGTACGATTTTTTTGCCTGGGGACGGTTTTTCGCTCGGGCGTGTTTTTTCGTCCGTCACGATTTTTTTCATCCGGTCAATATTGTTTACGCCCAAGCTCGATTTTATTCGCCTAGACTTGATTTTTTTCGCCCGGGCGCGATTTGTTCGCTCGGGCCTAATTTTTTCTCCAGGTCGCGTTTTTTTCGCTCGATCACGTTTTTTCGCCCGTACATTTTTTTTTAAACCGGGCACATTTTTTTCACGCGGGCACGATTTTTTCGCACAACCGCGATTTTTTCGCCCGGGCGTGTTTTTTTCGCTCTAACGCGTTTTTTCCACTCGATCGCATTTTTTTTCCGCCCGATCGCGGTATTTTCGCTCGGTCGCGGTTTTTTTCGCCGGGGCGCGTTTTTTTCGCTCGGGCGCGATTTTTTCGACCGGCCGCGTTTTTGTCCCAGGCGCAATTTTTTCTCACAGGCGCGATTTTTTCCCCAACACAATTTTTTCACCCTGATGCAATTTTTTGCCCGGACAAAAAAGAAAAAAACTCCCGGATGAAAAAATCATGCCCGGGCGAAAAAAAACACGCTCGGGCAAAAAAATACGCGTCCGAGCGAAAAAATCACTTCTCGGCACGCTTGGGCGAAAAAATCACTTTTGGGCGAAAAAATCGCTTTCGGGCGAAAAAATCGCTTTCGGGCGAAAAAATCGCTTTCGGGCGAAAAAATCGCTTTCGGGCGAAAAAATCGCTTTCGGGCGAAAAAATCGCTTTCGGGCGAAAAAATCGCGTTCGGGCGAAAAAATCGCGCCCTGGCGAAAATAACCTGTCCGGGCGAGAAAAATGCGTCAGGGCGAAAAAATCAGGCCTGGGCAAAAAAATTGCGCCCGGGTGAAAAAATCGCTCCCGGGCGAAAAAATCGCGCCCGGGCGAAAAAACCGCGCCCGAGCGAAAAAAACCCACACGGGTGAATATCGCGCCCGGGCGAAAAATATTGTGCATTGGCGAAAAAAACTCTTCTGGGTGAAAAAAACGTGTCATAGCGAAAAAATCGCGTAAGGAAGAAAAGATCGCGTCCGGGCAAAAAGATCGCGCCCGGGCGAAAAGTTCACGCCCGGGCAAAAAAATCGTGCCTTGGTGAAAAAATCGCGTCGGAACGAAAAAATCATATATGGACAAAAAATCACTCATATGGATTTTTAAGAGATAAACGCTTATGAGAAGCCATAAGCTGGACCCGGATAACTTATTAAAAATCAACTTATCATCAATTTTAAAATAAGTGATTTTATATAAGCTGCATAAACAAACAACTATAAAACATCTTTTGCATTTTAAATAGAGATTATTGATCAGCATAAGCCATCCCAAATAGAGCCTAAGTGTTGGTGCGGGTAGAATCTATAGCAATTTTACTGGAATTTTATGATGTCTATTTCCAGCACTTAATTTGTAACGATTGTTATAGCCCTAATTGATGTTTTAATTATTCGAATATTTCTGTTCATTGAAACCCCATGAAATCTTGGAAGTAATTGTTTTAGGTCAGAATAGTTGCTCCTGAATTTTTGTATAATTTTTAGTTGAGTAAATCTAGTACTTCCTTCACAAATGTTAAAAAGGGGTTTTATGGTTTAAAAAATTAATTATGGATGATATTGCTGTTGAACAATTATGAGGCTTAGGAATTGAGACTTTCAGGCCATTGTATGCTTGTAAAAATTTATTCATGATTTTTAGAATTTTAGTTACGGCACTTTCTTTACAAGTCCACCTTGTGGAGATATTTGATAATTAATTTATTCAGAGATTAATACTTGTTGAAAAATTATGAAACTGGGCCAATGATATTTTTAAGGTTGTATCTGCATAGTATAATTAATTTATAATTTTTGGATGGATATTCTCTGTACTTGATTCACAAATAACGAAATATAGAAAATATTGCTAAAAAAGTTTTAGTGCCATTTTGATAATAGAAAAATTGTGATACTTTAGATTTACCATATTGGGATTACATAATATTTAGTATAATTTTGTTGGACATCTTGCATGAGTACTTAGGATAGTTCATGTTCAAACCGGTAGCCCTTAGAATTTTTGAGGAAATTAATTAAATGCCATATAAATTAGGAAAATTACCATTTTTCTTGATTTAGGCTAATTATATAATGATAAGTCTCCAGTAAATAATTTAGGGCATTTGGGTGATTATCTAGATTATCTCTTATTCGGTTCGACATATAGTCTAGGTTGGTCTGCATATAGCAAATTGTTATATTGCAATAGGACATGATCTGGGATAGTTGTTGGAGTTAGTAATTTTGTCTGGGAGGACAGTTGTGGATGATATCGCAATAGAATGATATGAAGAGTAGAGAGAAGTGGTTTGGCTAGAGTTTATAGGTGCTCGGGTTCGACGAAAGATCGTCTTCCCCGAAGAGAGGAAGGTTAAAAATCACACTAGGTTAGTCTATCGAAATATGAGAAGGGAATGGGTAAAGGGAATCAACCAATAACAATAAGTGCCTTGCAAAAGGGAACGATGGGCTTCAGCTACCATCATAGTTCCTAGTGCCCTTTGAGAGCCCTTAACAGGGAATACCGGGGGCAGTCCTGGGTTAACGTAAACTGTAATAACAAGCTGAAAAGAGTAACCTAGTAATTAGGATCTCACATTTCACAAACACTGTTAGCACAAGAAGATTGTTGGGAGCTTCGGCTCGATTGGTTAAGAGATGGACGTTTTGGTCCGGGGAGCTTCGGCTCGGTTTTTGTTTGGTTACGTTAAACTTGCATGTGCATAAAAGGAAAGAAAATTAAGGTGGTGGGTCTTCGGTATTGGAGGGTCGATGCACCGACGCCAATACGCTGACTCGGCAAGTATGGTTAGCACTTCTCCAACAGAAGTCTGGTGTGCCAGTCGGCAAGAGTACGCAGGAGTCCGCTTTGTGCACCAAGCGTTGAGGCGTACGATAGGTCTGATCGGTAGTGCTTTACTGGTTTAGAGGTGGGTGAGGCCCAACGCACCGCTTCCGTCTGCCACTACGGAGATATCCTGGGAGGTAACGGCTCCGAAAGGGGGAACTAAAGGTCTGTGTGCACAGAGTCGGGTGTGTGAGTTGCACTTGCATGTTCCATCATACCCACTTGCATGTCATAGCATAATCGATTCATTTAACCCGGACACCTAAAGTATAAGTGGAATGGGACGCTTATACATTAGGACTTGCAAAACGACCCCTTGGTTTATAAGCTTGTGTGGGCAAGTTTATAAATTAAGGTTAAATTCTATAATTATATGCTGTTGTTCGATAACCGACACCCCAACGTATAAGTGGAATGGGACACTTTATACGATGGGAGCCTTGTAGAAGATCCCTTGGCTTATGCGCTTCCGCACATAAGTAAATGTTACTTTTCCTACTTTCTAATTCTGTCATATTTATTATAGAATTGCTAGATTAGTTCTGTTACCACCTGTTCCTTTGATTTAATCTCCACCTTCATGTCCTCCCCTTTCTTCCTCTCCGCTCGGTACCTAGGAGCCATGGGGGAATGGGTAGGGGATGATAGGGCTTAGTCTTTATGACTAACGGTTTTCGAACCCCATAATTTTAGGGAATCGTGGAGCTCAGTACGGGGGAGCAGCCCTAGAGATCGGTGCGCTTGGAGATGGGGCAGTCTAGCTCCGGAGTTCATACATCCGGGACCGTGAGTCTCGACCTTGAGTGGATGTTCTGTTTTTGCTTCCATAGGAGTGATTTGTAGTGAGGACATGATGTACCGGGCATAAGCCCGTATTTTTAGTACTCTAAAATATTATTTTGTGGACACTCCCTTCGTGGAGACTTCTTTTTCTATATATGTGATTTTCTTGTTGACTTGCTTTTACTTCATTGTGCTACCTTTCTATGATGGAATTGGCCGGCAAAATCGTCGCTTTGTGGTGATGAACCTTCAGGGCGTGAAAGTGTCACCGCAAAGGGGCGGTTCTGGGCCTAAGACCCCGGTGTTTTAAAAGAAAAAAATGTGGTCTTACAAATGTTATCAGAGGAAACATCGATCTGAAAAAGGTAGCAGTCCACTTACCCTGGGTCACCCCTGCTCGAGTTTAGTTTGGGGACAAACTAAGCAGCGGAAGCAGTGGTGTGCCCATATGGGGATCACATATAAATTGTCCACTTTTAGAAAAGATTGAACGTTTTCTCAGTATGAGTTTTGTTACGCAACCTCCAGCACAGCCTACGCCACAAGGTGGAGTTCAACAGGCTCCAGATGTTGCACCACCTCCATCGGTCCCAAATCCTTTCCTTCAATCAGACATAGGACGAACTCTGACAACCATTCTGGAGGCTTTCAGGGCCCAGCAGGTTCCGGTCCCGCAGCCAAACCCGGGGGCCCACTGGTTGAGCATCTTCCGAGGACTTTCTCCCCCATCCTACTTGGGGATAGAGTCGGCGGTTCGGACAGAAGAGTGGCTGGATATTATGTACGAGATGCTGACCGGGATACGGTGCCCCCGGGAGGAGAGGGTGGCTATAGTTGTCTCTTGCCTGGAGTCCCATGCCAAGAGGTGGTGGAAGACACTGCTGGACACGAAGTTTGCCGATAGAGAGGTTGCGGAAGTTACCTAGGAAGAGTTCAAGGCCGCGCTGCTAGAGCATTTTGTTCCGCAGTCGGCCAGGGATGAGTTGGAGGAGCGGTTCTTACAGCTGAAGCAGGGCACCCGGACGGTGGTGGAGTACCATCGGGAGTTCGACCATTTGGCTCGATATGCAGATTCTTACCAGCTGGACGAAGCAGGGTACATCAAGAGGTTCTATAAGGGCCCGCGGGAGGACTTGAGGGAGGCTTTGTTGTTTTTATCCGACAGGCCTATCTCCCGAATTTTGGAGATGGCAAAAAGGATTGAGGCTCATTAGCACACCACTCGGGGCCGGAAGCGGCAAGCGGAGGATCAGGGCCGGAGGGCCAGAAATGACCAGCGGCGAGGTGCTATACTAGGTGGGAGAAGGACAGAGGACCAACCTTGTCAGGAAGTGAGGCAGGAGCCGAGGGAGCAGGTGATATTGGCCCCTCAACCTCTTCAGATGCAGAAGATGCTGAGACATGGGGGAATGGCGTATCCCCGACCAGAGTGCTTCCATTGTCATCAGATTGGGAACCTCCGGAGGAACTGCGACATGAGGGGGGCACCACCTCCAGCACCTCAGGGTGGCCCACCTGCTCAGCATTTCAGAGGCCGAGGACATAGTCGAGGTCGTGGAAACCAGGGGGAGATCGTAGACAGGAAAGGGAGCAGGTGTATTGTAACGCCCCCGATTTTTCTGCGACTATTTTATTCTCGTTTGGCTTTACGGTGACGCGTTTTCGTGGCTCGTGTCATTTGTGGAGTGTGGTTTAGCTCCTTAAAACTGAGTGGCCTATTTTGTAGCCTATGGTCAAGGTCTCCCTAGCAAGCCGAGTCATTTTGGGTGACCCGGTATGGCCTCTTGGGGGATGCTTGTTTTTTGGCTTTAGGTGGGTATAACTCGAGTTCTGTTCGTCGAAAGTTAATTTCGACTTCGCCGATGTGTTCGTAGCATGGGTATTTAGCTACGGTGCAAATTTCGTCGAATTCCGAGGTAGTTCGGTTTTCGCGTCGTTTTGGGTGTGCTATTAGTAAAATCAAATTAGAAATTTGATTTTAGCTGAGTGAATCGGCATTTTCAGGCAGCGGTTAGGCTGATTAGGCATGCTAAGACTTATTTAAAGCCTTAATTAGAAGTTGGCGGGCCACTCTCCTCCTTCTTCCCAAGACAGAAAACCGTCTGCTCCTGTTCGCGGAAAATAGAGGCGGAACGGCTGTTAGCCCTAGCTTTCGGACAGTGATTCCGGGAGTGTTCATGGATGGATTTCGATTCTGAAAGCGGCATTGTCTTGCTCTCGCTCAGATCTACGTTTCGATGGTAAGAAATTTGATTTTCGTGGAGTTTTATGAGATTTGGGATTTTGGTCTTGTGGTTTTCCACCATTAAAGTACGGGAGTGTGCTTTTAGGTGTTGTTGTTGCTAGTGCCAAGTGAAGAGGTGGGAAAGCCATCCAAGCTTTGCCGGAAATCGAGGCAAGTGGTATTCTTGCCCTTGCCATTGTTGTTCTCTTGAAATTCTAAAAATTCCCGGTTTTCCCTAGGGTAGAAGCCAAGCATGTTCTCTTTTATCTTGCTGAATTTAGGGCTTAGATTCTCCTATGAGCCCCCCTTCTTTGTGTTGGTTGTTCTCAACCCGTCGGCATAATGCCATCAGTTAAACTCTAGATTGCTGTCTGGTTGGTGGCTTGCGGGTGAAGCCGAGAGAGTGAGAGAGGAGGGGGTGCCTGCTGTGTTTGTTGGATAGAGCCTATTTTTTTATTCTGTCTGACCGGCGTTGAGTGTGGTGCACACACTCAAAGCCTTTGCGGGTTTGGCATTGAGTGTGGTGCATACACTCAACGCCGCAGCTGTAGCCAGTCAGAATTTTGCAAATTACTAGGGCGTTGAGTGAGGTGGACTCACTCAACGCTGCAGCCCCTGCTAGCGGCTAAGTACTTTGGCGTTGAGTGAGTCGACCTCACTCAATGCCATTTCCGTTTTGGCGTTAAGTGAGGCAATCTCACTCAACGCCGCAGTTTTCCTGAGAAGCTAAGTGTTTTGGCGTTGAGTGAGTCGACCTTACTCAACGCCATTTCGGTTTTTGCGTTGAGTGAGGTGGACTCACTCAACGTCGTCGCTTCTGTGCAGCCAAGTACTTTGGCGTTGAGTGAGGTGTGCTCACTAAACGCCATAGCCTTTTCTGAGGCTAAGTACTTTCGCTTTGAGTGAGTTGACCTCACTCAACGCCATTTCTGGTTTGGCATTGTGTGAGGTGGCCTCACTCAATGCCGAAGGCAAGTTTGCGGCCAAGTCCCATGGCGTTGAGCGAGTGTACCTCACTCAACGCCATTTCTGCTTTGGCGGTTAGTGAGGTAGACTCACTCAACGCCACAGCCCTTCTTCGCGGCCAGAACTTCAGGCGTTGAGTGAGATGACCTCACTCAACGTCATTGCTATTTTTGCGTTGAGTGAGGTCAGCTCACTCAACGCCTTAGATTTGCCTTGTTGCGGCTAAGTGCCAGGGCATTGAGTGAGTGAACCTCACTCAACGCCATTGTTGTTTTGGCGTTGAGTGAGGTGGACTCACTCAACGCCGTAGTTTTCTTTTACGGCTAAGTGTAAGGGTGTTGAGTGAGTGAGCTTCACTCAACGCCATTGCTGTTTTGGCGTTGAGTTAGGCCAGCTCACTCAACGCCACTTTCTCTAATTGTGGTAAAGTACCAGGGCGTTGAGTGAGTGTACCTCACTCAACGCCATCGCTGTTTTGGCGTTGAGTGAGGTTAGCTCACTCAACGCCAGAGAATTCTTGCGGGAGGCGTTGAGTGAGTGAACCTCACTCAACGCCATGCCTGTTGTGGCGTTGAGTGAGGCTAGCTCACTCAACGCCAGAGTAGTTCTTCTGGAGGGCGTTGAGTGAGTGAACCTCACTCAATGCCATGGCTGTTCTGGCGCTAAGTGAGGCTAACTCACTCAACGCCAAGGTCTGGTTAGGTGTTGACTGGGTCCCACTCAACGCCAAGCCGTGTTGAGTCATTTCAAAACTTTTTCCCTACCTTGATTTTCGCTCCCGAGTGAATTCCTTGATTTTCTTTATTTTCTAAGGTTCCTTGTCGGCCATGTTTTACTTTCCTAAAGGCCGAATCGTGGGTCATGGTTAGTAGTGGTGGTTTGAAGCTCTTCATGGGGGAGGTGTTGTGTAATTTTGTCGTGGCAACCCTTTTCTTTTATCTTTCACCAGGTACGGGCTGGGCAAGGGGGTGGAAGGTCCCTAGTGCTTTCACAAGTAGAAACTTGAGCTTGTTGGCTTTGAAATGGTGGTTGGGGGACTGAGTTTGCCTCCAACCCGGATCCATGTTGTTTGTTTTTTGCTACTACCATCTCCCACAGCTTTGGGTGTTAGATGTTTCTTCCTTGGTAGATTGCAGCACTTTGGGCTCTTGGTAGCTTAGTAGACTCTGTAGGATGTAGTTTCTGGGCTAGGTTGCAGTGGTGTTGCTGGTGGTCTCTTGGACTTTGGAGATCCTTCTGGATTTGTTTAGTGAGGTAGTTTTCTTCTACACTTTCTTACATACATACATATTTGCTAGTGGGTTCGTGTAAGGTTGTTGGCACCCACTAGTAGTTTTTTCCTTTGTACTAGATATGTTACTTTTGCTGCTATAATTTTTTTGGAGATAGTCTACTTGCTCTGGAGAGGATTTATGCTAGGTTGCTAGTTATTTTAAAACTACAACTATTACTGTAAGTATAGCCCATGATCAGCATGTTTTATAAAACTAAATCACTATTTTCCAAATAACGTATAAAGATCATTTTCTTATATATAATATAAATTAAATGTAGAGTCTTGCATAGCATAAGCTGTCCTCTTGGGGCACTTATGCACTCCTTAGGATGTCAAACCTGAATAAAGTATTTTTTTTCCGCAGCGCATAAGTATAGTTTTAAACTGTGGACTAGGTAATCCACCGAGCCGAGGGATACGGCCTCTGAAATATAACTGTTTTTTTTTCTAATCATTTAAACTCATGAATTTCTTTCAAAGGGTAAAGTAGATGGTTTTGCCTGAGCGTCAGCAGTTATCCCTGATAATACGTTTTGTATCCTAAACAATTATCGTATTTTCTATTTTATATTATGCAAATTATGTCTATTATTAGTTTATTTTTATCATTTTTATGTAAATATTATTGCCACTGACTTTTTCTTGTCCTTTTGCAGGTTTCCAGAAAATTGGCCAAAATGACCTGTCACGCCCCCCTGTCACGCCCTCCCTGGGCGTGACCTAGGGCGTGTCACATGATCCCGAGGACTCCTGCTGGAAGGGACAGAAAACGGTCAAAAACCGCTGTCACGCCCCCTGATACGCCCTCCCTGGGCGTGTCACCAGGCGTGAACAGGGGCGTGTCGCCCTCTGCCGCAAAGCCTGCCGCCGCATTAAATGCCGTTCTGCCTCTGCACGCAAACAGTACCGTCACGCCCCCCATCACGGGCGTGACCTGGGGCGTGACATCAACTTTTCGACGACTGACGGATTTCCGACCAATGATTTGGACATGACGTGCCTGTCACGCCCCCCTGTCACGGGCGTGACCTAGGGCGTGACCACCAACGTACCAAAGCAATCATCCCTCCTGCCAGAATCCAGACCCCGAGGTCAACATAGTACTGTCACGCCCCCTGACACGCCCCCCCTAGGGCGTGTCGGAGGGCGTGACCAACCCGTGAAAATTTTCTATAAATTGAGCCCCCCTCTCCATTTCAGCAAGCTTTGGTTGAGAGGGGGAGGTGCTGCCCCTTTGGTTCTTGAGTTTTTTATGCTTTCTCTCTCTCTCTCTCTCTCTCTCTCTCTTCCTTTGTAATTTTTGCTTAATCATGGTTTACTTTAGCTTTCTTTGTAATCTTGGCTCTTGCTTAGTGCTAATTGTAGGGCTAGAATAGGATTTAATTTTCATGCACTTGTAATTTCAATTTCAATAGTGTAACTTGCCTTTTTTCATTAATAAAAGTGTTCTTCCTTTACTTGTGTTCCTTTATATGCTTTTCTACTCATCTCCCCTCCTCCACTCCATTATGATTAACTAATCCTCCTTGTACTCGATCTTGATGATCCGAGGTTAGAGCGATTATGTTATGATGTTTTAATTAATCTTTCTTTTTAGGTTAGGGCCTTGAATTACTCTTGATTAATCACGGGTTGGAGGTATATTTTCGATATATACTCTCCGCCTTTGCTTTCATTCTGGGCTAGCCGAGAGGCCGAAAGAATGAAGTGAGCATTCAAGAGTAAAGGGAGTTGTACGCACCCCTCGAGAGAGGCAGACGTCCAAATCTCCCGGATTGGAGTAAAATCCAATAGTGGGGTTCACCGCGTAAAGCGAGTTTTAGGCCTCTGATTTAGACGAGTGTCGGTCGGACCTTCCTAAACTCAGTTGGACACGACTTCGAGAGAAGCGTGTTCGAGCTTTAGGAATCTCCACGGTCAAGGACCTTTATCCTATTAAGTTCAGATTTTTATCGCATTTTCTTAATCGTCTTTAGCCGAGGTGAATCTTGATTGAGTGCATTTCCATTTCAAATTTTCTACCTTTCGTAGTAATCACCTATCTTGTGCTCTTTAATTAACTGCAGTAGTTTCCTTTCTAGCATAGTTGTTTGCTTAATAGCTTTACTTAATTGCGGTAGTTCTCTTTCTAGTATAGCTTTAATTCCTCCCTTGCACTTAAATTTTCTAAAACCCTAGTTTTTCCGTCGATAAGATAATTGCGTTCGTGTGAGTAAGCTTAGCCAACAGTTCCCGGATTTCAATACGACACTTGTGTCCCCGTGCTACAATTCGATAGGTATACTTGCCTCATCGGGTTGCTAGTTCAGTTGCGTTTATTTTCTTCAAACCCTAGCGCGCAACAATCCCCTGCTCTGCGTGGCATCATGACGCGTGTTTTCTCATACTTTGATAATTCTTTAATTTGGAGAAAATGCGGGTTGTGACAGTTGGTATCAAAGGGAGGTTGCTTGACAAGTTAGTCGGGCAACCTTTCTTTGAATCCTTTAGTAGTTCCGCATCATGCCATTCACACACCGATATGTCATCAGCACGTCTTGGCAAAAGCACGAACACTACACTCATTGCATAACATGAAGTATACGGGGCATATTATGTAGTATGGAATGCATAATATGTGTTCGTATATAAATCCACCATAGAGGCAACATGTGAGGGTTATGTAGTATGGGATGCATAACCTCACCACATGGCTGCGACTAGCTCGTTTTCTCTTTCGTTGCATGAGAATGTTATGTAGTATGGGATGCATAACATTTTAATGCGTACGCCGCTCATAACATGAATTAGGGCCTTTTTAGAATGCCTAGCACAATCATGCATAGCATAATATTGCATAAACACAACGTGCCAAGCTAAAGACTGGCAGGATGACATATGTACACACATAAGCTTTCAAGTCAAAAGTAATACAAATTCATGCATTCCTGATCTAGGCACATGAATTAGCATGGTGGTGGTTAACCATCTTCGGTTAGGACATAACATCAATTTTTGTAAAAAGATAAACTCCCAGATCAAGTTTAGCAGCTTTAAGTTCATATCTATATATGTATTGTCTGTACTTGTAGTTGGGTCTAGCCGTTGTACTAGGATCTAACTAGTGTTATTATGATTTTAGGATGGCGTGATGTCCTTCGACTCGATCGACTCCCCTGTCTGAAGGTGAGTCATCTGGAGCTCAGAATGATGCGGTGATCGAGAGCCTGCAGTAGAGTAGCGATGCCATGAGCAGGCAGATGGTAGAGATGCAGGCCAAGATTCAGTCCCTGGTGGAGGTTGTGGCAGGTCAGACTCAAGGAGTCCAAGGTCCTACAGGGGGGTTAGCTGTCCCTCCTCCTCTTGCACCCTTAAAGCCTCTAGTGGTCGTGCCAGCAGAGATGGCCTTCATCTCGCAATTTCAGAGGCTGAGCCCTCCCACTTATGACGGGAAGGCAGGTTTCATGGTGATAGACGATTGGTTGATCTCCATGGAGGAGATGCTCTCGTACTCAGGGATTGCAGATGATCAGAGGGTGATGATAGCCGCCTATCAGCTTAAAGGTTTTGCTAAGATTTGGTGGCTGAGAGAGAAGGAGAGCTTGGTAGGTTGATGCTCTTGGGAGGTGTTCAAGGAGATGTTGTTGAGGAAGTTCTTACCCTCGGTCGAGCGTGACCACCTCATGAACGACTTCCTCCATCTGAAGCAAAGGCAACTCACGGTGGGTGAGTATGAGATAGAGTTCAACAAGTTGAGCTGTTTTGCCCCTGGTTTAATAGTTAGTTGCTTTAGCTTTCTTTGTAATCTTGGCTCTTGCTTAGTGCTAATTGTAGGGCTAGAATAGGATTTAATTTTCATGCACTTGTAATTCCAATTTCAATAGTGTAACTTGCCTTTTTTCATTAATAAAAGTGTTCTTCCTTTACTTGTGTTCCTTTATATGCTTTTCTACTCATCTCCCCTCCTCCACTCCATTATGATTAACTAATCCTCCTTGTACTCGATCTTGATGATCCGAGGTTAGAGCGATTATTTTATGATGTTTTAATTAATCTTTTCTTTTTAGGTTAGGGCCTTGAATTACTCTTGATTAATCACGGGTTGGAGGTATATTTTCGATATATACTCTCCGCCTTTGCTTTCATTCTGGGCTAGCCGAGAGGCCGAAAGAATGAAGTGAGCATTCAAGAGTAAAGGGAGTTGTACGCACCCCTCGAGAGAGGCAGACGTCCAAATATCCCGGATTGGAGTAAAATCCAATAGTGGGGTTCACCGCGTAAAGCGAGTTTTAGGCCTCCGATTTAGACGACAGTCGGTCGGACCTTCCTAAACTCAGTTGGACACGACTTCGAGAGAAGCGTGTTCAAGCTTTAGGAACCTCCACGGTCAAGGACCTTTATCCTATTAAGTTTAGATTTTTATCGCATTTTCTTAATCGTCTTTAGCCGAGGTGAATCTTGATTGAGTGCATTTCCATTTCAAATTTTCGACCTTTCGTAGTAATCACCTATCTTGTGCTCTTTAATTAACTTCAGTAGTTTCCTTTCTAGCATAGTTGTTTGCTTAATAGCTTTACTTAATTGCGGTAGTTCTCTTTCTAGTATAGCTTTAATTCCTCCCTTGCACTTAAATTTTCTAAAACCCTAGTTTTTCCGTCGATAAGATAATAGCGTTCGTGTGAGTAAGCTTAGCCAACAGTTCCCGGATTTTAATACAACACTTGTGTCCCCTTTCTACAATTCGATAGGTATACTTGCCTCATCGGGTTGCTAGTTCGGTTGCGTTTATTTTCTTCGAACCCTAGTGCGCAACAAGTTTTTGGCGTCGTTGCCGGGGAGCCAACTTCCGTTGATATTTTGAAAACACGAACCTATTAATTTTATCTTCTCTTTCTCATCCTCCTTCTTTAAATTTTAAAAATCCAAAAAATTTTTTATCACCGCTCTTAATAGTAACCAACCTCACAATTTTTCTACGCCACCTAATTCTCTCGAAAAGGGCAAAGGGCTTTAAGCGCCACTTTCTTGTCTAGTACCTTGCGAACCCTTCACGGGGTAGTCCTTGGGAAGTTCGGGAGTTAATCTATAAAAAAAATCTATTTCAAAAAGAAAAAAATTTCTAATCTTTTTTTTCTAGTTTATCCTTTTTCTCTTCCTCTTCTTCTTTTCTGTTCTTTTAGTGCATGACCCGCGGGAGTCCGTCGGTTATTTTGGACTTGGACCACAAAATTGAGCGTACTCTTCGGAGAAGATCGCGATTTCAAGGTCCTACTATCCAAGTGCCGGTTGAGGACTCCGAGTCATTTGCTACTTTAAGAATGGAAGAACACAACATAGATGAGGCCATGCAAAGGACTATGTCCTATTATGCACGGCCGAACCTCGAGGGAACAGAATCAAGTATAGTCCGCCCTGCTATAGCAAATAATAACTTCGAACTAAAGCCTAGCATAATTCAAATGGTGCAGCAATATGTGCAATTTGACGGACTTCAAGATGAAGATCCGAACGCACATATAGCTAGCTTTCTTGAAATTTGCGACACCTTCCAGATAAATGGTGTCACAAATGATGCGATCAGGCTGAGACTCTTCCCCTTCTCTCTAAGAACTAAAGCTAAGCAGTGGCTGAACATACTTCCGAAAAATAGCATAACCACTTGGAATGAATTAACTGAAAAATTTTTGGCGAAGTATTTTCCGCCCGCTAAAACTGCAAAACTTAGGAACGACATCTCTGCCTTCGGACAAATAGACTCTGAAACCCTATACGAAACCTGGGAGAGATTTAAAGAATTATTAAGACGATGCCCACATCACGCGCTGCCTGTATGGTTACAAGTGCAGACGTTTTATAACGGGCTAAATCAAAGCACGAAGCAAATGATAGACGCAGCTTCTGGCGGTACTTTAAATCATAAGACCCCGAAAGCCGCTCTTGAGCTTTTTGAGGACATGGCCATGAACACTTATTAGTGGAATATGCCTAGGTCCCGCCCGAACAAGCCTGCAGGTATCTATGAAGTGGACAACGTCTCCCAGCTCGCTCTGCAAGTAGAAATCCTAAGCAAAAAAAACACGGAGATGACTGCTGCCTCCGGCCCTCAGGTATGGGAATCTGCAACCCCTACTCCAGAACATTTAGATTATGTTAATAATATGCCTAGAACTGCTTTTAATAATTTTTCTGCTGCGAATTTTCATCCGCCTGGTTTTAATTTTCCGAATAATTATAACCCCGCTTTAAGAAATCACCCGAACTTTTCATGGAGTAATCCATCGAATGCGATGCGCCCACCTTCGCAAAACGATTTTTCTGCACCACCACCACCACCACCTCTTCAAAATTACCCAAAACCTCCAAGCTTGGAGGAATTACTTTCTAAATATATCACCACAAATGACGCTACCATAAGAACTTTAACCGAAAGCGTAAAAAGTTTAGAAAATCAGGTAGGACAGCTCGCGAAAATAATTTCTGAGCGACCCGCAGGGTCTCTTCCTTCCAACACCAAACCCAACCCGAGAGAGCAAGCGAAAGCTATAACTCTTCGGAGTGGGAAGCAAGTCTCCGGTATGGTAAGTGAAGAGCCCGAGGCAAGCTCCGCTCCCGCCTCTAAAAATCAAAGCTCCGCTCCGCTTCCACCCTCTGCTGAAGAAGTAATCACCAATATTTTAGAAAATAATCTCACTCTACCACCCATCTTCAAAAATAATTCAACTCCGCCATACCCCTCTGAACTTAATAGACAACGTCAAGATGATCAGTACTCCCGCTTCTTAGAAATCTTCAAACAAATCCACATTAATCTTCCCTTCCACGAGGCTATTTCGCAGATGCCGAAATACGCCAAATATCTTAAAGACCTCCTCACAAACAAGAAGAAGTTAGAGAATCTTTCGCACGTCACGCTAAACGCCGAGTGCTCCGCCATTTTAACAAATGGTTTGCCAAAGAAAATCAGTGACCCGGGTAGTTTCTCTATCCCGTGTGTCTTCGGTGATCTTTTTGTTAAACACGCGTTAGCCGACTTAGGCGCGAGTATAAACCTGATGCCCTTTTAGTTGTTCAAAAAGTTAGGGATTGGTAGCCTTAACCCCACGCGTATGAGTATCCAGCTAGCCGATAGATCTGTCAAGTACCCGTTAGGAATAGTGGAGGACGTTCTAGTGAAAGTCGACAAGTTCATCTTCCTGGTGGACTTTGTCATTTTGGACATCGAAGAAGACGTCGAGGTTCCCCTGATCCTTGGCCGACCCTTCCTTGCCACCTACCGAGCCATCATTGACGTAAGCAATGGTAAGCTCTTTCTTCGAGTAGGCGACGACGAAGTCACATTTTCTATCACCCCTTCGATGAAGAACACCTTATCGAACGATGACTCATGTTTTTTCGTAGATGCCGTGAGTGATGATTCTTCCTACTGCCTCTCCGACTTTGAAAAAGAATTTTCTACTTTTTGCTCCTCTTCTCTTACAACGGAATCACTGCAAGGAAGTGATGAATCTTCTTATTGTCTTTCTGAGTTTGAAAAAGAATTTTCTGAATTTTGTTCTTCCTCTATTCTTCCTACTGAATCGCTACAAGAAGCCGTCTTGGCTGCTAGCCCCACCCCTTATTACGTTCCTTATAAAAAAGTTTATGAAGATATTATTTTTGAAAAAGAAAGAATCTCAAAATCCTCTTATGAAGAACCCCCTACCCTAGAACTTAAAGAACTTCCCGAACACCTTAAGTATGCTTTCTTAGAAAAAGACTCCAAGTTACCAGTTATCGTTTCGGCCTACCTCACGGATACGCATAACGATAAACTTCTTCTAGTTCTACATAAGCATCGCCGGGCTATTGCTTGGCAAATTTCTGATATCAAGGGCATAAGCCCATCTTTTTGTACCCATAAAATTTTAATGGAAGATAATTCGCGTAACTCTATCCAACCTCAGCGCCGTATAAACCCGAATATGAAAGAAGTAGTTAAGGGCGAGGTTATGAAACTATTAGACGCAGGAATTATCTACCCTATTTCGGACAGTAAGTGGGTTAGTCCCGTTCAGGTAGTTCCAAAGAAGGGAGGGATCACCGTAGTTAGTAATGAGAATAATGAATTAATCCCGACGCGGACGGTGACGGGTTGGCGTATGTGCATAGATTACCGTAAGTTAAATGACGCCACCCGAAAGGACCACTTCCTTTACCGTTTATCGACCAGATTTTAGAACGTCTCTCCGGCCATAGCTTTTATTGTTTTCTCGATGGCCTCTCAGGGTACTTTCAAATACCCATCTCTCCCGAGGACCAAGAGAAAACTACGTTTACTTGTCCCTTCGGCACCTTCGCGTACCGAAGAATGCCGTTTGGATTATGCAATGCGCCAGCTACATTCCAGCGATGTATGCTCGCAATATTTGACAAGTACGTAGAAAGCATTATGGAGGTATTCATGGATGATTTCTCCGTGTTCGACGATTCCTTCGATAGATGTTTAGAAAACCTCGAAAAAGTCTTAGAACGATGCGAAGAAACTAACCTTGCCCTAAATTGGGAAAAATGCCATTTTATGGTGAGGGAAGGGTTAGTTTTGGGTCATAAAATTTCTGCTAAAGGTATCGAGGTGGACGTTGCCAAGATAGAAGTTATTGAGAAGTTGCCGCCGCCTACAAACATAAAAGCTATAAGAAGTTTCCTAGGCCACGCTGGTTTTTATCGTCGTTTTATAAAGGACTTCTCCAAGATCACAAAGCCCCTCACCCATCTCTTAGAAAAAGATGCTCCATTCATTTTTGATGATTCTTGTATTTCTGCCTTTGAATTAATTAAAGAAAAGTTAATTAACGCACCGATTATGATAGCTCCGGTGTGGGACCTTCCTTTCGAGATTATGTGCGATGCGAGTAGTTTTGCGGTGGGGGCCGTATTAGGTCAACGCATATCTAAGAACTTCCACCCCATCTATTACGCTAGTAAAACCCTCACATCTGCACAAGAAAATTACACCACAATCGAGAAGGAGCTCTTAGCTGTAGTATTTGCGTTTGATAAATTCCGCCCTTACATTACTCTTTCAAAAATCATTGTTTTTACGGACCACTCGGCCCTCAAGTACCTTCTTGCCAAAACGGATGCCAAGCCTCGCTTGATTCGCTGGGTCTTACTCCTCCAGGAGTTTGACTTAGAGATCCGTGATAAGCGAGGAGCCGAGAACTTGGCCGCCGACCATCTATCCAGATTAGATAACCCCTTAATAGAAAAATTAAATGAAAAATCTTTTAATGACTATTTTCCTGATGAGAAGCTGCTTTTAGTTAATACATCTACTTCTCCTTGGTTCGCGCACATCACCAACTATCTAGTGGCCCGGGTGATCCCAAGAGAGTTCTCCTCTCAGCAAAAGAAGAAATTATTTTCTGAGCTGAAGAACTACTTTTGGGAAGACCCGCATCTTTTCAAAATCTGTGCGGATCAAGTGATAAGGAGATGTGTTTCTTATGAGGAAGGAATTGATATTCTAAAACATTTGCATGAAGGTCCGACGGGTGGGCACTATCAAGCTGCTCGCACCGCTCATAAGGTGCTTTGCGCGGGTTTTTACTGGCCTGGCCTGTTTAAAGATGCGCAAGCCTTTGTGAGCAGGTGTGATAGTTGCCAACGGTCGGGCAACATCTCTAATAAAAATGAAATGCCCCAAAATTATTTCTTAGAGTGCGAAAGTTTCGACCTCTGGGGAATTGATTTTGTTGGCCCCCTTCCTTCTAGCTTCAGAAAAAAATATATTTTAGTTGCTGTTGATTATGTTTCACGATGGGCTGAGGCACAAGCTCTTCATACGAACGACTCCCGAGTTGTAGTCACGTTTTAAAAAAAATTATTTTCTAGATTCGGTACGCCTCGCGCAATCGTTAGCGATAGGGGTTCCCATTTCTGTAACGTACAATTTTCAAAAATCCTTACCAAATACGGCGTTACACATAAGCTTTCTACTGCCTACCACCCCCAAACTAACGGTCAAGTCGAAGTAGTTAATAGAGAAATAAAAAGAATACTAGAAAAGACTGTTTCAACCTCTAGAAAAGACTGGTCAACCAAACTTGACGATGCCTTATGGGCCTACCGAACAGCGTACAAAACCGCCCTCAGATGTACGCCGTATCGGCTGGTATATGGAAAATCGTGCCATCTGCTTGTAGAGTTAGAACACCGCGCCTTTTGGGCCTTAAAATTTTTAAACTTCGATCCCCACTTAGTCGGTGACCTTCGAAAATTTCAACTAAATGAACTCGACGAGTGGCGCTCTTATGCTTATGAAAATAATAAACTTTATAAAGAGCGGACGAAGCGTTTACACGATAAACACTTAAGGCACCCTAAAAACTTTAAGCCGTGCGACCAAGTCCTTTTATATAATTCTCGTTTACGTTTATTTCCGGGCAAATTAAAATCTCGCTGGTCTGGCCCGTTTTCTGTTTTAGAAGTATTTCCTTATGGAACTGTTTTAATTTCTCACCCTGATAAGGGTAATTTCAAAGTGAATGGTCAGCGTCTTAAACTCTACTTTTCTGGTGATGATGATGTCAGTCCAAACATTATTAAGTTTCTGCTTCACGAACTTTAATCTTGAGCTTTTAATTTTTTGCTAAAAACAATTTTATTTCGGGACAACAATATTCTTGGACAAAATTATTTTTTTGATGCGTCGAGCTCAACGACGCTTTAACCAAAGGGCGCTCTTGGGAGGCAACCCAAGTTATCTTTTTCTGTTTTTTTTTATTTTACAATTTTTGCCTCGGACGGATCCGACAAGCTGAAGCTTCTGCGATCGCCTGCTCCAACATTGCTGAATCCATCACAAAGTCCAAAGAAGACATTCGGGGAGCGGCATCACTCAGCTTTCGCAGCAAATAAATCCGGGGAAGTACCTGTATTTCAATTCTGTCTTTCAATTCTGTACTTTATTTTTCTCTCCTTCTCCAATCCCCTTCTTTAGCCATTGAGGACAATGTCTGTTTTAAGCTTGGGGGAGGATTTCCTCCTTCATTTTTGTGTAGTGTAAATAATCTTCTTTTTGTATATATTGTAAATATTTCCTAAAAAAAATGAATATCTTAAAATTCCAAAAAAAAAAAGAGAAAAAATCCAAAATCCAAAAAAAAAGTGAATATTTCTCAAAAAAAAAAAATATATATATGTGTTTTTGAATAGTTTAGACATTTTGGTATTTCAATAGTACCCCTAGTTTTTAGTTTTGTTTTACTCAAAATCTCCTATAAACAACTTAGTTAATTATAATATTTCTAATCGTTCTTTTTAATTATGTTTCACAAGTAAAATGTTGGTCATGCTGTGTTTCTAATTCACGGTAGCATGTTAAGGAGAAATATTTTTCTAAAAACTCGCATTTCTATTATGGTTTTTTGTTGTTTATTTCCTTTACTTTCTTAAAAATTCATCATCCACTAATTTCTTTTTCGTTTTTGAATAATTTTTGTAAAGTCAACTTTTGAATAACGTAGTAGATGTGAACGATCCAAGTCACCTATTATTTCTATTTTCAAGTTAATTTCATCAATCTTCTTTTATTATCTAGGACTCGCTTTTTGAAATTTTTCAAACCTTTGTTTTAAATAAATTCAAAAGCGTGAAAATGATTTAGGCCGTTTTCGTTTTCGTTTGAGCTTTCCGGCGAACCTAAAAACTTTTACCACTAGTTAGCCGTTTTTGAGCCTTTTTTCCGATTACATTTGATAGCTCCTCCCTTTATTTCAGTTTCACCAAAGCCAAAATTTCCAACCTATCGAATCACACTAGCCTTTTTGAGTTTCATAAATTAGTTTGACGATTTTGATAGGATATTTTGTGATTTTTGTGGGAGAAAGATTTTTGAAAAAAAGGGATGTCGAAAGTGATGTTTATTTTTGTTTGGCCAACTCAAAAAGGAAAATAAAAATATATATGGCCTTTGTTTTGAAAAAAAAAATGAAAAAAAAGAAGAAAAAGAAAAAAAATGTGTATATATTTTTATGAAATTTTTTGAAACTCTTTGCTTTGGTTTAGTGTGATTTTAAAACTTTCACGTTTATCTTTGAATTCCACTCCTGATCATTTTCCTAAACCAAACGTTTCTGTCCTATTTAAGTCCTTTTGATTCACGCTTTTTGATTTTTATTTAATAACTAAGAAAAGAAAAACAGTAAATCAGTTTTAGTTTTGGATTTAAACCTAGATTTTTGTTAATTAAATTGATATAATTATAATGCGTTGCTTGGATCTAGTAACAACTCAATGCGTGTTTTTCATTTTCGTTCCTTTGCTTAAGTCCATTTAAAAAATCTCGTTAAAATTTTGGATGATTTGTTTTTATTAAGTAAAGTTTATAAAAGTTTTACCATACCTAAATAATTGTTTTAGACTTACATTTCACCTTTTCCCTACTAAGAATTTCGCATAGTACTTGTGTTGGCATAATTAGAATTTTTTGATTAGTCTTTTTTATAAATATCTAGTTTTTATATTTTTGCTTGGGGACAAGCAAAGCTTAAGCTTGGGGGAATTTGATAATACGTTTTGTATCCTAAACTATTATCGTATTTTCTATTTTATATTATGCAAATTATGTCTATTATTAGTTTATTTTTATCATTTTTATGTAAATATTATTGCCACTGACTTTTTCTTGTCCTTTTGCAGGTTTCCAGAAAATTGGCCAAAATGACCTGTCACGCCCCCCTGTCACGCCCTCCCTGGGCGTGACCTAGGGTGTGTCACACGATCCCGAGGACTCCTGCTGGAAGGGACAGAAAACTGTCAAAAACCACTGTCACGCCCCCTGACACGCCCTCCCTGGGCGTGTCACCAGGCGTGACCAGGGGCGTGTCGCCCTCTGCCGCAAAGCCTGCCGCCGCATTAAATGTCGTTCCGCCTCAGCACGCAAACAGTACTGTCACGCCCCCCGTCACGGGCGTGACCTGGGGCGTGACATCAACTTTTCGACGACTGACGGATTTCCGACCAATGATTTGGACATGACGTGCCTGTCACGCCCCACTATCACGGGCGTGACCTAGGGCGTGACCACCGACGTACCGAAGCAATCATCCCTCCCGCCAGAATCCAGAGCCAGAGGTCAACATAGTACTGTCACGCCCCCTGACACGCCCCCCCTAGGGCGTGTCGGAGGGCGTGACCAACCCGTGAAAATTTTCTATAAATTGAGCCCCCCTCTCCATTTCAGCAAGCTTTGGTTGAGAGGGGGAGGTGCTGCCCCTTTGATTCTTGAGTTTTTTATGCTTTCTCTCTCTCTCTCTCTCTCTCTCTCTCTCTCTCTCCTTTGTAATTTTTGCTTAATCATGGTTTACTTTAGCTTTCTTTGTAATCTTGGCTCTTGCTTAGTGCTAATTGTAGGGCTAGAATAGGATTTAATTTTCATGCACTTGTAATTTCGATTTCAATAGTGTAACTTGCCTTTTTTCATTAATAAAAGTGTTCTTCCTTTACTTGTGTTCCTTTATATGCTTTTCTACTCATCTCCCCTCCTCCACTCCATTATGATTAACTAATCCTCCTTGTACTCGATCTTGATGATCCGAGGTTAGAGCGATTATGTTATGATGTTTTAATTAATCTTTTCTTTTTAGGTTAGGGCCTTGAATTACTCTTGATTAATCACGGGTTGGAGGTATATTTTCGATATATACTCTCCGCCTTTGCTTTCATTCTGGGCTAGCCGAGAGGCCGAAAGAATGAAGTGAGCATTCAAGAGTAAAGGGAGTTGTACGCACCCCTCGAGAGAGGCAGACGTCCAAATCTCCCGGATTGGAGTAAAATCCAATAGTGGGGTTCACCGCGTAAAGCGAGTTTTAGGCCTCTGATTTAGACGAGTGTCAGTCGGACCTTCCTAAACTCAGTTGGACACGACTTCGAGAGAAGCGTGTTCGAGCTTTAGGAATCTCCACGGTCAAGGACCTTTATCCTATTAAGTTCAGATTTTTATCGCATTTTCTTAATCGTCTTTAGCCGAGGTGAATCTTGATTGAGTGAATTTCCATTTCAAATTTTCTACCTTTCGTAGTAATCACCTATCTTGTGCTCTTTAATTAACTGCAGTAGTTTCCTTTCTAGCATAGTTGTTTGCTTAATAGCTTTACTTAATTGCGGTAGTTCTCTTTCTAGTATAGCTTTAATTCCTCCCTTGCACTTAAATTTTCTAAAACCCTAGTTTTTCCGTCGATAAGATAATTGCGTTCGTGTGAGTAAGCTTAGCCAACAGTTCCCGGATTTCAATACGACACTTGTGTCCCCGTGCTACAATTCGATAGGTATACTTGCCTCATCGGGTTGCTAGTTCGGTTGCGTTTATTTTCTTCAAACCCTAGCGCGCAACAATCCCCTGCTCGGCGTGGCATCATGACGCGTGTTTTCTCATACTTTGATAATTCTTTAATTTGGAGAAAATGCGGGTTGTGACAGTTGGTATCAAAGGGAGGTTGCTTGACAAGTTAGTCGGGCAACCTTTCTTTGAATCCTTTAGTAGTTCCGCATCATGCCATTCACACACCGATATGTCATCAGCACGTCTTGGCAAAAGCAAGAACACTACACTCATTGCATAACATGAAGTATACGGGGCATATTATGTAGTATGGAATGCATAATATGTGTTCGTATATAAATCCACCATAGAGGCAACATGTGAGGGTTATGTAGTATGGGATGCATAGCCTCACCACATGGCTGCGACTAGCTCGTTTTCTCTTTCGTTGCATGAGAATGTTATGTAGTATGGGATGCATAACATTTTAATGCGTACGCCGCTCATAACATGAATTAGGGCCTTTTTAGAATGCCTAGCACAATCATGCATAGCATAATATTGCATAAACACAACGTGCCAAGCTAAAGACTAGCAGGATGACATATGTACACACATAAGCTTTCAAGTCAAAAGTAATACAAATTCATGCATTCCTGATCTAGGCACATGAATTAGCATGGTGGTGGTTAACCATCTTCGGTTAGGACATAACATCAATTTTTGTAAAAAGATAAACTCCCAGATCAAGTTTAGCAGCTTTAAGTTCATATCTATATATGTATTGTCTGTACTTGTAGTTGGGTCTAGCCGTTGTACTAGGATCTAACTAGTGTTATTATGATTTTAGGATGGCGTGATGTCCTTCGACTCGATCGACTCCCCTGTCTGAAGGTGAGTCATATGGAGCTCAGAATGACGCGGTGATCGAGAGCCTGCGGTAGAGTAGCGATGCCATGAGCAGGCAGATGGTAGAGATGCAGGCTAAGATTCAGTCCCTGGTGGAGGTTGTGGCAGGTCAGACTCAAGGAGTGCAAGGTCCTACAGGGGGGTTAGTTGTCCCTCCTCCTCTTGCACCCTTAAAGCCTCTAGTGGTCGTGCCAGTAGAGATGGCCTTCATCTCGCAATTTCAGAGGCTGAGCCCTCCCACTTATGACGGGAAGGCAGATTTCATGGTGATAGACAATTGGCTGATCTCCATGGAGGAGATGTTCTCGTACTCAGGGATTGCAGATGATCAGAGGGTGATGATAGCCGCCTATCAGCTTAAAGGTTTTGCTAAGATTTGGTGGCTGAGAGAGAAGGAGAGCTTGGTAGGTTGATGCTCTTGGGAGGTGTTCAAGGAGATGTTGTTGAGGAAGTTCTTACCCTCGGTCGAGCGTGACCGCCTCATGAACGACTTCCTCCATCTGAAGCAAAGGCAACTCACGGTGGGTGAGTATGAGATAGAGTTCAACAAGTTGAGCTGTTTTGCCCCTGGATTGGTCAACATTGAGGCTGATCGAGTTAAGCGATTTCTCGGTGGTTTGAGGAGCGAGGTGCAGCAGTTGACCAGTGCTTAAGTGTCAGAGACTTATGCAGGAGTAGTGGAGGCTGCTCTGAAGGTGGAGGCTATTGAGACCGCGAAGAGCAGAGGCCAGTAAATAAGGAAGGACAAGAGGAAGTCTGTGGAGGAGAAGAAACCACGGGTACCCGGTGCGGCTCCGGGAAAGAAGAGCAAAGTGGTGTGCAGCTTCTGTGGCCGATCAGGCCACCCTGTCGAGAGATGTTTCAAGAAGGAAGTAGCCCAGAAGAAGGAGCAGGTTCATGCGATTCAGGGTGCTCCTAGGAGAGATGTCTCCTGTTCTGTTTGCAAGCGGCCCGGGCATGATGCTGCCAAGTGCTGGTCCAAGGATAAAGTCTGCTTTTAATGTGGGCAGAAGGGACACATCAAGTCTAGGTGTCCTTAGGTCCAGCCTATTCTTCATGCAGTTCCACTACAGGCATTACCTCTACCTCAGCGTGTGGACAAGGGAAAGGAAAAGCTGAACGTGATCTCTTCTGAGGAGGCTCAAGCTTCGACTCAGGTCATCTCAGGTTAGTTGTCTTTCCAGTCTGAAGGTTTTGTTCTTGTTTTGCTAAGAATATTTGCACTATTATTGTGGTAGTTCCTTAGTTTTATATGCTCTTATAGGGAAATTTAAGGTGAAGAACCGCTAGGCGCGTGTTTTTGTTTGACTCTGGTGCTACCCACTCGTTCGTGGCTAGAGCCTTTGTGGAGCGACATCGGTTGTCTTTAGATCAAGTTCGGGATACCTTCCGTATCAAGTTCCCCTCTAGTGAATCTGTGTTGTCAGATTTTGGCATGTTAGATTGCCCTGTTTTGTTGGGGGACTTCCTTGCGAAGGCAGACCTGAAGATGATTGATCTGGAGGACTTCGATGTTATTTTGGGCATGGACTGGCTGTCTAGGTATGATGCAGTCATTCAGTGTAAAGGGAAGCGCTTGGACTTCATCAGGGACAATGGTCAGCCCGGAAGCGTGTATGCTGATCTATGCAAGGATTCTCCTGTTATCTCTGCGGTATGTGCTCAGAAGCTGTTTCTTTCGGATTGTTTTGCTTGTTTGGTCTCGGTTGTTGGGACCGCTGTTAGTGTACCGCGCTTGGAGGAGATTCCAATTGTTTGTGGTTTTGCCGATGTTTTTCCTGATGATCTTCATGGCCTTCCTCCTGAGCGGGATGTTGAGTTTGTGATCGATCTGGAGTCGGATACACGTCCTATTGCTAAGGCGCCGTACTGGATGGCCGCTCGTGAGTTAGAGGAGTTGTCAGTTCAGTTGGATGAGCTGTTGGCAAAGGGATTTATCAGGCAGAGTTCGTCGCCTTGGGGTGCTCCTGTGATGTTTGTGAAGAAGAAATATGGGTCAATGCGGCTTTGCATCGACTATAGGGAGTTGAACAAAGTCACAATTAAGAACATGTACCCTCTGCCGAGGATCGATGACTTATTTGACCAGTTGAGCGAAAGCACAGTGTTCTCCAAGATCGATCTTCGTTCAGGCTATCATCAGCTCAGGATCCGTGAGGCAGATATTCCACGGACTGCGTTTAGATCGAGTCTTGGACACTTTGTGTTCTTGGTGATGTCATTTGGTTTGACCAACGCACCATCAGCCTTCATGGATATGATAAACTGGGTGTTCAAGGATTTCTTAGACAAGTTCGTGGTGGTCTTCATCGATAACGTGTTGGTTTATTCTCGCAGTGCTAAGGAGCATGAGCAGTATCTGCGCTTGGTTCTATCAGAGTTGAGGAACCAAAAGTTATTCGCGAAGCTGAGCAAGTGCGAATTTTGGTTGCCTCAGGTTTCATTTCTAGGCCACGTGGTGAACAAGGATGGGATCTCGGTCGACCCAGAAAAGGTCGCAGCAGTGATGGATTGGAGAAGGCCGAATACGCCTAAGGAGATCAGGAGTTTCCTAGGGTTGGCTGGCTACTACAATAGGTTCGTGGAGGGTTTCTCTTCCCTAGCTGCACCTTTGACCAAGCTGACTCAGAAGAACGTGGCTTTTGTTTGGAGCGAGAAGTGCGAAGAAGCCTTCCTGGAGTTAAAGAGGAGATTGTTCACTGCTCCCGTTCTGACCCTGCCTACTGAAGGGGTGGATTATGATGTTTACGTGGATGCTTCGCATGTAGGTCTGGGTTGTGTGTTAATGCATGTTGGAAAAGTGATGTCCTATGGGTCAAGACAACTGAGACTCATAAGAAGAATTATCCAACGCATGACCTCGAGTTCGCAGCGGTTATTTATGCGTTGAAGCTGTGGAGACACCTACTTTATGGGGCTCAGTGCAAGATCTTCACCGACGATAAGAGCCTAAAGTACGTGTTCACGCAAGAAGGAGTTGAATCTGCGCTAGTAGCGGTAGCTAGAGTATGTGGCCGATTATGAAGTAGAGATCCAGTATCATCCAGGCAAGGCCATTGTGGTGGCCGACGCCTTGAGCCGAAAGACGGGAAAGATCTTTAATCTCGTCGCGGATCGTTTAGTGGAGGAGTTCCTCCTTATGGATATATAAGTGGGATACTGTGGCTTGCAGAGTAGTTTATTAGTGGCAGAGCCGTCTTGGATTTCTTTGACCAGACTGCACCAGAAAGACGATCCGGATCTTCTATACTTATTCACCAGGACTGAGAAGGGGGAGTTGCCAGACTTTGTTATCGATGATGCGGGTACTTTGAAGTACCGCGGCAGATTTTTCATCCCCGCTGTTGGGGACATTAGAGGTATTTTTTGCAGAGAGGCTCATGGATCTAGCGTTTCCTACCATCAAGGATCTACGAAGATGTATCGTGACCTAAAGCAAATTGCCTGGTGGTATGGCATAAAAAGCGATATAGCCCGATTTGTTGCGAAGTGCCACACTTGCAAGCGTGTGAAGGCCGATCATGGAAGGCCTGATGGCAAGTTGACTTCGTTAGAGATCCCGACTTGGAAGTGGGAAAGTATATCTATGGACTTCATCACGGGTTTACCGTGATCCCCGAGGGGATTTGATTCTGTCTGGGTCATAGTGGATTGACTGACGAAGTGTTCTCACTTCGTGCCATATAAGATTGATTACCCGATGAAGAAGATAGCGGAGTTGTACTTGAATTAAGTCATCCGACTGCATGGTGTGCCTGTGAGTATCATTTCTGATCGAGACTCCCGGTTTACTTCTCGTTTTTGGCAGAGTCTGCAGGAGGGTTTGGGTACGGATCTGAGGTATTCAACTGCTTACCACCCGCAGACCAATGGGCAGACGGAGTGGGTGAACCAGATAGTTGAGGATATGATCTGATGTTATATTTTAGACCACGGTGGAGCGTGGGATGAGCAGCTGCGACTTATGGAATTTTCATACAACAACAGTTATCAGGAAAGCTTGCAGATGGCTCCTTTTGAAGCCTTGTATGGGAGGCACTACAGAACACCGTTGTTTTGGGCTGAGGCTGGTGAGAGGACTTTTTAGGGTCCAGATGCTCTTGAGGAGATGGAAGTCGCAGTGAAGCTTATTCGTGAGAAGCTTCGTGTAGCTCGGGAGAGATAAGAGAAGAACGTCAATCGGCGTAGGTCTTCCTTGGAGTTTTCTGTAGGGGACCTTGTATTTCTTAAGGCTTCCCTGATGGTGGGTGTAAAGAGGTTTGGTAAGAATCGGAAATTGGACTTGAGGTATGTGGGCCCATTTAAGATTTTGGAGTGGATTGGCGTGTCAGCTTATAGATTGGATTTGCCAGCAAACTTCCCAAGTATTCATAATGTTTCCATGTAAGCCAATTGCAGAAGTGTGTGCGCAACAGTGGGAAAGTCTTGGACGTTGTGCCCCAGTTATAGCCCAACCTCTCTTTTGTTGAAGTGCCGGTCCATATTTTGGATACTTAGGAACGGGTGCTGCGAAAGAAGTCCATTCCGATGGTGAAAGTTCTTTGAAGGAATCAGGATTTGGACAGCGCGACTTGGGAGCTAGAGTCGGCCATGAGGAAAGCTTACCCTCACCTGTTTCCCTGATTTTGATCGGTATGTTTTCCTTCTTGTAACTCATATTTGTTACTTTTCCTTCTTTAGTAGGAGTGCTGTGCGTAAAGTTTCTAGACGAAACTTTCTTTTAGGGGTAGTGACTGTAATGCCCCCGATTTTTCTGCGACTATTTTATTCTCATTTGGCGTTACGATGACGCGTTTTCGTGGCTCATGTCATTTGTGGAGTGTGGTTTAGCTCCTTAGAACTGAGTGGCCTATTTTGTAGCCTATGGGCAAGGTCTCCCTAGCAAGCCGAGTCATTTTGGGTGACCCGGTGTGCCCTCTGTGGGGATGCTTGTGTTTTGGATTTAGGTGGGTATAACTCGAGTTCTGTTCGTCAAAAGTTAATTTCGACTTCGCCGATGTGTTCGTAGCGTAGGTATTTAGCTACGGTGCAAATTTCGTCAAATTCTGAGGTAGTTCGGTTTTCGCATCGTTTTGGGTGTGCTATTAGTAAAATCAAATTAGAAATTTGATTTTAGCTGAGTGAATCGGCATTTTCAGTCAGCGGTTAGGATGATTAGGCGTGTTAAGACTTATTTAAAGCCTTAATTAGAAGTTGGCAGGCCACTCTCCTCCATCTTCCCAAGACAGAAAACCGTCTGCTCCTGTTCGCGGAAAACAGAGGCGGAACGGCAGTTAGCCCTAGCTTTCGGACGGTGATTCTGGGAGTGTTTGTGGACGAATTTTGATTCTGAAAGCGGCGTTGTCTTGCTCTCTCTCAGATCTACGTTTCGACGGTAAGAAATTTGATTTTCGTTGAGTTTTAGGAGATTTGGGATTTCGGTCTTGTGGTTTTCAGCCATTAAAGTACGGGCGTGTGCTTTTAGGTGCTGATGTTGCTAGTGCCAAGTGAAGAGGAGAGAAAGCCGTCCAAGCTTCACCGGAAATCGAGGCAAGTGGTATTCTTGCCCTTGCCATTGTTTTTCTCTTTAAATTCTGAAAAGTCCCGGTTAGCCCTAGGGTAGAAGCCAAGCATGTTCTCTTTTATCTTGCTGAATTTAGGGCTTAGATTCTCCTATGAGCCCCCCTTCTTTGTGCTGTTGGTGCTCAACCCGCCGGCGTAATGCAATCAGTTAAACTCCAGATTGTTGTCTCGTTGGTGGCTTGCGGGTGAAGCCAAGAGAGTGAGAGAGGAGGGGGTGCCTGCTGTGTTTGTTGGATAGATCCTATTTTTGGATTCTGTCTTGCCGGCGTTGAGTGTGGTGCACACACTCAAAGCCTTTGCGGGTTTGGCATTGAGTGTGGTAGATACACTCAACGCCACAGCTGTAGAAAGTCAGAATTTTGCTAAGTGCTAGGGCGTTGAGTGAGGTCGACTCACTAGACGCCATAGCCCCTGCTAGCGGCTAAGTACTTTGGTGTTGAGTGAGTCGACCTCACTCAACGCCATTTCTGTTTTGGCGTTGTGTGAGGCAAGCTCACTCAACGCCGCGGTTTTGCTGAGAAGCTAAGTGTTTTGGCGTTGAGTGAGTCGACCTCACTCAACGCAATTTCGGTTTTGGCATTGAGTGTGGTGGACTCACTCAACGTCGTCGCTTCTGTGCAGCCAAGTACTTTGGCATTGAGTGAGGTAGTCTCACTCAACGCATAGCCTTTTCTGAGGATAAGTACTTTGGCGTTGAGTGAGTTGACCTCACTCAATGCCATTTATGGTTTGGCATTGAGTGAGGTGGCCTCACTCAACGTCGAAGGAAAGTTTGCGGCCAATTCCTGTGGCGTTGAGCGAGTGTACCTCACTCAACGCCATTTCTGCTTTGGCGTTGAGTGAGGTAGACTCACTCAACGCCACAGCCCTTCTTCGCGGCCAGAATTTCTGGCATTGAGTGAGACGACCTCACTCAACGCCATTTCTGTTTTGGCATTGAGTGAGGTCAGCTCACTCAATGCCGAAGATTTTCCTTGTTACGGCTAAGTGCCAGGGCGTTGAGTGAGTGAACCTCACTCAACTCCATTGCTTTTTTGGCATTGAGTTAGGTGGACTCACTCAACGCCGTAGTTTTCTTTTTCAGCTAAGTGTAAGGGCATTGAGTGAGTGAGCTTCACTCAACGCCATTGCTGTTTTGGCGTTGAGTGAGGCCAGCTCAATCAACGCCACTTTCTCTAATTGTGGTTAAGTACCAGGGCGTTGAGTGAGTGTACCTTACTCAACTCCATCGCTATTTTGGCGTTGAGTGAGGTTAGCTCACTCAACGGCAGAGAATTCTTGCGGGAGGCATTGAGTGAGTGAACCTCACTACACGCCATGTATGTTGTTGCATTGAGTGAGGCTAGCTCACTCAACGCAAGAGTAGTTCTTCTGGAGGGCATTGAGTGAGTGAACCTTACTCAACAACATGGTTGTTCCGGCGCTGAGTGAGGCTAACTCACTTAAAGACAAGGTTTGGTTAGGCATTGAGTGGGTCCCACTCAACGCCAAGCCGTGTTGAGTCATTTCAACACTTTTCCCTACCTTGATTTTCGCTCCCGAGTGAATTCCTTGATTTTCTTTGTTTTCTGAGGTTCCTTGTCGACCATGTTTTACTTTCCTAAAGGCCGAATCGTGGGTCGTGGTTAGTAGTGGTGGTTTGAAGCTCTTCATGGGGGAGGTGTTGTGTAATTTAGCCGTGGCAACACTTTTCTTCTATCTTGCACCAGGTACAGACTGGGCAAGGGGGTGGAAGGTCCCTAGTACTTTCACATGTAGACCCTTGAGCTTGTTGGCTTGGAAATGGTGGTTGGGGGACTGAGTTTACCTCCAACCCGAATCCTTGTTGTTTGTTTTTTTGCTACTACCATCTCCCACAGCTTAGGGTGTTAGATGTTTCTTCCTTGGTAGATTGCAGAACTTTGGGCTCTAGGTAGCTTAGTAGACTCTGCAGGATGTAGTTTCTGGGCAGGGTTGATGCTATTTCCTCGCACGTAGTGCATTTCTTTTTGTCTTGCTTTGGGCAATTGTGACTTTTACTGCGGTGTGTTTACCTCTTTCATTTATCCTCTGGTTAACACTTTCATGAGGTTTTTCATTGTTTTGCTTGCTGAGGTATTCTTTCTTCTTTTGAATGCCTCAGGTTCTGAGCAGTAGCCAGTTTGGTGGCTAGGTTGCAGTGGTGTTGCTGGTGGTCTCTTGGACTTTGGAGATCCTTCTGGATTTGTTTAGTGCGGTAGTTTTCTTCTGCACTTTCTTACAGACATACATATTTGCCAGTGGGTTCGTGTCAGGTTGTTGGCGCCCACTGGTAGTTTTTACCTTTGTACTAGATATGTTACTTTTGCTGCTACCATTTTTTTGTAGATAGTCTACTTTCTCTTGGGAGGATTTATGCTAGGTTGCTAGTTATTTTAAAACTACAACTATTATGATAAGTATAGTGTTGGAACCCTAGGTTTTGATTTGAGTTCAGTCCTCTCTTTCTGTCTCTTGACCCAAGATTTATCTATGGTCAAAGGTTAGTTGATAGTTTAGATTCTCTAATTGTGTAGAATTGCTTTTCCAGATGAATATTTGGTTAAGTTGTTTTTCGTTCGACTATAGTCGAACGTCGCTCGACTATCGTCTATCGGCTGATCGACGATCTTCTATCAGTTGGTCGACGTTCTGTCTGCGTTGATAGCTCGACTATCTGTTGATAGGTCGACTATCTGTTTGCTTTGATAGTTTGACTATCTGTCCTGATAGTTCAACTATCTGATAGGTCGACTATCTGTTGATAGGTCGACTATCTGTCCGCTTTGATAGTTTGACTATCTGTTGATAGGTCGACTATCTGTGTTGCTTTGATAGTTTGACTATCTGCTTGGATAGTTCAACTATCTGATAGTTCGACTATCTGTTGATAGGTCGACTATCTGTTTTGTTTTGATAGGTCGACTATCTGTTGATAGGTCGACTATCTGTTTGTTTTGGTAGTTCGACTATCTGTCCTGATAGTTCAACTATCTGATAGCTCGACTATCTGTTGATAGGTCGACTATCTGTCTGCCTTGATAGTTCGACTATCTGTTGATAGGTCGACTATCTGTGTTGCTTTGATAGTTCGACTATCTGCTTGGATAGTTCAACTATCTGATAGTTCGACTATCTGTTGATAGGTCGACTATCTGTTTTCTGTGATAGGTCGACTATCTGTTTGATAGGCCGACTATCTGTTTTGTTTGGTAGTTCGACTATCTATCCGGATAGATCGACTATCTGATAGCTCGACTATCTGTTCTGATAGGTCGACTATCTGCTGAGGTAGTTCGACTATCTTCTTTGATAGTTCGACTATCTGGATCGTTCGACTATCTGTCCGATAGGTCGACGATCTCCGTGCGTCGACGATCTCCGTGCGTCGACGATCTCCGAGGGTCGTTCGACGTTTTGCTATTTGTTTTAAATAGTTTTGTCGTCTTCTGTGATGTGACTAATTTCATAATTATTTTGGCATATTTTATAAAAGATTATCTGAGTAAATTGTGATAACACTTCCATGTAATATATATTCTATTCTTTATGCATGAGCTAATCTTTTCTGACAAAGTTGTTTGTCTTATAGCTGAGATATGACTTCTGCCAGACTGTCCTTTATAGCCGTTAGACTCAAAAAGTCTTCCTTGGCTGTAAAGAGTCTTTTCTGATGTGACTTTCTCTTATATTATTTTATCAGAAGTATTTGCAGCTTCTTAGAAAGTTTTATCCTTTTATAGGATATCTGCCTGCAGTATTTTATTTTGCTTTATGCTTTTTGCAGCCCAGCTTGCAGAGTTCAGAAGAAGACAAGATTCAAACTCAATTAGAGCCGTTGCTGCTGCTGATATATAAAGACTTCTTTGAAGAAAGAAATAAACTAGTTCTCAGATAAAAATTCATTTCAACAAGCTTACAGCAAGATCAAGTTTACTGCTCTCAGCAATCTTCACTCAACTGAGAAGTGTTAGCTCTTCTGCTCTTCTTCAACCTGAGTTCTCCTGGTTCCAGGAAGTTCTGACGCAGAGATCTTTTGGAGAAGAAGAAGAAGATAGCTGCTAGAAGATTTTCATTTCTTATTTTATATCTTCTTGTAGTTCTTCCTTCAGTATTTACTGAAGTGTTTCTGCACTGAAGCAAGACTTCACCTGGACGTTCTTTGAGCCAGGGGGAGCCTTGATTCTTTTAGAGCTTTCTAGCTCAGTGCAAGTTATTGTGCTTCTCTAATCTATTGTAAAATAGAGAAGACACCTTAACCTCCTTTCCCCCTCCTGTACAGGGTTATTACTCCCTTCAAAAGTATCCCTTGGTGGCAGGGCACCTAATCAAAAACCTGTATTGGTTTTTAGACACCTGATCAAAAGTCTAAAGGGTTTCTTGATCTACCTGAAGCAGATCTTGTTGGTGGCAGGGCACCTGATCAAAAACCTGAGTGGATTCCTACCTTGTTGGTAGAAGAGTGGACGTACCCAAGTTATTTGGGGAACCACTATAAATTCTATGTGTCGTCTGGATTGCTTTATTTAATTACTTGCATTGTGGCTGTGATTAGATCTTAACTAGGTTTGCTAGTTGTTGTTTAGGTTTTCAAGCCTTAACTGTAATTACAGTTGGCTGCCTTTTGTGCACAACACTTGTGTTAGGCTCTAAGGTTTAATCTCAAATATCTATAACTTTCATTCCGCATTTAACTCCAAGGGAGTTGAGTAGAAAGTCAACTTTGCTAGTGCAATTTTTGATTACTCTATTCACCCCCCCTCTAGAGTAGTATTTATCCCTTCTCTTTCAATTGGTATCAGAGGGAGGTTGACTGACTGAATAGGCTAACACCTAAGTCACAAGATCTTGATAGATACCAAAGTTTATAGATATTCACTTTCACTATCATGGCCCAGTCCAAGGATTATTCTAGCACCAGACCTCCAGCATGCAACTTTGCTAAGTTTGGCATCTGGAAGGCAAGGATCAAACTATATATGAACTCTATTGATGAAAGTATCTTTGCTTCTATTTTGACAGGACCACCAAGAGCACCTACTGCAGCTACTGCCTCATCATCATCTGATATGAGTGCAGTGCCTCCTCCAGACTACAATGATGAGTACAAAAAGGCAAAGATAGCAGATGCCAAAGCAATGAATATTCTGGCTCAGACAATGTCTGATGAAGTATTCCAGAAGGTTGCTGACTGCTCCTTAGCAAAAGCTATGTGGGATACACTGAACTTGATTGTATCTGGTTCAGCTGATGAAAGGAAGGACAGAAGGTCCAACCTTATCTCACAGTATGAGAATTTCAAGAAAACTGATGCTGAATCAGTTTAAGCTATGTACACAAGGCTCAGCTCAATCATCAATGAGTTGAGGACCCTTGACAAGGACATTTCATTGACAGAGGTCAATGATAAGATTCTTATGTGCTTCCCTAGCACATGAGATCTAAGGATCTGGCCTATCAAGGAGGCCAAAAGCACAAATGAAATCTCAATAGAAGCCCTTCTCGGCAAGCTCAAGTCTTTTGAGCAAGTGCTGAAGTCCAGGGAAGCTGAAGCTGAAGCAAAGACCCCAACTCCTACAAGAAAAGAGCAAACCCTTGCTCTCAAAGCTGCTGACACTTCTGAAGGCAGCCAGTCCAATGAGGAACTGATGGCATTATTTGCCAAAAGGTTTCTCAAGATGGGAAGGAAGGAATTCAGAAAGAAATTTTCAAAGTATGAAGATAAACCAAGGTATGATCGTACCCCTTCTAAAGAAATAATCTGTTATGGTTGCAGGAAGCCTGGACATATTCTTCCAGATTGTCCAGAGGAAAAGAACAAAGATAAAAGAAAAGACAAGGATCAGCACAGGAAGCACTCCAAGCCATCCTCCTACAAGAATAAAAAGAAGGAGAGAGGCTTTGTTGCTGAAACCTGGAGCGATTCTGATGAGGAATCCTCCTCCTCAAGCTCCAGTGAGGATGAAGAAGAAAAGAAGGCAAAGGAAGTTTTCCTGATGGCAATTGATGCCTGCAGCAATCACTCAGCTGCAGAGATTTCAGATTCAGATGAAGAAATGCCAACAGAAGATGAGGTACTATCTTCTTATGATTTCACTTCTGCAGAATTTAGATTAGAATTTAAATCTTTATGTTTAGATTTAATTAGTTCTGAAAAAGAGATTAAAGAACTTAGATATAGGCTACTGGGAAAGCACTCAGCCCACGATAATATTACAAGGCAACAATTTTCACTAATGTGTGCAATTGTTAATATGAAGCAGATAAATTGGGCTGGCATTATGTTTGATTTAATAAGGAAAAAGAATGGAAAGAAAGAAGTTACCCTAGGAAGGGTAGTTGGAATTTTTCTAAAGGAGAAATACCCTCACCTGCTTGTGTCAGCCGCCACCTCCATCAACGCAAGCAAGAAGATGGATCCATCGCTATTCGCCAAATGGAAAAGGACCTTCCTGAAGCCCGCTCCTGTAGGGGTTGCTCCAGTTACTTCTGAGAGCACCAGGACTGTCGCAGTCACTCCCCCCTTCTAGCAGCTGGCTCAGCAAATTTATCTCTTCCATCTTCTTCATCAGCTTTGCCGTCTACTTCAGTTGAAGTTCCTTCAACTTCAATTGAAGTATGACATTCTGCTTCTCCTCCAGCTTCTCCTCTACCTCCTCATCTTGCTGGGATATCTCAACCCAGTTTTGATTTGTTGGTGTCTGCGATTCCCTCCCCTCCTCAGTCACCAATTCCCTCTTCAAATCATCTTGATCACCCTGCATCCATCCATGTATCTCCACATCATTCTGCAGCTCCATCCCCAGTTCCATCTCCAGCTCATTCTCCAGCTCATCTTGCATACACCATCACTGCTGCTCTTCCACCCTCTGAAATTCCTCCATCATCTTCATCATCTTCTTTTGAAATTACTCCTGCATTTATATCTAGCATTGTGGAGTTAATTACCCCCTCAATCAAAATTATGATTGATGAGGCAATTGCTCCCCTTGCTTCTTCTATCTCCTCTCTAACTGCTGCTATTCTGAAACTCTCTAAGTCTGTTGAGCCCTCTTCTTCTAGGGGCCTGGTTTCAGTCTCTACTGAAATCAAGCAGGGGGAGATGCTTGATGAAGACGTCTCTGAGCATCCCTTGGCCTCTCCTCCAGCAGTTCATCTTGCAGTAATAGAGAAAGCAACATAAGTTTCAGCTCCTCCCCCTCTATCTGAACAGGAAATTTCTGATGCAGTTTTGAAATCTGAGTTTATTGTTAAAGCCTGTTTAGAAGAGAGTTCTACTCCCTTGGTTGCCCTTTACCTAGAAGGAATCATCACCTCCTTTCTAGATGAATTGTGGGAGTTAGGACATGCTGTGGTCGATTCTGAAGGTATTCCCTTTTCTTACTTTTTAGACTTGTTAACTGATATGCTAGTTTGGGAATATCTGGAAGGCATGATTAGATGTCATTTAGAACAATTTTATTCATAAAACTACAGATAAATTGGAAGAAATTCTAGAAGTTCAAGAACCTGTTATCCAACCTGCTCTAGAAGCTCAACCAGAATCAAGTGTTCAAATATCTGAAGTTGCTCAGCCTAAAGTGCAAGCAGAACTGGTCACTTTGACAGTTTCTGAGATTCAAGAATCAGCTGCAGATGCCCAGATTGAAAAATCCACTATATGGGATGATTCCCCAGGCTTGGATTTAGATGCTCTATTGGCACAGGATGCCATAGAAGAAGAACGAGAAAGAGCTGCTCGAAAGGAAAAAGAAAGAGCTATAAAAGAGGCTATTGACCCATATGATCTACCTATCTCTTCAAATTCTGAAGATGAGATCGATTCTGATGAGTCTGCTGAGACTAAAAGAAAAAGAATTGCTAAGAAGAAAAGAAAAGCTGTTGCTCCTCCTCCTGCTAATCCAGACAATGATACACCGTATTATATACTGAAATGGATTGATCCAAAGTCAAAAGACTTCCAACATTGGATGTTGTTTTCTAAAAACCAGCAAAAGCAAAGGAAAAATTCTAAGAGGTATGACTCTCCTGTTCCTAGATGGAATCCTAGAGGTCCTCCTCCTCCACCTCCCGGTGCAGGAGCCTCAGGAAATTTATCTTCTAAATCTGCTTCTCAATCTGAAAGATCAAATCCATCTCAATCTGCTCAAAGGAAACGTTCGCAAGGATTCCAAGGTAAAAGCCAAACTGGCTATCAAAGACCTGATACTGTTAAAGAACAAGTTAAGGAGGTAGTATATCAAAGACCAACTTTTTCCCCTCCTCCTTCTCCAAAGGAAAAAGTTTCATCTCCAAAGCCAGTTCATACTGAGAAAGATGTTCCAAAAGGTAAGTGATTTATTTTTTAACTGAAAATTCTAGCAAGAACTTTGCTAAGTCTGCTCTCTCTTGTTATCTAGTTAATCAGGATAAAGAACCAGTTGACACTTCTTCTGAGATTGTTTATGAAATCCCAGAGCTGGATCCTAACTTTAGGATGGCTCGTTTTCTTAAACTGGTTGGAGCAGCGCAAATTAGGAAAGCAAAAGCAGAAGGAAAGGACACTGCCGGATTAACCACAATGTCTAAATTCAGAAAGAAGGAGCTCGAAAAATTCCAGGTCAGAACTGAGATGTTTGATCCTTCAAAATATATGGAAAGCATCCTGAGGCAGTGGTCCCAAGGACAACAGAATTGAAAATTATTGGAGAACAAGACTTGAAGCTATCGAAAAAAGAAGCTCTAGATCCTACAAGAAAAATTACTTTTGTTTTTAGCTCTTCTAATCCTGAACCTAACTCTGAAGCACCTTAATTATTCATTGATTGACAGTTAATTTCTTATCTGATTGATTGATGATATCTACTTAGTTATTTCCCTTTATGCATTTTATTTTACCTTCAGTAATTAGTTTTGTATGCTTTAATTGTTGAGAGACTTAACTAAAATAGGGGGAGATTGTTGGAACCCTAGGTTTTGATTTGAGTTCAGTCCTCTCTTTCTATCTCTTGACCCAAGATTTATCTATGGTCAAAGGTTAGTTGATAGTTTAGATTCTCTAGTTGTGTAGAATTGCTTTTCCAGATGAATATTTGGTTAAGTAGTTTTTCGTTCGACTATAGTCGAACGTCGCTCGACTATCGTCTATCGGCTGATCGACGATCGTCTATCAGTTGGTCGACGTTCTGTCTGCGTTGATAGCTCGACAATCTGTTGATAGGTCGACTATCTGTTTGCTTTGATAGTTCGACTATCTGTCCTGATAGTTCAACTATCTGATAGCTCGACTATCTGTTGATAGGTCGACTATCTGTCCGCTTTGATAGTTCGACAATCTGTTGATAGGTCGACTATCTGTGTTGCTTTGATAGTTCGACTATCTGCTTGGATAGTTCAACTATCTGATAGTTCGACTATCTGTTGATAGGTCGACTATCTGTTTTGTTTTGATAGGTCGACTATCTGTTGATAGGTCGACTATCTGTTAGTTTTGGTAGTTCGACTATCTGTCCGGATAGTTCAACTATCTGATAGCTCTACTATCTGTTGATAGGTCGACTATCTGTCCGCCTTGATAGTTCGACTATCTATTGATAGGTCGACTATCTGTGTTGCTTTGATAGTTCGACTATCTGCTTGGATAGTTCAACTATCTGATAGTTCGACTATCTGTTGATAGGTCGACAATCTGTTTTGTTTTGATAGGTCGACTATCTGTTGATAGGTCGACTATCTGTTTTCTTTGATAGGTCGACTATCTGTTTGATAGGTTGACTATCTGTTTTGTTTGGTAGTTCGACTATCTGTCCGGATAGATCGACTATCTGATAGCTCGACTATCTGTTCTGATAGTCGACTATCTGCTGAGGTAGTTCGACTATCTTCTTTGATAGTTTGACTATCTGGATCGTTCGACTATCTGTCCGATAGGTCGACGATCTACGTGCGTCGATGATCTCCGAGGGTCGTTCGACGTTTTGCTGTTTGTTTTAAATAGTTTTGTCGTCTTCTGTGATGTGACTAATTTCATAATTATTTTGGCATATTTTATAAAAGATTATCTGAGTAAATTGTGATAACACTTCCATGAAATATCTATTCTATTCTTTATGCATGAGCTAATCTTTTCTGACAAAGTTGTTTGTCTTATAGCTGAGATATGACTTCTGCCAGGCTGTCCTTTATAGCCGTTAGACTCAAAAAGTCTTCCTTGGCTGTAAAGAGTCTTTTCTGATGTGACTTTCTCTTATATTATTTCATCAGAAGTATTTGCAGCTTCTTAGAAAGCTTTATCCTTTTATAGGATATCTGCCTGCAGTATTTTGTTTTGCTTTATGTTTTTTGCAGCCCAGCTTGCAGAGTTCAGAAGAAGACAAGATTCAAACTCAATTAGAGCCGTTGCTGCTGCTGATATATAAAGACTTCTTTGAAGAAAGAAATAAACTAGTTCTCAGATAAAAATTCATTTCAGCAAGCTTACAGCAAGATCAAGTTTACTGCTCTCAGCAATCTTCACTCAACTGAGAAGTGTTAGCTCTTTTGCTCTTCTTCAACCTGAGTTCTCCTGGTTCCAGGAAGTTCTGACTCAGAGATCTATTGAAGAAGAAGAAGAAGAAGATAGCTGCTAGAAGATTTTCATTTCTTATTTTATATCTTCTTGTAGTTCTTTCTTCAGTATTTACTGAAGTGTTTCTACACTGAAGCAAGACTTCACCTGGACGTTCTTTGAGCCAGGGGGAGCCTTGATTCTTTTAGAGCTTTCTAGCTCAGTGCAAGTTATTGTGCTTCTCTAATCTATTATAAAATAGAGAAGACACCTTAACCTCCTTTCCCCCTACTGTATAGGGTTATTACTCCCTTCAAAAGTATCCCTTGGTGGCAGGGCACCTGATCAAAAACCTATTTTGGTTTTTAGACACCTGATCAAAAGTCTAAAGGGTTTCTTGATCTACCTGAAGCAGATCTCACTACTAGAAAACTGACTTTTAGCCACGGCAGATTGCCGTGGCTAAAAGTCCAAAATCGTGGCTAAAGACTTTTAGCCACGGTCTACCCACGGAAAATGGGCGTGGGCAATGCGAGCGTGGCTAAAAGTCCAAACCGTGGATAAATGTCCAAAACCGTGGCTAATACTGGACTTTTAGCCACGGTTTGATTGTCGTGGCTAATACTGGACTTTTAGCCACGGTTTAATTGCCGTGGTTAAAGGGCCACTCATAACATAAAAAATTCAGGCCAGCCGCCGCCGCCGCCCGGCCGGTGCGCCGCCCCCGTGCCGCCGGGCCGCCGCCGCCGCCCGGCCGCCGCCGCCATATTTATTTCAAATACTAATTGAAATAAATTTCTTATAAACCCAAAATTTGGTTTTGTTTTGGCGGTGTGGGACTAAATGTAGCCACGACCTTTTGCCACGGTTCAGGCAAACCATGGCTAATACTAGACTTTTAGCCACGGTTCAGGCAAACCGTGGCTAAAAGTCCAATATTAGCCACGGATTAGTCAACCGTGGCTAATACTAGACTTTTAGCCACGGAATAAAAACCATGGCTAATACTCACTATTAGCCACGATTTTTCCCCCGTGGCAAAAGATTTCGTGGCTAAAAGCCATTTTTCTAGTAGTGTCTTGTTGGTGGCAGGGCACCTGATCAAAAACCTGAGTGGATTCCTACCTTGTTGGTAGAAGAGTGGACGTACCCAAGTTTTTTGGAGAACCACTATAAATTCCTTGTGTCGTCTGGATTGCTTTATTTAATTACTTGCATTGTGGCTGTGAATAGATCTTAACTCGGTTTGCTAGTTGCTGTTTAGGTTTTCAAGCCTTAACTGTAATTACAGTTGGCTACCTTTTTGTGCACAACACTTGTGTTAGGCTCTAAGGTTTAATCTCAAATATCTATAACTTTCATTCCGCATTTAACTTCAAGGGAGTTGAGTAGAAAGTCAACTTTGCTAGTGCAATTTTTGATTACTCTATTCACCCCCCCCCCCTCTAGAGTAGTATCTATCCCTTCTCTTTCATATAGCTCAGATCAGCATGTTTTATAAAACTAAATCACTATTTTCCAAACAACGTATAAAGATCGTTTTCTTATATATAATATAAATTAAATGTAGAGTCGTGCATAGCATTAGTTGTCCTATTGGGGCACTTATGCACTCCTTAGGATGTCAAACCTGAATAAAGTATTTTTTTTCAGCAGCGCATAAGTATAGTTTTAAACTGTGGACTAGGTGATCCACCGAGCCGAGGGACACGGCCTCTGAAATATAACTGTTTGTTTCTAATCATTTTAACTCATGAATTTCTTTCAAAGGGTAAAGTAGATGGTTTTGCCTCAGCGTCAGCAGTTATCCCCTGCTCGGCGTGGCATCATGACGCGTGTTTTATCATACTCTGATAATTCTTTAATTTTGAGAAAATGCTGGTTGTGACATGTATGCTTTAGACCTTGCGCAGCCTCAGAATACAGAGCAGGTCATAGCAGGTACGCTGCAATGTTTTGTTATTTTCAAAGAATTTGCCTCTCAGTTATTAAATCTTAGAACCGCACTAGATAGATTAACAAGGAAAGAAAACTCATTATAGAACCCCTAAGACATCTAATCACCCTAGGTATAGTCTTTATCAACGGCAAGCCTGCCCGCACGCTTTTCAATACTGGAGCTACTCACTCCTTTGTGTCGGAGACGTTCGTAGAAGGACTGGAAGGCGTGGAGCGATTCATGGGCTCGAAGATGAGGGTGCGACTACCTGATGGATTTGAACTCCTTACCTCGGACCACTGCAATATGGAGGCAGAAATTAGTGGAAAGGCATTCGAGGCTCCAGCGATGCTTTTGAAGCTGACGGACTATGACCTGATCCTGGGCATGGCATGGCTGCACTGGAACCATGCCCTTGATTGATTGCCAAGCGAAGAGGATCATCGTAGACACGGGGACTCTTTCATTGTCATAGAAGGTATAAGACATACCTCTCGTTTACTCTTATCTTTGGTACAGGCCGTTAAGGCCCATCTGCAGGGAGAGGAGGTTTATCAGATTCTATTTGAGATTGCGGAAGTCAAGGAGTCTGTGACAGACATCACGGTGGTGCGAGATTTTGCTGACATCTTTCCAGAGAAACTGTCTGAACAACCTCTGCACCGAGAGCAGGACTTTAAGATACAACTTGTGCCGAGGGCCAAGCCGGCATCTAGGTCCCCTTACCGGGTTGCCCCGAAAGAGTTGACAGAGGTCCGAAGTCAGTTGCAGGAACTAGTAGAGGCAGGGTTTGTCCAGCCAAGCTCTTCACCAAGGGGAGCCCCGGTGCTATTCGTCAAGAAGAAGGACGGAAGTCTCCGCTTATGTATTGATTATCGAGCTCTGAACAGACTGACGATCCGAAATACATACCTTCTACCACTGATTGACGAGTTGTTTGATCAACTTGAAGGAGCATATTTCTTATCAAAACTTGACTTAAGGTCAGGGTACTACCAGCTACGAATTCGAGAGGAGGACATTCCAAAGACCGCCTTCAGCAGTAGGTACGGACTGTATGAGTTTATAGTGATGCCCTTCGGGCTCACAAATGCGCCTTCAGCATTTACGAGCCTCATGAATCGGGTATTCGAAGAGTATTTGGATGTTTTCATCATAGTATTTATTGACGACATCCTCGTCTACTCAAGGACGGAGGAGGAGCATACACGACACCTGACATTGACTCTATATAGGCTATGGGAGCATCAGCTGTATGCAAAGTTCAACAAATGCCAGTTTTGGCTAAAGGTGGTGGCCTTCTTAGGTCATATTATCAGCAGAGCGGGGTTGGCAGTAGATCCAGCCAAGATTCAGGCAGTGCGGGACTGGCCACCGTTGAAGACAGCCACAGATGTACGGAGCTTCCTGGGACTTGCCGGATATTACCTGAAGTTCGTCGAAGGATTCTCCCGGATTGCACTCCCTCTTACATCCCTGACGAAGAAGGAAACCCCTTTTGTTTGGACGCCACAGTGCAAGGCAGCCTTCGTGGAGTTGAAAGGTCGGCTTACCTCGGCTCCCATTCTCTCTCTTCCATCAGGAAGGGAGGGATTGCAGGTGTATACGGACGCCTCCTACCAGGGGATGGGTGTCGTTATGATGTAGAATGGGCACGTGATAGCCTACGCCTCCCGGCAGCTGAAGATACATGAGAAGAACTACCCAGTGCACGATCTAGAGATCGGTGCAGTGATTTTTGCTCTAAAGATTTGGCGACACTACCTCTACAGGGTTCACTGTGACATCTTTTCAGATTACAAAAATTTGAAAAACGTGGGCACACAGAAGGAACTCAATATCAGACTGAGACGTTGGGTGGAGTTCCTATCGGATTACCAGTACACCATGAACTACCTTCCCGGGAAGGCGAATGTGGTGGAAGATGCTTTGAGTCGGAGAGGAGATACCACTGGGAAGGGACACATCTGATGTCCATGGAGCTAGTCCGGTCATTCAGAGATATGCAGATATCCCTAGTGTCCGAGAATGATCCAGAGCTGTATAGGGAGTATCTAGCATCGATGGTGGCCATAGATTATATTCGGGACAGCATCCGGGACAGACAGAGGACAGATGCATGGGCCGAGCCGATATTTCGAGCCTTGGAGGTGTGTTCGACGGGAGATTATTCACTGAGAGATGGATTGCTATGTTTTAGAGGCAGGGTATATATACCCGCAGGAGGCCGGATTCGGGAGGACATCATTGCCGAGGCACATTGTAGCAGATATTCAATACACCAAGGGATCACCAAGATGACGGCAGACTTGAAGAAGATGATGTTTTGGCCAGGGATGAAGAAGGACATTACGTACTTCGTGACTCATTGCGAGGCATGCCAGTTTGTGAAGGCGGAGTGCAGGAACCCCGCTGGATTGCTACAGCCACTCCCGGTGCCGGAGTGGAAATTTGAGGACATCGCGATGGATTTTATTCATGGACTCCCCCGATCACGGACGGGAAACGACTCGATTTGGGTCATCATCGATCGGTTGACGAAGGTGGCCAGATTCATTCCGATCAGGAAGGATGACTCTGTTGGAGTACTAGTGTGGAGATTTGTGGAGCAGTTTGTTCGATACCACGGGGTGCCCAAGACGATCGTGTCGGATCGGGATGGCCGGTTCACTTCGAGGGAGTGGAGATCCGTACATGCTTACTTAGGAACGCGATTGACCTTCAGCACCGCATTCCATCCCCAGACAGATGGGCAGACGGAACGCACCAATCGGACGCTGGAAGATCTTTTGAGGCTATGCATTTTTGACCGTGGGGAACCTTGGGAGAAGATCTTACCCCTGATCGAGTTCTCCTATAACAACAACTACCATTCCAGCATCAGGATGGCACCTTATGAAGCCTTGTATGGAAGTAAATGCAGGACCCCGCTTTCTTGGGTTTAGGACGAGGATTCAAAGGCGTTGGGATCGGTCTTTGTTGAAGACACCGAGGCTCAGGTGAGACTAATAAGAGACAGGATGTTAGAGGCGCAGAGCATACAGGCTAAGTACTATGATGCCCGACATCGTCATGTGGAGTTCCAGGTGGGGGACCGAGTGTTTTTTAAGATCTGGCCCATGCATGGAGTTTCACGGGTGCATGGTCGAAGGAAGAAGCTCAGCCCTAAGTATATGGGCCCTTACATGAACCTTGAGCGGATCGGGGCCCTAGCTTACAGGCTGGAGTTGCCACCAGAGCTTGCAGCTCAGCACGACGTCTTCCACATTTCTTCGCTGAGGAGGGCTCTACTATGCCCGGAGCAGCAGATTTTGACCACCGAAGGGCCGGTAGCTTCAGACCGATCTGTTCACTTGGAGCCGGTTCGGATCGATGACAAAGGAGTATAGATCTTGCGCCGCAAGAAGATCCCCTTAGTCAAGATTTTGTGGAGGAACCATGGTCAGGAGGAGCACACCTGGGAACCGTAGGACCTGATGAGGCAAAAATACCCAGAGTTGTTCAGTCAGCTATACCTCACCACCTCTTGGTATACTATAAATTACCTTCTTGTATTGAACCGGTAGGACTAGATAAGGGAAATTGAGAACCTAGGAATGCGCAGGAAAGTAGGGGCTAATCTTTTGTTTATTGGGGAGATTGCCTTTGTTTATCAAATAAGTAATCTCGCTTCGACTCAATAGGAAAACCATATGGGATGTTACAAGTTTATTTTATTTCGGTAGAAATCCCCGTAGGCTCAACCTAAATTTTGGGGACGAAATTTTTGTTTTTTTAATGGGATTTGTAACATCCCATTTTCGGCTAGACCCCTAGGAGTCGGTCTGTCGTGACAGAACCCTAGGAAGCCCAAGAATTGAAGTACATCGACCAAGATTTCGGGTCACGGGTTGGTCACGCCCGTGACCGACCCGTCATGCCCTTGACTTAGGGAGTGACACCCTTCTACGATCGTCGATCTCAGGAAGACGATCGACGAACTCAAAATTTACATCATGGGTCTGTCACGCCCGTGACCGACATGTCACGCCTGTGACCTAGGGCATGAACCCTCTTCGATGATCGTCGATCTCAGGAAGACGATCGACGAGCGAAGAATTTTCAACCCGGGCCCGTCACGCCCGTGACCGATATGTCACGCCCGTGACATTGGGCGTGACCCCCCCTTCGCCGATCGCCGATCTCAGGAAGACGATCAGAGAGTGCAGAATTTGTAACCCGGGCCCGTCATGCCCGTGACCGATATGTCACGCCCGTGACCTAGGGCGTGACACCCCCTTTGATGATCGTCAATCTCAGGAAGACGATCGGCGAACTCAGAATTTTCCACAAGGGCCTGTCACGCCCGTAACCTATGTGTCACGCCCGTGACAAAGGTCCAAACGTCAGTTCAGGCCCGAAATTATTCTAACACGCGTTATAATAAATTCTGGTATGGGAAGTTACACCAGGAGTATTTATGAGCCGTTTCCGTCTCTAATTACTTAATAAAATGAGGAAGTGTTGGTCCAATAGGACATCGCCACCTGGATTAGTCTTTTCAGCTTCCACCTTTTCCTCTCCCTCCACCATAACCAAAATATTATTAAGAGAGAGCATTCATGGCCATGAATGTTTTACCCTATCCCATCCCCACCTGGAGATCTATTAAAGCCCCTTAGAGCAAGATGAGAAGGTTTATACTCTTGACCAAACGGATTTGAGTAATTGTTCTTGCTATAGGAGAAGTTCGGGAACGCCACCACCGCACCATGACAATCCGACGTTCATCTCGCCTCTAAATCGTGAACAAGGTCCTCCTCTACTTCTTCTTTTATAGGTAGATCTTAGGATCTTAGAAAGGAAGTTCGTGCTCAAAGGAGCCGGACCTATCTCATGTTTCATGGAAAAACCATAAAAAATATATTTTCAGGTCCGCCGGAAACCGCAACCTCCGGCGGCAAAACAACCGCCAACCGATAGTCATCGCCTCGACGGAGGTGGTGGTGGTGGTGGCTGGCCAGGGAAGTGACCGGATGGCCGGCGACGAATCGCGGAAGAGCTACAGGAAATATAAGTTTTTCTGAGTTAAGTTTACGGGTTCTGTTTGGTAGGGAAGATGAACGGTAAATTCTATTATAATTCATTTATTAATTATAATGAATTATTATCTCCTTTTTAACATACCTTTTGATATTACCAAATGAGTGACTTTGGGGCCGATTTAGGAAAAATTGCCAGTTACAAAAATTGTAGCCCTTCGAGTATAGATTAATTTAAAATTAATTTCAACTTGTTTGGGTAAGCGGTTTGACCGCAACACCCATTTTAGTGGGGGCTGTACCTAGAGTTGGGCAGGAACTAAAATTAATCCCCACTCTTCTTCCTCCGTCCAAATGACCCGAAATTTGGGCAGGGGGTTACCCTTAGCCATACCTAGAGGCTGTCCATAAATGGGAATTTTTGGAGACACGTTGCTTAAGGTTTTTATTTTAATTTATTTAAGTTAGAGGAATTTATTTAAGTGGTCAAATGACCTTCAAATCCTCCCAAATTTTGGTGAGTGGTCCCTGGCGATAAAAGCTAGCTTTGTACAAAATTTCAACTGATTTGGATGAGTTTTGAATAGGAAGTCACCTATTCTAAACTAGGCATTAATGAGGCATTTTTGATTAAAAAGTGCACTAAGTGGTTGGAACAGTCAAATCACTTCAACAGAGGTTGATATTTTGACCACTGATTTGGAAGGGTTATTATAGCCCACTTGGATAAAATTGTGTGGTTTAGGGTTGATTTACCCTAGGATCCAAACTCAAACCCTAAATGGAGGGTTTCTAGGGTTGTGAAGGATATGAGGGCAAATGCCCTCGTATTGCCTTGAAATTCAATAGAGTCGACGTTAACATAATATAAATTATCTTGATGGAATCTCTTAGAATTTAGAGATAGGTAGATACTTCAAAACCCTAACCTTAGTTTTAGGGTAAAATACCAATTAAGTAAAATCTGTCACTAATTATTTGAATCTTTCTGTTTATTGAAACCCTATGAAATCTTGGAAGTAATTGTTTTAGGTCAGAATAATTCCTCCTGAATTTTTTTATAATTTTTAGTTGAGTAAATCTAGTACTTCCTTCACAAATGTTAAAAAGGGATTTAATGATTTAAAAAATTAATTATGGTTGATATTGCTGTTGAACAATTATGAGGCTTAGGAATTGAGACTTTAAGGCCATTATATGTTTGTAGAATTTTATTCATGATTTTTAGAATTTTAGTTACGGCACTTTCTTTACAAGTCCACCTTATGAAGATATTTGATAATTAATTTTTCAGAGATTAATACTTGCTGAATAATTATGAAATTGGGCCAATGCTATTTTTAAGGTTGTATCTACATAGTATAATTAATTTATAATTTTTGGATGGATATTCTCTGTACTTGATTCACAAATAACGAAATATTGAAAATATTGCTAAAATAGTTTTAGTGCCCTTTTAATGATATAAAAATTGTGATACTTTGGATTTACCATATTGGGATTACATAATATTTAGTATAATTTTTTTGGACATCTTTCATGAGTACTTAGCGTAGTTCATGTTCAAACCGGTAGCCCTTGGAATTTTTGAGGAAATTAATTAAATGCCAGATAAATTAGGAAAATTACCATTTTTCTGGATTTTGGCTAATTATATAATGACAAGTCTCCGGTAAATAATTTAGGGCATTTGTGTGATTATCTAGATTATCTCCTATTCGGTTCGACATATAGTCTAGGTTGGTCTGCATATAGCAAATTGTTAAATTACAATAGGACATGATCTGGGATAGTTGTTGGAGTTAGTCATTTTGTCTGGGAGGACAGTTGTGGATGATATCGCAATAGAATGATATGAAGAGTAGGGAGAAGTTGTTTGGCTAGAGTTTAGAGGTGCTCGGGTTCGATGAAAGATCGTCTTCCCCGAAGAGAGGAAGGTAAAAAATCACACTAGGTTAGTCTATCGAAATATGAGAATGGAATGGGTAAGGGAATCAACCAATCACAATAAGTGTCTTGCGAAAGGGAACGATGGGCTTCAGCTATAATCATAGTTCCTAGTGCCCTTTGAGAGCCCTTCACCGGGAATACCGGGGGTAGTCCTGGGTTAACGTAAACTATAATAATAAGCTGAAAGAGTAACCTAGTAATTAGGATCTCAGATTTCACAAACACTGTTAGAACAGGAAGATTGTTGGGAGCTTCGGCTCGATTGGTTAAGAGACGGACATTTTGGTCCGGGGAGCTTCGGCTCGGTTTTTTTTTATTACGTTAAACTTGCATGTGCATAAAAGGAAAGAAAATTAAGGTGGTGGGTCTTTGGTATTGGAGGGTCGATGCATCGACACCAATACGCTGACTCAGCAAGTGTGGTTACCACTTCGCCAACAGAAGTCCGGTGCGCCAGCCGGCAAGAGTATGCAGGAGTCCGCTTTGTGAACCAAGCATTAAGGTGTACGATAGGTCTGACCGGTAGTGCTTTACTGGTTTAGAGATGGGCGAGGCCCAACCCACCGCTTCCGTCTGCCACTACGGAGGTATCCTGGGAGGTAACAACTCCAAAAGGGGGAACTAAAGGTCTGTGTGCACAGAGTCGGGTGTGTGAGTTGCACTTGCATGTTCCATCATACCCACTTGCATGTCATAGCATAATCGATTCATTTAACCCTAACACCTAAAGTATAAGTGGAATGGTAAGCTTATACATTAGGACTTACAAAACGACCCCTTTGTCTATAAGCTTGTGTGTGCAAGTTTATAAATTAAGGTTAAATTCTATATTTATATGCTGTTGTTTGATAACCAACACCCCAACGTATAAGTGGAATGGGACACTTTATACGATGGGCGTCTTGCAAGAGATCCCTTGGATTATGTGCTTTCACACATAAGTCAAGGTTACTTTTCCTACTTTCTGTTTCTGTCATATTTATTATAGAATTGCTAGATTAGTTTCGCTGCCACATGTTCCTTTGATTTAATCTCCACCTTCATGTCCTCCCATTTCTTCCTCTCCGCTTGGTACCTAGGAGCCATGGGGGAAGGGGTAGGGGATGATAGGGCTTAGTCTTTATGACTAACGGTTTTCGAACCGCATCATTTTATGGAATCGTGGAGCCCAGCACGGGGGAGCAGCCCCAAAGACCGGAGCGCTTGGAGAAGGGGAAGTCTAGCTCCGGAGTTCATACAGCCAGGACCGTGAGCCTCGACCTTGAGTAGATGTTCTGTTTTTGCTTCCGCATGAGTGATTTGTAGTGAGGACATGATATACCGGGCATAAGCCCGTATTTTTAGTACTCTGATATATTATTTTGTGGACACTCCCTTCGTAGAGACTTCTTTTTCTATATATGTGATTTTCTTGCAGACTTGCTTTTACTTCATTGTGCTACCTTTTTGTGATGGAATTGGCCGGCAGAATCGGCGCTTTGTGGTGATGACCCTTCAGGGCGTGAAGGTGTAACCGCAAAGGGGCGGTTCTAGTCCTAAGACCCCGGTGTTTTAAAAGGAAAAAAATGGGGTCTTACAAGTGGTATCAGTGGAAACATCGATCTGAAAAAGGTAGCAGTCCACTAACCCTGGGTCACCCCCGCTCGAGTTTAGTTTGGGGACAAACTAAGCAGCGGAAACAGTGGTGTGCCCATATGGGGATCACATATAAATTGTCCACTTTTAGAAAAGATTGAATGTTTTCTCAGTATGAGTTTTGTTACGCAGCCTCCAGCACAGCCTACGCCACAAGGTGGAGTTCAACAGGCTCCAGATGTTGCACCACCTCCACTGGTCCCCACTTATTTCCTTCAGTCAGACATGAGACAGACTCTAACAGCCATTCTGGAGGCTTTCAGGACCCAGCAGGTTCCGATCCCGCAGCCAAACCCGGGGGCCAACTGGTTGAGTATCTTCCGAGGACTTTCTCCCCCGTCCTACTTGGGGACAGAGTCGGCAGTTCGGACAGAAGAGTGTCTGGATATTATGTACGAGATGCTGACTGGGATACGGTGCCCCTGGGAGGAGAGGGTGGCTCTAGTTTTCTCTTTCCTGGAGTCCCATGCCAAGAGGTGGTGGAAGACGCTGCTGGACACGACATTTGCTGATAAAGAGGTTGCGAAAGTTACCTGGCAAGAGTTCAGGGCCGCGCTGCTAGAGCATTTTGTACCGCAGTCGGCCAGGGATGAGTTGGAGGAGCGGTTCTTACAGCTGAAGAAGGGCACCCAGACGGTGGTGGAGTACCATCCGGAGTTCGACCATTTGGCTCGAAATGCATATTCTTACCAGCTGGACGAAGCAGGGTACATCAAGAGATTCTATAAGGGCCTACGGGAGGACTTGAGGGAGGCTTTGTTGTTTGTATCCGACGGGCCTATCTCCCGGATTTTTGAGATGGCAAAAAGGATTGAGGCTGATTGGCACACCCTCCAGGCCGGAAGCGGCAAGCGGAGGATCAGGGCCGGAGAGCCAGAAATGACCAGCGGTGAGGTGCTATAGCAGAGGGGAGAAGGACAGAGGACCAGCCTCGTCAGGAAGTGAGACAGGAGCCGAGGGAGTAGGTGATATTGGCCCCTCAACCTCTTCGGATGCAGGAGATGCCGAGACCTGGGGGAATGGTGTATCCCCCACTAGAGTGCTTCCATTATCATTAGATTGGGCACCTCTAGAGGAACTGCCCCATGAGGGGGGCACCACCTCCAGCACCTCAGGGTGTCCCACATACTCAGCATTTCAGAGGCCGAGGACACGGCCGAGGTCATGGAAATCAGGGGGAGATCGTAGACAGGAAAGGGAACAGGTGTATGCTTTAGACCATGCGCAGCCTCGGAATCAAGAGCAGGTCATAGCAGGTACGCTGCAATGTTTCGTTATTTTCATAGAATTTCCCTCTCAGTTGTTAAATCTTAGAACCGCACTAGATAGATTAACAAGGAAAAACTTATTATAGAACCCTAAGACATCTAATCACCCCAGGTATAGTCTTCATCAGCGGAAAGCCTGCACCCATGCTTTTAGATTCTGGAGCTACTCACTCCTTTGTGTCGGAGACATTCATAGAAGGACTGGAAGGCGTGGAGCGATTCATGGGCTCGAAGATGAGGGTGCTACTACCTGATGGACCTGAACTCCTTACCTCGGACCACTGCAATATGGAGGAAGAAATTTGTGGAAAGGAGTTCGAGGCTCCAGCGACGCTTTTGAAGCTGACGGACTACGACCTGATCTTGGGCATGGCATGGCTGCACTGGAACCATGCCCAGATTGATTGCCAAGCGAAGAGGATCACCGTGAGACACGGGGACTCTTTCATTGTCATCGAAGGTATAAGACCTACCTCTCATATACTCTTATCTTCTGTACTGGCCGTTAAGGCCCATCTATAGGGAGAGGAGGTTTATCAGATTCTATTTGAGATGGCGGAAGTCAAGGAGTCTTTGACAGACATCCCGGTGGTGCGAGATTTCGCTAACATCTTTCCAGAGAAACTGCCAGGACTACCTCCGCACCGAGAGCAGGACTTCCAGATACAGCTTGTGTCGGGGGCCAAGCCGGCATCTAGGGCCCCTTACCGGATGGCCCCGAAAGAGTTTAAAGAGTTCCGAAGTCAGTTGCAAGAACTAGTAGAGGCAGGTTTTGTCCAACCAAGCTCTTCACTGTGGGGAGCCCCGGTGCTATTCGTCAAGAAGAAGGACGGAAGTCTCCGCTTATGTATTGATTATCGAGCTCTGAAGGTCCGAAATACATACCCGCTACCACGGATTGACGAGTTGTTTGATCAACTGGAAGGAGCACATTTCTTCTCGAAACTCGACTTAAGGTCAGGGTACTACCATTTACGGATTCGAGAGGAGGACATTTCGAAGACTGCCTTCAGCAGTAGGTACGGACTGTACGAGTTTAAAGTGATGCCCTTCGGTCTCACAAATGCGCATTAAGTATTTACAAGCCTCATGAATCGGGTATTCGAAGAGTATTTTGATGTTTTTGTCATAGTATTTATTGACGACATCCTCGCCTACTCAAGGATAGAGGAGGAGCATATACGACACCTGACATTGACTCTACAGAGGCTACGGGAGCATCAACTGTACACGAAGTTCATCAAATGCCAGTTTTGGCTAAAGGAGGTAGCCTTCTTTGGTCATATTATCAGCGGACCAGTGTTGGCAGTAGATCCGGCCATGATTCAGGCAGTGCGAGACTGGCCACCGTTGAAGACAGCCACAGATGTACGGAGCTTCCTGGGACTTGCCGGATATTATCGGAAGTTCGTTGAAGGATTCTCCCGGATTGCACTCCGTCTTACATCCCTGGCAAAGAAGGAAACCCCTTTCGTTTGGACGCCACAGTGCGAGGCAGCCTTCGTGGAGTTGAAAGGTCGGCTTACCTCGGCTCCCATTCTCGCTCTTCCGTCGGGAAAGGAGGGATTCCAGGTGTACACGGACGCCTCCTACCAGGGGATGGGTGTTGTTCTAATGCAGAACGGGCACGTGATAGCCTACGCCTCCCGGCAGCTGAAGATACATGAGAAGAAATATCTAGTGCACGATCTAAAGATGGGTGCAGTGATTTTTGCTCTGAAGATTTGGCGACACTATCTCTATGGGATTCACTGTGACATCTTTTCAGATAACAAAAATCTGAAATACGTGGACACACAGAAGGAACTCAACATTAGACTGAGACGTTGGGTGGAGTTCCTATCGGATTACCAGTACACCATGAACTACCATCCTGGGAAGGCGAACGTGGTGGCAGATGCTTTGAGCCGTAGAGGAGATACCTCAGGGAAGGGACCACATCTGATGTCCATGGAGCTAGTTCGATCATTCATAGATATGCAGATATCCCTAGAGTTCGAGAATGATCCAAAGCTGTATAGGGAGTATCTTGCATCGATGATGACCATAGATGATATTCGGGACCGTATTCGGGACGGACAGAGGAAAGATGCATGGGCAGAGCCGATATTCCGAGCCTTGGAGGAGGGTTCGACGGGAGATTATTCATTGAGAGATGGATTGCTATATTTTAGAGGCAGGGTATATATACCCGCAGGAGGCCCGATTTGGGATGACATCATGGCGGAGGCACATTGTAGCAGATATTCTATACACCCGGGGATCACCAAGATGACGGCAGACTTGAAGAATATGATGTTTTGTCCAGGGATGAAGAAGGACATTACGTACTTCGTGACTCATTGCGAGGCATGCTAGTTGGTGATGGTGGAGTGCAGGAACCCCGCTGGATTACTACAGCCACTCCCGGTGCCGGAGTGGAAATTTGAGGACATCGCGATGGATTTTATTCATGGACTCCCTCGATCACGGACGGGAAACGACTCGATTTGGGTCATCGTCGATCGGTTGACGAAGGTGGCCAGATTCATTCCGATCAGGAAGGATGACTCTATTGGAGTACTAGTGCGGAGATTTGTGGAGCAGTTTGTTCGATACCACGGGGTGCCCAAGACGATTGTGTTGGATCGGGATGGACGGTTCACTTCTAGGGAGTGGAGATCCGTGCAGGCTTACTTAGGCACGCGATTGACCTTCAGCACCGCATTCCATCCCCAGGCGAATGGGCAGACGGAACGCACCAATTGGACGCTGGAAGATCTTTTGAGGCTATGCATTTTGGACCGTGGGGAACCATGGGAGAAGCTTTTACCCCTGGTCGAGTTCTCCTATAACAACAACTACCAGTCCAGCATCAGGATGACACCTTATGAAACCTCTTATGGAAGTAAATGCAGGACCCCGCTTTCTTGGGTTCAGGACGAGGATCCGAAGGCGTTGGGATCGGACTTTGTTGAAGACATCGAGGCTAAGGTGAGACTTATCAGAGACAGTATGTTAAAGGCGCAGAGCAGACAGGCTAAGTACTATGACGCCCGACATCGTCAGGTGGAGTTTCAGGTGGGGGACCGAGTGTTTTTGAAGATCCGACCCATGCATGGAGTTTCATGGGTGCGTGGTCGGAGGAAGAAGCTCAGCCCTAGGTATATGGGCCCTTACAGGATCCTTTAGTGGATCGGGGCCCTAGCTTACAGGCTGGAGTTTCCACCAGAGCTGGCAGCTCTGCACGACGTCTTCCACATTTCTTCACTGAGGAGGGCTCTACTACGCCCGGAGCAGCAGATTTTGACCACCGAAGGGCCGGTAGCTTAAGATCGAACTGTTCACTTGGAGCCGGTTCCGATCGATGACAAAGGAGTACGGATCTTGCGCCGCAAGAAGATCCCCTTAGTCAAGGTTCTGTGGAGGAACCATGGTCAGGAGGAGCAAACCTGGGAACCGCAGGACCTGATGAGGCAAAAATACCCGGAGTTATTCAGTCAAGTATACCTCACCACCTCTTGGTATACTATAAATTACCTTCTTGTATTGAACCGGTAGGACTAGATAAGGGAAATTGAGAACCTTGGCATGCGCAGGAAAGTAGGGGCTAATCTTTTGTTTATTGGGGAGATTGCCTTCGTTTATCAAACAAGTAATCTCGCTTCGGCTCAATAGGAAAACCATATGGGATGTTACAAGTTTATTTTATTTCGGTAGAAATCCCCGTAGGCTCAACCTCAATTTCAGGGACCAAATTTTTGTATTGTTTATTGGTATTTGTAACATCTCATTTCTGGCTAGACCCCTAGGAGTCGGTCTGTCGTGATAGAACCCTAGGAAGCCCAAGAATTTAAGTACATCGACCAAGATTTCGGGTCACGGGTTGGTCACGCCCGTGACTGACCCGTCACGCCCGTGACTTAGGGTATGACCCCCTTTGATAGTTTTAATTTCAAGACTACCTAAACACCAAGAGGGGGGGTGAATAGGTTCTAATGCTTGTTTTCACTTTAGGCAGAATATAACTACTGAATAAAATAGAATGCAGAATATACTTCAGCAAATACAGCACAACAATCACAGATATTCACACATCACAGAATGCACACAGATTTATAGTGTGTTGGTACCCTAGTTTGATTTGAGTTTAGTCTTGTCTTCTTAGTCTCTTGACCCATGAATTATCTATGGTCAAGGTTAGTTGTCTAGCTGTAGAGTTCCCTGCTTATCCAGATAAGAATTTGGTTAAGTAGTTTGTTCGTTCGACTATGGTCGAACGTCGCTCGACTATCGTCGACTAACTGTTCGACGATCGTCTATCAGTTGCTCGACGTTCTGTCTGCGTGGATAGTTCGACTATCTGTTGATAGTTCGACTATCTGTGTGCTGTGATAGTTCGACTATCTGTTGATCGTTCGACTATCTGTGTGCTGTGATAGTTCGACTATCTGTTGATAGTTCGACTATCTGTTTGTTTGATAGTTCGACTATCTGCTTGGATAGCTCAACTATCTGATAGCTCGACTATCTGTTTGATAGGTCGACTATCTGCGTTATTTGATAGGTCGACTATCTGTTGATAGGTCGACTATCTGCTTTCTTCTGATAGTTCGACTATCTGTTGATAGGTCGACTATCTGTTTTCCCTTGGTAGTTCGACTATCTGTTGATAGGTCGACTATCTGATAGCTCAACTATCTTCTGATAGTTCGACTATCTGTTGTGATAGTTCGACTATCTCCTTTGATAGTTCGACTATCTGGATCGTTCGACTATCTGTCCGATAGTTCGACGATCTCCGTTCTTCGGTCGACGATCTCCGAGGGTCGTTCGACGTTTTCTGTTTGCCTTTTTATTTTGTATTTATTTATTCTATTTAATAAATTAATATATTATCTGGCATTTTATTTCAGTTGTTTTTTGATAATATTTCCAGGCAATATATGCTTCATCCCTTTTGCCTGAGTCAAATCTTTTCAGATAAAGTTGTTTGTCTTATTAGTTGACAGTGTATTTTACTTTATCTACTGTCAGTCCTTTATAGCCGTTAGACTGAAAAGTCTTCCTTCTGCTATAAAGAGTTTATCCCTTTTATAGAATATTTTGCTGCAGAGTTTGTTTGTCTTTGTTATATTTGCAGCCCAGGTTTCAAGTTTCAGAAGAAGAAAAACAGTTCAAATTGAAAAGAGCCGTTGCTTGTTGCTGCTATAAAAGAAATCCTTTGGAGAAGGATATCAGCTAGCTAACCAGTTATTCTAAGAGTTATTCAATTAGCATTCAAGCTTTCATCAAGACCAAGTTTAACTGCTCTCAGCAATCTTCATTCAACTGAGAAGTGTTAAGCTCTTCTGCTCTTCTTCAACCTGAGTTCTCCTGCTTCCAGGAAGTTCAGACTCAGAGTTCTTTTGAAGAAGAAGAAGAAGATAGCTGCTAGAAGATTTCTATTTTATATTATATATCTTCTTGTAGTTTTTCCTTCAGAACCTTCTGAAGTGTTTTCTGCACTGAAGCAAGACTTCACCTGGACATTCTTTGAGCCAGGGGGAGCCTTGATTCTTTTGAGCTTTCTAGCTCAGTGCAAGTCTTTGTGCTTCTCTAATCTATTGTAAAATAGAGAAGACTTTTTAACCTTCTTTCCCCCTCCTGTATAGGGTTATTACTCCCTTCAAAAGTATCCCTTGGTGGCAGGGCACCTGATCAAAAACCTGTGTTGGTTTTTAGACACCTGATCAAAAGTCTAAAGGGTTTCTAGATCTACCTGAAGCAGATCTTGTGGTGGCAGGGCACCTGATCAAAAACCTGTAGTGGATTCCTACCTTGTTGGTAGAAGAATGGACGTACCCAAGTTGTTTGGGGAACCACTATAAATTCCATGTGTCGTCTGGCTTGCTTAATTTAATTACTTGCATTGTGGCTGTGATTAGATATAACTAGGTTTGCTAGTTGCTGATTAGGATTTCCAAGCCTTAACTGTAATTACAGTTAGCTTGAGTTTGTGCATAACACTTGTGTTAGGCTTTAGGGTTATCTCCTTATCTATAATCTTTTCATTCCGCATTTCACTCCAAGGGAGTTGGGTAGACTATTAAGTTTTGTCTAGTGCAAAATTTGATAACTCTATTGACCCCCGCTCTAGAGTAGTATCTATCCCTTCACTTTCATAGTGGTTCCCCAAGGTCTGGGTACATCCACTTTCCCCCTTCACCTATCTAGCAGTGTGCTAGATTCGGCCTAACTTCCTTCTTTAACTCAGATCCTCAGATCCTACAGCTCAGAACCTGGAAAGGTTCCTACAACTCAGGCTAATCAGCCCTACCTCAGCCTTGACACAAGGCCTACAACTCAGAGAAATACCTTCTCCTATACTCAGGCATACATAGCCCTACCACTCAGAGATCAAATCTCCTACACTCAGCCTTTATAACATAGGCGTACAACTCAGATCTATATTAATAGATCCTACAGAATTTGAAAAGAGTTTTATTATATCTTGCCTTTGTTGAGAGAGAAGGGACAAGACAGCACTTGATCAGCTGATGGATGAAATCAACTGAATCTTAGCTTTCTTCAAAGCTTCTTGAATCTGAACTTAGCTGAGTTGATTTCCTAACAGCTTCTTGAGAAACCTGTGATAGCTACCTTCTTGATCTTCAAATGACTGGATCTCTCTCTATCCAATACCTTTGATAATACTTCAGAATTCTTGGACGATTTCTACTTAGACAGATCCTGAGAGGTTGTACCCTTCAGAATGTCTTCTTAGATCTTCTGATGAAGATCTTCTTCCGTGCCTTGCACTTTCTTGATTTGATTACTCAATCAGTTTCTATGTGTGTTGCTTCTTAATCAAAAATCAATTGTCGTTTCTTCTACTTCTGAATCTGTCTATTTATAGACCTTCTTCATGGTAACCGGCTGATCCGGTTTCTAACTAACTACTGACAAGTCTGACAGCTTCAGTTAACCTGTTGTAACTCACAACTGTCAAGTCTTCAAACAGATCTTATGCCTTTGTCTTGGTCAGCAAAGTGTCCAGAATGTCTGTCAGAAAGTGTCGAGACCCTCTGTCAATATGTGTCGACACAAGTAACTTTGGTGTCGACACAGCCTTTGATGATGTCGACATGTTTGCCTTTAAGTCTACTCAGCTTCTTCATACTGCATCTTGAGAATGAGTCGACACTGAGTATTTGTGTCGACTCAAACACTTCATCATTCTTCAGCAAATGACTTAGTCTAGACTTTGCAGTGTGTCGACACAAGTCTTGTGTGTCGACACAGTTGATGTAGATTCAGAACATAGTATGTGTCGACACTGCCTTTAGGTGTCGACACAGGTGTTGTCTACTCTGCCTATATGTGTCGACTCAGTCTTCTGGTGTCGACTCTGCCTCAGTGTGTCGACACAGCCTTCTGGTGTCGACTATTTTTCTCTGTGTCGACACAACCTTCTTCAAGTGTCGACACAATTATTCTGAAGTGTCGCCACAGCTTCTTCTAGTGTCGACACATGGACTTAGAATAATTTTCCTGCTTTTTAGTACATTCTTAACCTGCACATGTCAACTCAAAATAACATCAAATACACCTTGATGTATATCATTGAGCTAAGTTAGGCTTCTTCAAATCAGGTACACATTTTCCAATGTACCCAACACCCTTTGACGATCGTCGATCTCAGGAAGATGATCGGCGAACTCAAAATTTGCATCATGGGTCTATCACGCCCGTGACTGACATGTCACGCCCGTGACCTAGGGCGTGACCCCCCTTCGACGATCTTCGATCTCAGGAAGACGATCGGCGAGCGCAGAATTTGCAACTCGGGCCTGTCACGCCCATGACCGATATGTCACGCCCGTGACCTAGGGAGTGACCCCCCCTTCGACGATCGTCGATCTGAGGAAGACGATCGGCGAGCGCATAATTTGCAACCCGGGCCCGTCACGCCCGTGACTGATATGTCATGCCCGTGACCTAGGGCGTGACCCCCCTTCGACGATCGTCGATCTCAGGAAGACGATCAGCGAACTCAGAATTGTCCACAAGAGCCTGTCACGCACGTGACCTACGTGTCACGCCTGTGACAAAGGCCGAAATGTCGGTTCAGGCTCGAAATTATTCTTACATGCGTTATAATAAATTCTGGTATGGGAAGTTACACCAGGAGTATTTATGGGTCGTTTTATTCTCTAATTACTTAATAAAATGAGGAAGTGTTGGTCCAATAGGAAATCTCCACCTGGATCAGTCTTTTTACCTTCCACCTTTTCCTCTCCCTCCACCATAACCGAAATATTATTAAGAGAGAGCATTCATGGCCATGAATGCTTTACCCTTTCCCCTCCCCACCTGGAGATCTATAAAATCCCCCTTAGAGCAAGATGAGAAGGTTACACTCTTGACCAAACGGATTTGATTCATTGTTCTTGCGGTAGGCGAAGTTCGGGAACGCCACCACCGCACCATGACAATCCGACGTTCATCTCGCCTCCAAACCGCGAACAAGGTCCTCCTCTACTTCTTCTCTTATGGGTAGATTTTAGGATCTTAGAAAGGAATTTCGTGCTCAAAGGAGCAGGACCTATCTTGTGTTTCATGGAAAAACAATGAAAAATATGTTTTCGGGTCCGCCGGAAACCGCCACCTCCGGCGGCCAAACCACCGCCGACCGATAGTCATCGCCTCGACGGAGGTGGTGGTGGTGGTGGCTGTCCAGGGAAGTGACCGGACGGCCGGTGACGAATCGCGGAAGAGCTACAGGAAATATAAGTTTTTCTGAGTTCTGTTTACGGATACTATTTGGTAGGGATGATGAACAGTAAATTCTATTATTATTTATTTATTAATTATAATGAATTATTATCTCCTTTTTAACACACCTTTAGATATTACCAAACGAGGCACTTAGAGGCCGATTTAGGAAAAATGGCCAGTCACAAAAGTTGTATCCCTTCGAGTTTAGATTAATTTAAAATTGATTTCAACACGTTTGGGTAAGCGGTTTGACCGCAGCACCCATTTTAGTGGGGGTTGTACCTAGAGTTATGCAGGAAGTAAAATGAATGCCCACTCTTCGTCCTTCGTCCAAATGATCCGAAATTTGGGCAGGAGGTTACCCTTAGCCATACCAAGAGGCTTTCCAAAAATGGGAATTTTTGGAGAAACGTTGCTTAAGGTTTTTGTTTTCATTTAATTAAGTTAGAGGAATTTATTTATGTGGTCAAATGACCTCCAAACCCTCCCAAATAATGGTGAGTGGTCCCTGGCGATAAAACCTAGCTCTGTACAAAATTTCAACTCAATTGGATGAGTTTTGGATAGGAAGTCACCTGTTCTTAACTAGGCATTAATGAGACATTTTTGAGTAAAAAGTGCACTAAGAGGTTGAAACGGTCAAATCACCTCAACAGAGGCTGATATTTTGACCACTGATTTGGAAGGGTTATTAAAGCCCACTTGGATAAAATGTTGTGGTTTAGGGTTGATTTACCCTAGGATCAAAACTCAAACCCTAAATGGAGGGTTTTGAGGGTTGTGAAGGACATGAGGGCAAATGTCCTCGTATTGCCTTGAAATTTAGTACAGTCAACGTTAACATAATATAAATTATTTGGATGGAATCTCGGAGGATTTGGAGATAGGTAGATACCTCAAAACCCTAACCATAGTTTTAGGGTAAAATACCAATTAAGTAAAATCTGTCACTAAACATTATTTAAAAGCTGTGAAACTCAGGTAGAGTAAGTGTTGGGACGGGTAGAATCTATAGCAATTTTACTGGAATTTTATGATGTCTATTTCCAGCACTTCATTTGTAACGATTGTTATAGCCCTAATTTATGTTTTAATTATTTGAATCTTTCTGTTAATTGAAACCCCATGAAATATTAGAAGTAATTATTTTAGGTCAGGATTGTTGCTCTTGAATTTTTGTATAATTTTTAGTTGAGTAAATCTAGTACTTCCTTCACAAATGTTAAAAAGGGGTTTTATGATTTAAAAAATTAATTATGGATGATATTGCTGTTGAACAATTATGAGGCTTAGGAATTGAGACTTCCAGACCATTATATGCTTATAGAAATTTATTCATTATTTTTAGAATTTTAGTTACGACACTTTCTTTATAAGTCTACCTTTTAGAGATATTTGATAATTAATTTATTCAGAGATTAATACTTGCTGAAAAAAATATAAAAAAGGGCCAATGCTATTTTTAAGGTTGTATCTACATAGTGTAATTAATTTATAATTTTTGGATGGATATTCTTCGTACTTGATTCACAAATAACGAAATATAGAAAATATTGCTAAAATAGTTTTAGTGCCATTTTGATGATAAAAAATTGTGATACTTTGGATTTACCATATCGGGATTACCTAATATTTAGTATAATTTTGTTGGACATCTTGCATGAGTACTTAGGGTTGTTCATGTTCAAACCGGTAGCCCTTGGAATTTTTGAGGAAATTAATTAAATGCCAGATAAATTAGGAAAATTACCATTTTTTATGGATTTAGGCTAATTATATCATGATAAGTCTCCAATAAATATTTTAGGGCATTCGGGTGATTATCTAGATTATCTCCTATTCGGTTCGACATATAGTCTAGGTTGGTCTGCATATAGCAAATTGTTGTATTGCAATAGGACATGATCTGGGATAGTTGTTGGAGTTAGTCATTTGGTTTGGGAGGACAGTTGTGGATGATATCACAATAGAATGATATGAAGAGTAGGGAGAAGTGGTTTCGCTAGAGTTTAGAGGTGCTCGGGTTCGACGAAAGATCGTCTTCCCCGAAGAGAGGAAGGTTAAAAATCACACTAGGTTAGTCTATCGAAATATGAGAAGGGAATGTGTAAAGGGAATCAACCAATAACAATAAGTGCCTTGTGAAAGGGAACGTTGAGCTTCAGCTACCATCATAGTTCCTAGTGCCCTTTGAGAGCCCTTCACAGGGAATACCGGGGGCAGTCCTGGGTTAACGTAAACTGTAATAACAAGCTGAAAAGGGTAACCTAGTAATTTGGATCTCACATTTCACAAACACTGTTCGCACCGGAAGATTGTTGGGAGCTTCGGGTCGATTGGTTAAGAGACGGACATTTTTGTCCGGGGAGCTTCGGCTCGGTTTTTGTTTGGTTACGTTTAACTTGCATGTGCATAAAAGGAAAGAAAATTAAGGTGATGGGTCTTCAGTATTTGAGGGTCGATGCACCGATGCCAATACGCTGACTCGGCAAGTGTGGTTATCACTTCGCCAACAGAAGTCCGGTGCGCCAGCCGGCAAGAGTACGCAGGAGTCCCCTTGTGCACCAAGCATTGAGGCGTACAATAGGTCTGACCGGTAGTGCTTTACTGGTTTAGAGGTGGGTGAGGCCCAACCCACCGCTTCCGTCTGCCACTACGGAGGTATCCTGGGAGGTAACGGCTCCGAAAGGGGGAACTAATGGTCTGTGTGCACAGATGTTGCGCGCTAGGGTTCGAAGAAAATAAACGCAACCGAACTAGCAACCCAATGAGGCAAGTATACCTATCGAATTGTAGCTTGGGGACACAACTGTCGTATTGAAATCCGGGAACTGTTGGCTATGCTTACTCACACGAACGCTATTATCTTATCGACGGAAAAACTAGGGTTTTAGAAAAATCTAAGTGCAAGAAAGGAAGTAAAGTTGTACTAGAAAGAGAACTATCGCAATTAAGTAAAGCTATTAAGTAAAGAGCTATGCTAGAAAGGAAACTACTGCAGTTAATTAAAGAGCACAAGATAGGTGATTACTACAAAAGGTAGAAAATATGAAATGGAAATGCACTCGATCAAGAATCACCTCGGCTAAAGACGATTAAGAAAATGCGATAAAAATCTAAACTTAATAGGATAAAGGTCCTTGACTGTGGAGGTTCCTAAAGCTTGAACACGCTTCTCTCGAAGTCGTGCCCAACTGAGTTTAGGAAGGTCCGACCTACTCTCGTCTAAATCGGAGGCCTAAAACTCGCTTTACGCGGTGAAACCCACTATTGGATTTTACTCCAATCCGGAAGATTTGGACGTCTGCCTCTCTCGAGGGGTGCGTACAACTCCCTTTACTCTTGAATGCTCACTTCATTCTATCGGCCTCTCGGCTAGCCTAGAATGAAAGCAAAGGTGGAGAGTATATATCGATAATATACCTCCAACCCGTGATTAATCAAGAGTAATTCAAGGCCCTAACCTAAAAAGAAAAGATTAATTAAAACATCATAACTTAATCGCTATAACCTCGGATCATCAAGATCGAGTACACGGAGGATTAGTTAATCATAATGGAGTGGAGGAGGGGGGATGAGTAGTAAAGCATATAAAAGGGACACTAGTAAAGGAAGAGCACTTATATTAATTAAAAGGAGCAAGTTACACTAATGAAATTGAAATTACAAGTGCATGAATTAAAGTCCTATTCTAGCCCTATATTAAGCAATAAGAAAAACTAAAGATTACAAAGAAAGCTTAAACAAGTAAAGATTAAACTAGGGTTAAAAGAAAATTACAAAGAGAGAGAGAGAGAGAGAGAAAAAAAGCATGAAAAAAACTCAAGAACCAAAGGGGCAGCACCTCCCCCACTCAACCAAAGCTTCCTGAAATGAAGAGGGGGGTCTCAATTTATAGATTTTTTTCACGGGTTGGTCACGTCCTCCGACACGCCCTAGGGGGGGCGTGTCAGGGTCGGCGTGACAGTACTATGTTGACCTCGGGCTCTGGACTCTGGCGGGAAGGATCATTGCCTGTGTACGTCGGTGGTCACGCCCTATGTCATGCCCGTGTAATGGGGGCGTGACAGGCACGTCATGTCCAAATCATTGGTCGGAAATCCGTCAGTCACCGAAAAAGGAGGGAGTCATGCCCATGTCACGGGCGTGATATGGGGCGTGACAGTACTGTTTGCGTGCTGTAGAGAAACGACATTTAATGCGGCGACAGGCTTTGCGGTAGAGGGCGACACGCCCATGGTCACGCCTGGTGACACGCCTAGGGAGGGTGTGTCCGGGGGGCGTGACAGCGGTTTTGTTCGTTTTTCTGTCCCTTCCAGCAGGAGTCCTCGGGATCGGGTGACACGCCCTAGGTCACGCCCAGGGAGGGCGTGACAGTGGGGCGTGTCAGGTCATTTTGGCCAATTTTTTGGAAACTTGCAAAAATATAAGAAAAAGTCAGTGGCAATAATATTTACATAAAAATGATAAAAAATAAACTAATAATAGACATGATTTGTTCAATATAAAATAGAAAATACGATAATAGTTTAGGCTACAAAACGTATTATCAAATTCCCCCAAGCTTAAGCTTTGCTTGTCCCCAAGCAAAAATATAAAAACTAGAAATTTATAAAAAGGACTAATCAAAAAGTTTTAATTATGCCTACACAAGTACTATACGAAATTCTAAGTAGGGAAAAATGTGAAATATAAGTCTAAAACAATTATTTAGGTATGGTAAAACTTTTATAAACTTTACTCAATAAAAACAAATCATCCAAAATTTTAACGAGATTTTTTAAATAGACTTAAGCAAAGCAACGAAAATGAAAAACACGCATTGAGTTGTTACTAGATCCAAGCAACGCATTATAATTATATCAATTTAATTAACAAAAATCTAGGTTTAAATCCAAAATTAAAACTGATTTACTTTTTTTCTTTTCTTAGTTGTTAAATAAAAAATCAATAAGCGTGAATCAAAAGGACTTAAATAGGACAGAAACGTTTGGTTTAGGAATATGATTAGGAGTGGAATTCAAAGATAAACGTGAAGGTTCAAAATCACACTAAACCAAAGCAAAGAGTTTCAAAAACTTTCATAAAAATATAAACACATGATTTTTATTTTTCTTCTTTTTTTTCTATTTTTTTCTTTTTTCAAAACAAAGGCCATAAATATTTTTATTTTCCTTTTGAATTGGCCAAATAAAAATAAACATCACTTTTGAGCATACTTTTTTTCAAAAACCTTTCTACCACAAAAAATCACAAAATATCCTATCAAAATCGTCAAAATAATTTATGAAACTCAAAAAGGCTAGTGTGATTCGATAGGTTGGAAATTTTGGCTTTGGTGAAAGTGAAATGAAGGGAGGAGCTATCAAATGAAATCGGAAAAAGGCTCAAAAACGGCTAACTAGTGGTAAAAGTTTTTAGGTTGGCAGGAAAGCTCAAACGAAAACAAAAACGGCCTAAATCATTTTCACGCTTTTGAATTTATTTAAAACAAAGGTTTGAAAAATTTCAAAAAGCGAGTCCTAGATCATAAAAGAAGATTGATGAAATTAACTTGAAAATAGAAATAATATGTGACTTGGATCGTTCACATCTACTACGCTATTCAAAAGTTGACTTTACAAAAATTATTCAAAAATGAAAAAGAAAATAGTGGATGATGAATTTTTGAGAAAGTAAAGGAAATAAAAAAACAAAAAACCATAATAGAAATGCGAGTTTTAGAAAAATATTTCACCTTAACATGCTACCGTGAATTAGAAACACAGCATGACCAACATTTTACTTGTGAAACATAATTAAAAAGGACGATTAGAAATATTATAATTCACTATGTTGTTTATAGAAAATTTTGAGTAAAACAAAAACTAAAACTCGGGGTACTATTGAAATACCAAAATGTCTAAACTATTCAAAAACACATTTTTTTAATTTTGTGAAATATTCTCTCTTTTTTTTTATTTGGATTTTGGAAAATTTTTCTCTTTTTTTGGAATTTTAAGATATTCATTTTTTTGGAAATATTTAAAATATATACAAAGGGAAAAATTTGTACACTAAGCAAAAATGAAGGAGGAAGTCCACCCCCAAGCTTAAAATGGACATTGTCCTCAATGGCTAAAGAAGGGGATTGGAGAAGGAGAGAAAAATAAAGTACAGAATTGAAAGATAGAATTGAAAGACAGGTACTTCCCCGGATTTATTTGCTGCGAAAGCTGAGTGATGCCGCTCCTCCGAATGTCTTCTTTGGACTTCGTGATAGATTCAGTAACGTTAGAGCAGGCGATCGCAGAAGCTTCAGCTTGTCGGAGCCTTCTGAGGCAAAAATTATAAAATAAAGAAAATAGAAAAGATAACTTGGGTTGCCTCCCAAGAGCGCCCTTTGGTTAAAGCGTCGTTGAGCTCGACGCATCAAAAAAAAAATAATATTGTACAAAAATATTGTTGTCCAAAAATAAAATTAATTTTAGCAAAAATTAAAAGTTCAAGATTAAAGTTCGTGAAGCAGAAACTTAATAATGTTTGGACTGACATCATCATAACTAGAGAAATACAGTTTAAGACGCTGACCATTCACTTTGAAATTACCCTTATCACGGTGAGAAATTAAAACAGTTCCATAAGGAAATACTTCTAAAACAGAAAACGGGCCAGACCAGCGAGATTTTTATTTGCCCGGAAATAAACGTAAACGAGAATTATATATAAAGACTTGGTCGCCCGGCTTAAAGTTTTTAGGGTGCCTTAAGTGTTTATCGTGTAAATGCTTCGTCTGCTCTTTATAAAGTTTATTATTTTCATAAGCATAAGAGCGCCACTCATCGAGTTCATTTAGTTGAAATTTTCGAAGGTCACCGACTGAGCGGGGATCGAAGTTTAAAAATTTTAAGGCCCAAAAGGCGCGGTGTTCTAACTCTACGGGCAGATAGCACGATTTTCCATAGACCAGCCGATACGGCGTACATCCGTGGGCGGTTTTGTACGCTGTTCGGTAGGCCCATAGAGCATCGTCAAGTTTGGCTGACCAGTCTTTCCTAGAAGTTGAAACAGTCTTTTCTAATATTCTTTTTATTTCTCTATTAACTACTTCGACTTGTCCGTTAGTTTGGGGGTGGTAGGCAGTGGAAAGCTTATGTGTAACGCCGTATTTGGTAAGGATTTTTGAAAATTGTGTGTTACAGAAATGGGAACCCCTTTCGCTAACGATTGCGCGTGGCATACCGAATCTAGAAAATAATCTTTTTAGAAACGTGACTACAACTCGGGAGTCATTCGTAGGAAGAGCTTGGGCTTCAGCCCATCTTGAAACATAATCAACAGCAACTAAAATATATTTGTTTCCGAAGCTAGAAGGAAGGGGGCCAACAAAATCAATTCCCCAGAGGTCGAAAATTTCGCACTCTAAGAAATAATTTTGCGGCATTTCACTTTTATTAGAAATATTGCCCGACCGTTGGCAACTATCACACCTGCTCACAAAGGCTTGCGCGTCTTTAAACAGGCTAGGCCAGTAAAAACCCGCCCAAAGCACCTTGTGAGCGGTGCGAGTAGCTTGATAGTGCCCACCTGTCGGACCTTCATGCAAATGTTTTAGAATATCGATTCCTTCCTCATAAGAAACACATCTCCTTATCACTTGATCCGCACAGATTGTGAAAAGATGCGAGTCTTCCCAAAAGTAGTTCTTCAGCTCAGAAAAGAATTTCTTCTTTTGTTGAGAGGAGAACTCTTTTGGGAGCACCCGGGCCACTAGATAGTTGGTGATGTGCGCGAACCAAGGAGAAGTAGATGTGTTAACTAAAAGCAGCTTCTCATCAGGAAAATAATCATTAAAAGATTTTTCATTTAATTTTTCTATAAAGGGGTTATCTAATCTGGATAAATGGTCGGCGGCCAAGTTCTCGGCCCTCGCTTATCACAGATCTCTAAGTCAAACTCCTAGAGGAGTAAGACCCAGCGAATCAAGCGAGGCTTGGCATATGTTTGTTCAAGAAGGTACTTGAGGGCCGAGTGGTCCGTAAAAACAATAATTTTTGAAAGTGTAATGTAAGGGCGGAATTTATCAAAGGCGAATACTACAGCTAAGAGCTCCTTCTCGGTTGTGGTGTAATTTTCTTGTGTAGATGTGAGGGTTTTACTAGCGTAATAGATGGGGTGGAAGTTTTTAGATATGCGTTGACCTAATACGGCTCCCACCGCAAAACTACTCTCATCGCACATAATCTCGAAAGGAAGGTCCCACACCGGAGCTATCATAATCGGTGCGTTAATTAACTTTTCTTTAATTAATTCGAAGGCAGAAAGGCAAGAGTCATCAAAAATGAATGGAGCGTCTTTTTCTAAGAGATGGGTGAGGGGCTTAGTGATCTTGGAGAAGTCCTTTATAAAATGACGATAAAAGCCAGCGTGGCCTAGGAAACTTCTTATAGCTTTTATGTTTGTAGGCGGCGGCAACTTCTCAATAACTTCTATCTTGGCAACGTCTACCTCAATACCTTTAGCAGAAATTTTATGACCCAAAACTAACCCTTCCCTCACCATAAAATGGCATTTTTCCCAATTTAGGGCAAGGTTAGTTTCTTCGCATCGTTCTAAGACTTTTTCGAGGTTTTCAAAACATCTATCGAAGGAATCGCCGAACACGGAGAAATCGTCCATGAATACCTCCATAATGCTTTCTACGTACTTGTCAAATATTGCGAGCATACATCGCTGGAATGTAGCTTGCGCATTGCACAATCCAAACGGCATTCTTCGGTAAGCGAAGGTGCCGAAGGGACAAGTAAACGTAGTTTTCTCTTGGTCCTCGGGAGAGATGGGTATTTGAAAGTACCCCGAGAGGCCATCGAGAAAACAATAAAAGCTATGGCCAGAGAGACGTTCTAAAATCTGGTCGATAAACGGCAAAGGAAAGTGGTCCTTGCGGGTGGCGTCATTCAACTTACGATAATCTATACACATACGCCAACCCGTCACCGTCCGTGTCAGGATTAATTCGTTATTCTTATTACTAACTACGGTTATCCCTCCCTTCTTTGGAACTACCTGAACGGGGCTAACCCACTTACTGTTCGATATAGGGTAGATAATTCCTGCATCTAATAATTTCATAACCTCGCCCTTAACTACTTCTTTCATATTCGGGTTTATACAGCGCTGAGGTTGGATAGAGTTACGCGAATTATCTTCCATTAAAATTTTATGGGTACAGAAAGATGGGCTTATGCCCTTGATATCAGAAATTTGCCAAGCAATAGCCTGGCGATGCTTACGTAGAACTAGAAGAAGTTTATCGTTTTGCGTATCCGTGAGGTAGGCCGAAACGATAACTGGTAACTTGGAATCTTTTTCTAAGAAAGCATACTTAAGGTGTTCGGGAAGTTCTTTAAGTTCTAGGGTAGGGGGTTCTTCATAAGAGGATTTAGAGATTCTTTATTTTTCAAAAATAATATCTTCATAAACTTTTTTATAAGGAACGTAATAAGGGGTAGGGCTAGCAGCCAAGATGGATTCTTGTAGCGATTCAGTGGGAAGAAAAGAGGAAGAACAAAAATCAGAAAATTCTTTTTCAAAGTCAGAAAGACAATCAGAAGATTTATCACTTCCCTGCAGCGATTCAGTTGTAAGAGAAGAGGAGCAAAATGTAGAAAATTCTTTTTCAAAGTCGGAGAGGCAGTAGGAAGAATCATCACTCACGACGTCTACAGAAAAGGATGAGTCATCATTTGTTAAGGTGTTCTTCATCGAAGGTGTGATAGAAAAAGTGACTTCGTCGTCGCCTACTCGAAGAAAGAGCTTACCATTGCTTATGTCAATGATGGCTCGGGAGGTGGCAAGGAAGGGTCGTCCATGGATCAGGGGAACCTCGACGTCTTCTTCGATGTCCAAAATGACAAAGTCCACCGGGAAGATGAACTTGTCGACTTTTACTAGAACGTCCTCCACTATTCCTAACGGGTACTTGACGGATCTATCAGCTAGCTAGATACTCATACGCGTGGCTTTAAGGCTACCAATCCCTAACTTTTTAAACAACGAAAAGGGCATCAGGTTTATACTCGCGCCTGAGTCGGCTAACGCGTGTTTAACAAAAAGATCACCGAAGACACACAGGATAGAGAAACTACCCGGGTCACCGGGATAGAGAAACTACCCGGGTCACTGATTTTCTTCGGCAAACCATTTGTTAAAACGACGGAGCACACGACGTTTAGCGTGACGTGCGAAAGATTCTCTAACTTCTTCTTGTTTGTGAGGAGGTCTTTAAGATACTTGGCGTATTTCGGCATCTGCGAAATAGCCTCGTGGAAGGGAAGATTAATGTGGATTTGTTTGAAGATCTCTAAGAAGCGGGAGTACTGATCATCTTGACGTTGTCTATTAAGTTCAAAGGGGTATGAAGGAGTTGAATTATTTTTGAAGATGGGTGGTGGAGTGAGATTATTTTCTAAAATAGGGGTGATAACTTCTTCAGCAGAGGGTGGAAGCAGAGCGGAGCTTTTATTTTTAAAAGCAGGAGCGGAGCTTTGATTTTAAAAAGCGGGAGCGGAGCTTTCCTTGGGCTCTTCACTTACCATACCGGAGACTTGCTTCCCACTCCGAAGAGTTATAGCTTTCGCTTGCTCTCTCGGGTTGGGTTCGGTATTGGAAGGAAGAGACCCTGCGGGTCGCTCAAAAATTATTTTCGCGAGCTGTCCTACCTGATTTTCTAGACTTTTTACGCTTCCGGTTAAAGTTCTTATAGTAGCGTCATTTGTGGTGATATATTGGAAAGTAATTCCTCCAAGCTTGGAAGTTTTGGATAATTTTGAAGAGGTGGTGGTGGTGGTGGTGCAGAAAAATCATTTTGCGGTGGTGGGCGCATCGCATTCGATGCATTACTCCATGAAAAGTTCGGATGATTTCTTAAAGCAGGGTTATAACTATTCGGAAAATTATAACCAGGCGGATGAAAATTCGCAGCAGAAAAATTATTAAAAGCAGTTCTAGGCATATTATTAACATATTCTAAATGTTCTGGAGTAGGGGTTGCAGATTCCCATACCTGAGGGGCGGAGGCAGCAGTCATCTTCGTGATTTTTTTGCTTAGGATTTCTACTTGCAGAGCGAGCTGGGAGACGTTGTCCACTTCATAGATACCTGCAGGCTTGTTCGGGTGGGACATAGGCGCATTCCACTGATAAGTGTTCATGGCCATGTCCTCAAAAAGCTCAAGAGCGGCTTCCGGCGTCTTATGATTTAAAGTTCCGCCAGAAGCTGCGTCTATCATTTGCTTCGTGCTTTGTTTTAGCCCGTTATAAAATGTCTGCACTTGTAACCATACAGGCAGCGCGTGATGTGGGCATCGTCTTAATAATTCTTTAAATCTCTCCCAGGTTTCATATTGGGTTTCAGAGTCTATTTGTCCGAAGGCAGAGATGTCGTTCCTAAGTTTTGCAGTTTTAGCTGGCGGAAAATACTTCGCCAAAAATTTTTCAGTTAATTCATTCCAAGTGGTTATGCTATTTTTAGGAAGTGTGTTCAGCCACTGCTTAGCTTTAGTTCTTAAAGAGAAAGGAAAATGTCTCAGCCTGATTGCATCATTTGTGACACCATTTATCTTCAAGGTGTCGCAAATTTCAAGAAAGCTAGTTATATGTGCGTTCGGATCTTCATCTTGAAGTCCGTCAAATTGCACATATTGCTGCACCATTTGAATTATGCTAGGCTTTAGTTCGAAGTAATTATTTGCTATAGCAGGGCGGACTATACTTGATTCTGTTCCCTCGAGGTTCGGTCGTGCATAATAGGACATAGTCCTTTGCACGGCCTCATCTACGTTGTGTTCTTCCATTCTTAAAGTAGCAAAAGACTCGGAGTCCTCAACCGGCACTTGGATAGTAGGACCTTGAAATCGCGATCTTCTCCGAAGAGTACGCTCAATTTCGTGGTCCAAGTCCAAAATAACCGACGGACTCCCGCGGGTCATGCACTAAAAGAATAGAAAAGAAGAAAAGAAAGAGAAATAGGATAAACTAGAAAAAAAACTAGATTAGAATTTTTTTTTCTTTTTGAAATAGATTTTTTTTATATAGATTAACTCTCGAACTTCCCAAGGACTACCCCGCGAAGGGTTCGCAAGGTACTAGACAAGACAGTGGCGCTTAAACCCCTTTGCCCTTTTCGAGAGAATTAGGTGGCGTAGAAAAATTGTGAAGTTGGTTACTATTAAGAGCGGTGAAATTTTTTTTGATTTTTTTTTAAAACTTTAAAGAAAGAGGAAGAGAAAGAGAAGAGATAAAATTAATAGGTTTGTGTTTTCAATATATCAACGGAAGTTGGTTCCCCGGCAACGGCGCCAAAAACTTATTGCGCGCTAGGGTTCTAAGAAAATAAACGCAACCGAACTAGCAACCTGATGAGGCAAGTATACCTATCGAATTGTAGCAAGGGGACACAAGTGTCGTATTAAAATCCGGGAACTGTTGGCTAAGCTTACTCACACGAACACTATTATCTTATCGATGGAAAAACTAGGATTTTAGAAAATCTAAGTGCAAGGAAGGAAGTAAAGCTGTACTAGAAAGAGAACTACCGCAATTAAGTAAAGCTATTAAGCAAAGAACTACGCTAGAAAGGAAACTACTGCAGTTAATTAAAGAGCACAAGATAGGTGATTACTACGAAAGGCAGAAAATATGAAATGGAAATGCACTCGATCAAGAATCACCTCGGCTAAAGACGATTAAGAAAATGCGATAAAAATCTAAACTTAATAGAATAAAGGTCCTTGACCGTGGAGGTTCCTAAAGCTTGAACACGCTTCTCTCGAAGTCGTGCCCAACTGAGTTTTGGAAGGTCCGACCGACTCTCGTCTAAATCGGAGGCCTAAAACTCGCTTTATGCGGTGAACCCCACTATTGGATTTTACTCCAATCCGGGAGATTTGGACATCTGCCTCTCTCGAGGGGTGCGTACAACTCCCTTTACTCTTGAATGCTCACTTCATTCTATCGTCCTCTCGGCTAGCCCAGAATGAAAGCAAAGGTGGAGAGTATATATCGATAATATACCTCCAACCCGTGATTAATCAAGAGTAATTCAAGGCCCTAACCTAAAAAGAAAAGATTAATTAAAACATCATAACTTAATCGCTCTAACCTCGGATCATCAAGATCGAGTACAAGGAGGATTAGTTAATCATAATGGAGTGGAGGAGGGGGATGAGTAGTAAAGCATATAAAAGGGACACTAGTAAAGGAAGAGCACTTATATTAATTAAAAGGAGCAAGTTACACTAATGAAATTGAAATTACAAGTGCATGAATTAAAGTCCTATTCTAGCCCTATATTAAGCAATAAGAAAAACTAAAGATTACAAAGAAAGCTTAAACAAGTAAAGATTAAACTAGGGTTAAAAGAAAATTACAAAGAGAGAGAGAGAGAGAGAGAAAGAGAGAGAGAAAGCATGAAAAAAACTCAAGAATCAAAGGGGCAGCACCTCCCCCACTCAACCAAAGCTTCCTGAAATGAAGAGGGGGGTCTCAATTTATAGATTTTTTTCACGGGTTGGTCACGCCCTCCGACACGCCCTAGGGGGGGCGTGTCAGGGGGCGTGAAAGTACTTTGTTGACCTCAGGCTCTGGACTCTAGCGGGAAGGATCATTGCCTTTATACGTCGGTGGTCATGCCCTATGTCATGCCCGTGTAGGGGGGCGTGACATGCACGTCATGTCCAAATCATTGGTCGGAAATCCGTCAGTCATCAAAAAAGGAGGGAGTCACGCCCATGTCACGAGCGTGATATGGGGTGTGACAGTACTGTTTGCGTGCTGTGGAGAAATGACATTTAATGTGGCGGCAGGCTTTGCGGCAGAGGGCGACACGCCCATCGTCATGCCTGGTGACACGCCCAGGGAGGGCGTGTCAGGGGGGCGTGACAGCGGTTTTTTCGTTTTTATGTCCCTTCCAGCAGGAGTCCTCGGGATCGGGTGACAAGCCCTAGGTCATGCCCAGGGAGGGCATGACAGTGGGGCGTGTTAGGTCATTTTGACCAATTTTCTGGAAACCTGCAAAAAGACAAGAAAAAGTCAGTGGCAATAATATTTACATAAAAATGATAAAAAATAAACTAATAATAGACATGATTTGTATAATATAAAATAGAAAATACGATAATAGTTTAGGCTACAAAACGTATTATCAACAGAGTCGGGTGTATGAGTTGCACTTGCATGTTCCATCATACCCACTTGCATGTCATAACATAATCGATTCATTTAACCCTGACACCTAAAGTATAAGTGGAATGGGACGTTTTTACATAAGGACTTGCAAAACGACCCCTTGGTCTATAAGCTTGTGTGGGCAAGTTTATAAATTAAGGTTAAATTCTATAATTATATGCTGCTGTTTGATAACCGACACCCCAACGTATAAGTGGAATGGGACACTTTATATGATGGGAGCCTTGCATGAAGATCCTTTGGCTTATGCGCTTCCGCACATAAGTCAAGGTTACTTTTCCTACTTTCAATTTCTGTCATATTTATTATAGAATTGCTAGATTAGTTCCGCTGCCACCTGTTCCTTTGATTTAATCTCCACCTTCATGTCCTCCCCTTTATTCCTCTCTGCTCGGTACCTAAGAGCCACGGGGGAATGGGTAGGGGATGATAGGGCTTAGTCTTTATGACTAACGGTTTTCGAACCGCATCATTTTAGGGAATCGTGTAGCCCAACACGGGGGAGAGCCCCAGAGATCGGTGCACTTAGAGATGGGGCAGTGTAGCTCCGGAGTTCATACAGCCAGGACCGTGAGTCTCGGCCTTGAGTAGATGTTTTGTTTTTGCTTCCGCATGAGTGATTTATAGTGAGGACATGATGTACCAGGCATAAGCCCGTAATTTTAGTACTATGATATATTATTTTGTGGACACTCCCTTCATGGAGACTTCTTTTTCTATTTATGTGATTTTCTTGTGGACTTGCTTTTACTTCATTGTGCTACCTTTCTCTGATGGAATTGGCCGGTAGAATCGACGCTTTGTGGTGATGACCCTTCAAGGCGTGAATGTGTCACCGCAAAGGGGCGGTTCTGGGCCTAAGACCCGGTGTTTTAAAAGAAAAAAAATGGGGTCTTACAACAGCATCATCAGCCGACTCACAAGAAAAAGGTGTAGCACAATCCGGCAAAAATTACGGAGGGGCAAGGCTGCTCTCAAAATCAAGCACTGAATGAGCATGCCCCGTCGCAAAATCATTCGCAGACACCACCCCGTCGACAAGAATAATCTATGTGTCTTATATAGGAGCGCCCATGGATTCCTGATCCCCTTTTTGCTGGCTGACATTAGATTGATCATCATCACTCAAGGTAAGCTCATAAAAAGGGAGCGAGGGACCCATGAAGGATCTGTATGTAGCGAGAGATTCTTCAGTAATCTCAATGAGCAAAGAACGAGAAAGGTGCGATATGTCATTGTATGGGCCAGGAAACACCCTGGTAGGCATGTCCACAACAATCTTTCGCGAACGAGAGTTTGTTGCGCACACCCCCTCAGAGGGAGAAGGCTCGCATAAGCGAGGGAAATCCTTCACCATGTTGCATACACCTTGACATAGCACACATCGAATACAATGCCCGGCATTCATATCAGCCATGGCATCAATGCATCGACACAAAGTGTCAAGTAGACTGTACTCGGCTACGGAATACATCGCGAATAAAAATAATTACCAAAAAGTGCTACACAGCTATAATAAAAATAGCACGGATCTGCTATCGAAACCAAAAAGCAGAAAAGGGCAAAAACAAATAAGTAAAAAAAATTCTAACAATTAAAACAAAGAAGAAACATGAAATGTACAAATGGAAAAGGGCTTCGATCTAATATCTCCCTCTCCAAAAACTCACACGACTGTGTTCCCCGGCAACGATGCAAAAAACTTGATGCGTTGAACGGCAAGTGTACCGGTCGCACAAGTAATATAAAATGGGCGAATTTCCCCAAGTATCGATCTCGAGGGAACACAGTAAGGGAGGAGTTAATATCGAGGAGGACTTGAGATTAAAGTCCTTAGGTCAGAGTTAACTAAGGGGGGTTTTGATAGTTGCGGGAAAATAAAGTAAATCGCTAACAAACTACTCTTATGCAATGCCGCTATGCACCGAATCACAGGACGGATGGACGAGTAGGCTTGCGGAATGAGGTTCAAGAGCACCTCTTTGCTACGCACACTTCTAGCAATTTCTAGAACGACAAAACGGGATATGGCGGTGGATGGATATGCGGGCGCAACTCAAGCAACTAAAGCGTACAACTATACAAGTTCACATAGACATGAATCACATAAAGTTTATAGCTAAAATGCACATCATCAATATAAATAGATTTAAACACCAATATTCAGCAACAAAGCAAGAACAAGTCAAGAGATCGACCGAATCTGAAGGCTCGTCGAGGGATCACGGAAGGATTTGTCGGGTTGTCAATCCGCATCCAAGCTCGGTCCTCAACTACGTCTGGGGTAGAGAAGGGTTATCACTACCTTCCAAAGGAGCCATCTTCTTTGTGTCACGATGTAGAAGAAGGTTGCAAGATTCCCTTTTCTTGTTGGTTATGGAATCAAACCATGAAATAGAGCTTAGAAGATGAAGGAGAAGGCCGAGAGCAAGCACCGACAAGGTGTAGGCTTCACGAGCATGGCCGGAGCTTCTCTTCTTGGTGGAAGATGGAGGATGGAGGTGGAAAGGCGGATATTTGCCCTAAAAGTCTGCTGGAACGGCTCTAGATGAAGCTGTCTGAAAATGGCAGGAAATTTGCGCTTTAAATAGAAGCAGTTCATAAAAATAAGCATGCACGGTTTGCCGCACGACCGTGCGTTAACCATGCGTTATTAACTTCCATGCCAAGCTTGCAGATGATGATGCGTTGACCCGTGCATTTTACTCGCGCAAGGACGGTTCCGCCCGTGCGTGAAGGAAATCGCACGGGTAAACACAGAGCGCAAGAAAGCAGGAAAAATAATAAAACCGTGTGTTTACTCGCATACGGGCGCTTCTGCCCGTGCGTGAATGAAACACGCGATTAACCACAGAATGCGGAAATGTAGAGAAAAACATGCAGACCGTGCGTTTACTTCTCGCACGGTTTGGCCGAAACTGTGCTGGAACAAAATGCATGGGTAGACACAGAAGTCCCCAGAATTGTTGTGTAAGACGCACGATTGGAAGAAACCTTGCGAGAAGAACAACGCACGACCGTGCGTTTTGCATAGAAACTAGAAAATAAGTCTTGGACGTCTCGACTATCTGCACAACAATTAAACTAATTGGAAAGAACCATGGGGAGCACTATAGGCTTACCCCTAAAAATAGAATGCGCAATTGCCCAGCATTGGGCCAAAACAGTGCACGAAATGGTCAATGATCGAACGATGCAAATATAACCGAAATCCAGTTGAAATGCAGTGCACGAGTGAGAAAACAAGAAGGATGAGTCCGAAAAACCCTATAAATATCAGACTCATCAGCCTCAGGAATAAACACAGCCACACGATCCTCTCATCAAAAGAAAGCAAAGGCCAAAATTTTAGCTGACAAGACAAACTTAACGTTATCGCTGGGCGATATCCACTATCGCTTGGGAGATATTGTCGGCAGCCGCTTTGACCCTAGTCAACCACCACTCTTCAGCCACCATCCGTACATCTGAGACGTGTCCAGCCATACGTGGCATATCACCCAGTGATACTCACTATCGCCACTATGGTAGCTCACTCAACTCTTCATCGAGTGCATTGAGAGCGTCGAGAGCATTGAGTGTGTTGAGTCTACTCAACATTTCATTGAAAGCGTCCAGTGTTATCACTATCGCCAGTGATACCAACTGTCGCCCGGTGTTAACCACTTTTAAGTTCTTTTTTCCAGTTTTTGGGATGTAACAAACCTACCCTCCTTACATAAATTTCGTCCCGAAATTTTAATCATCTGTAGGAAAACAATACAAAACTATTACAACTTTACTTTTACAAAAAAAATACGGGAAACTCATCTCTAATGGTTTGCTCACCCTCCTAAGTCAATTCTTCATGAACACAATTGTCCCAAAGGACTTTGATCATCCCGATTATCTTATTTCATAGATTCCTGACCTCTGTATCCTCGATCCGAATGGGTCTAACTTTCGTCGTCAGCCCACTATCAATCGGTACTTGATCATCAGCCACTAGTTGCGTCGGCTCCTTCAAAGCTTTCCGCAGGACCAATATGTGAAACACATCGTGCAAACCACTTAGCTCTGTCAAAAGAGCTAATTGATAGGCATCTTCTCCAATCCTCTCAACCACTTCAAACGGACCAAGATACCGTGGGCTCAACTTTTTCAAGCGTCGAATCCTTGACATGCCTTTGAATGGCTTAATCTTCAGGTATTCCCAATTGCCCACAGCAAACTCCACGTTTCAGTGATTGGCATTATAGTACTTTGCCTGTCTATCCTGGGCTACTAATAGCCGCTCTCATATCAAGTATATAGTCGAATTGGCATCTTCGAACTTTTTACGCTTAAACAATTTCGATTCACCTGTTTCCGCTAAAGCTAAAGGAGTATGGCACTTCCTACCATATAAAACTTCGAAGGACGCAATCTGAATGCTCGCTTGATAGCTATTATTATAGGAGAAGTAAATCATATAGAGATGGTCCTCCTACCTCATCCTGAAATCCAAGGCGCACATCTAGAGCATATCCTCCATTATTCTGTTGGTCCTCTCGTTCTGACCATCCGTCTGTGGATGAAAGGTCGTACTGAACTGAAGTTTCGTACCTAAAAATTGTTGGATTAACCTCCAAACATTTGAAGTAAAGTGCTTGTCTCAGTGACTGACGATGATACGGGGCACACCGTGCAATCGTACTATGTTGTCCATGTACAACTTAGCCAACTTTTCCACTGAATCGTCCTTCTTGTTTGGTATGAAGTGTGATACCTTTGTCAATCGGTCAACGATCACCAATACGACATCATTTCCGCTCAGTGATCTCGGCAACCCAATCATGAAATCAATAGACATATCATCAAACTTGTTGATGTGCGAAAACGGGTACCACCAGCTAACGGTTCGATCACGGGGGAAAGGAAGGGAAAAAGGCAACTATAAGCAGTTATCTACTAGCGGACGAGAGAAAAAGATAGTAGAGCCATGAGACACGACAAAACCAGACTTCGCCCATCGCCGCCTAAATGCCTCTCTTATGATAGGCTTTCCTTTGATTGCAAATGGTTGATTACAAGTAGAGGAATAGAACTGAAAGAATAGAAAACTGGAGACCGCAAAGCCTGAGATTCAAGTCCACAGCCTTTAACAAGTAGGCTACTGGGCTCGAGTCAGTGTGCTTTGGGTGCACTACGTACCCCTAATTATAGGTTCGGGGGCCTACCCAAACAGGCAGGGCTAAATAACTGGCTGCTCGTGGTACAGGAGAACCGGGCAGCGGTGACGGGAAATAAAAAAGAGAAGACAAGCCAGTCCGTGTAAGAAGGGCAGACTGGGCTCGAGGCCTGGAGCTTCCGTCTGTTGTAGTAGAGTACGATCCTGGCTAAAAGTCCGCGACCTATGCGGACTGATTCTTAAGTTCGCCTGAAGAGGAAGCCGGGAGATCCAAGAAGCTGATCTCCTGAGGCTGGATGACCTGGGCGAACTGGAGAATTTAGTCCACCGCTGAAGGAGGCTAAACGATCCAGGAAGCTGATCTCCTAATGTTGTACGACCTATGAAAGTGAGGGTAAGATCTACCTTTACTTTAGAGGGGGGGGGGGTGAATAGATTATTTTAAAATAATTTTGCAAATTAAAAACTAATTGGTAGTGGAAGACTTAATTTAATTATAGTGTATTGTGCTTGTAGTAAACAAAATAAAGTAAGGCAAGAAAACTAATTCACAGCACACAGCAAATAAAACACAAACAACCAGATGACACAAGGAGCTATAGTGGTTCCCCAATCAACCTGGGTATATCCACTCTTCTACCACCCTAGGTAGGAATCTACTGCAGGATGAGTTGATCAAGTGTCCTTGGCACCAATGAGCTTTTGATAAGGTGCTCAAAAACCAAACCAGATTTTTTGATAAGGTTTCTTGCCACCACTGAGTTTTGACAAGGTCTTAGAAACCAAACACAAAACTTTTGAAGGGAGTTCTGTATAACCCTTTTATAGCAAAAGAAAATGAAAAGAGTGAAGGAGTTCTTCTCTATCAACAATCAAAGAGAAGACTAGTGGATTTGTTGTTGTCAAAGCTCCCCCGTGAGATTAGCAGTAGGTCAGGAGAAGAAGCTTTGCACAGGGTCATAGGCCTTCAGTAAATTGAGATCTCCAACAATTGATAATTTCAGCAAAGACTGAAATGTGTTGTGTCTGGAGTCTTTGATTGATGAAACCTTGAAAACTTGAATCAGAGAAGAGATCTGAAAGAGTAGAAGGGATTCTTCTCTGTGTGTTGATCTCCTTCTCTGTTCTATTGCTTGTGTTCTGTAAAAACTCTAACTGTATAATGCTGTAGAATTCTTGAGAGATATTCTTCTTGATTTGTTATGTTTTCTGTCTCTATTTTCTGTAATGATATTATGAGATCCAATCTCCTAGATAGCCGTTAGCCAGTCATAAATGACTTCCTTAATTGATATCTGTCTCTGGAGGAAAGTCCTAAGAAACATTCCCTTTTAGTCTCCTTGAAAATTGCTCCAGATTGATTGAAACGGCTACAAAATATTCTGCATTAAATGCTGGATATGGAAGATATTTGAATTCCATAACAGACTGATTTGAAATCCTGAAATCATCGATCTCTCAGGAAAATCGTCGATCTGAGCTCGACTATCGTCGATCTGAGCTCAGAGATCTGGATTTTTACTTGAGACAGAAATCGTCGATCTGAGCTTGGAGATCGTCGAACCGAGTTTGACGCCTCGTCGACCTGAGCTCAGAGATAGTCGAACTGAGTTCGACGCCTTGTCGATCTGCGCTCGACGATAATTGCTTTGGTCTTCTGCTCTTGTAATCTGAACTATGAGATCTTGGGGGAAGCTTTCAAACCTAAGTTCAAAGCCTTAGACCTATTCTAGTTGACCTTTAAAACTATATAATGAGGTCAAGGCACAATCCTATGAACATAGTGATCCTTACCCAAATCAGTAATAGGATGTTCCAACAATCTCCCCCTATTTGGGTTAGGATTACTATTTACATGATTTATAGGAATTTTAAAGGTATACAAGCAGAAATAAATACAACATTGCAGAAATGTAAACAACAGCATTGTAGATGCATATGTATAATCACACAGCAAATTTGTTCAGAGTGAGATATATGTAGTTCAGCTTACACTATCAGTCCTTTTCCTTGCCCTTTTTGAAAAGAATTTCCCTATTGGGGTTTTTAGCTTCTCTCTTGGATCTTCTATCATCAACAGCACCAAGAGAAGTTAGAGATTTGGCTCTAGGAACAACTGCCTTTGGGTACAATTCCATGTACCTTTCTGGATCAAAGAATTTTCTAGAAGAATACCTTTCAAGATCTTGCTTTCTCTGATGAGAAAATGTTGAAATGTTGGAAATGTCTTTCCCTTGTTCTCTAGCTTTCCTCATCTGGTCTAAATCAGCTAGCTCCTTCATTCTGGCTGTCCAAGAGATTGGGTTGTTCTATGGATCTTCATAAGGTACAGGAGGTTCATATCTGTTAATAGTGTCAGAATGAGGAGCTTTTGAGGGAACACTTTCTTTGAGCTTATAAGTGAATGGACCAGTAGTTGAATCAGTTGGGCCTTGTCCTTCCCTTTGATAAGATTGTTGTCTGGACTTTCCTCTTGATTACACTCTATAATCTCTTTGATTTCCTCTGTATTGACCTCTTCTTGACTGGTAGCCTCTTTGCTGATGTCCTCTGGATTGAGATCTTTCTTGAAACTGAGAGGAACTTTGAGATGAAGTATGAGAGGTTTGATGAGCTTAACTTCCACAAGATCCTGCACCTGGAGAAGGAGGAGGAGGAGGAGGATTATAGTGAGATGTGCCTTGGTCATATTTCCTTCTCTTCCTCATAGCCATCAACTGGTTCTTAGAAAATTGCATCCAATGTTCAGTAATAGGATAATCATGCAATATATAGTAAGGAATGTCATTATCAAAAGTGGCTTTCTTTGCAGGAACTCTCTTCATTGCTTTACTTCTAGCTTTCCTCTTCCTTGCAATAGTTGTAGAGGAATCATCTAAATCTGTCCTGAATTCATTACTATCAGAGCTCTAGAGCTTATTATACATAGCACCTATTTCCTTGTAAGCTGCCTTGGTAGGCGAATCAGGAGCAGAAGCAGTAGCAATAGAAGAAACAACACAAGAGGCAGCAGTAGTAACAACAAAAACAACAACAGAGGCATCTGAAACAACAATATTCATAATAGCAGGCTCAGCAGGCTCTGAAGAAATAGCCTCTGTGATCATCACATCATTATCATCAAAAGCAACAGCAGCAGGAACTTCCACAGCCTTGATTGAATCAATGTATGATTATATCAAGCTGGGATCACATATAGTAATAGGCACAATGGCCTTACAAAGATCTTCAGCATCTGGAGCTGGAAGAGATCTGCTACATAAATCATCAAAAACTGAAAGCAGGAACTTGAAATCAACTGCACTGAAAGATGGGACTGGGGCTGGAGCTATAACATCTGGCACTGCCTCTGAACTTAGTATGGAATCTAAAACTTTAGCAGGCAACATGACTTCTTCATTGGGCATCTCCCCCTGCCTGGATTCAGTAGAAACTTGATCTAGGCACCCCAAAGAAGGGATTGCCTGAGGAGGATGGGATGAAGATAGCCTTGCAGATAAATCATTTATAGATTTTAGTAGAGGAGCCAAGGAGGTATCCAGCAAGAGTGTTAGCCTGGGAGCTAACATCTTATATAATCTATCAGCAAGAGAAGGAACATCTACTTGCTCAAGGGAGGCTTGAGTAGAGGTAGAGAAGAAAGTTGCAGAAGTTGATGTAGTTGGTGGAGTTGCAGGAATGTGTGGAGTTGATGTTGATGGATGGGGTATGGATTGTTCAGATATAGGGATGGTGGTGATGGATGTAACTGGGATGGTAACTGATGGTATGACTGAGGTTATGGATGAGGTGAATGAGGGCTAAGCTAAGATGTCTTGAAGTAGCTGTTGGTAGGAGGTGGAAGAAGATGGAAGCACTTGTGGAGATGAATGAGAATCATCCATATAAGAGTCATCTATGAGGTTGAATGATGGAATTTGAATGTATGAGTCAAGGTCAAGAGTGGGATAGTAATATAGTGGATGAAATTGTTCTTGAAGAGTGGCTGGTGGAGGTGTAGAGATTGTAGGTGAGGAAATTGAGATGGGAGAAGATGAAATTGAGATGGGAGATGAAATGGTTGAGGAAATTAGAGGTGGAGATGGGTGAGATGAGGAGGAGGAAGAAGTCAAATCTTCTAAAGGGGCAGTTGCCTGAGGGGAAGTGATTGTCACTGTCCTGGTACCTGAAGTAGTGTGAGTTGACGAACCCCTACTGGGTTTAGTAATCTGCCTATCCCATTTTCCAAAGAGAGCATAAGATATTTTCTTGGAAGCATTTATATGCATGCCATTTGATACTAGCAGTTTGGGGCATTTATTGTGCAAAAACAAACCTACTATTCTCCCAAAATTAACAAAATTCTAGTTGATTTTCTTCTTAATCAGATCAAAGAAAATCTCTCCCCAGTTCAATTGTTTCTTAACTACAATAACAGCCATTAGATAGAACTGATACTTAGAAATAGTATCATGGGCAGAGTGTTTTGCTAATATGACTTTTCCCACTACATCATCCAAAAATCTGTACTCTACTGAAAGATTTTTATTAAGTAATTTATTAGGGTTTGCTGCTGTATGTCCCATTCTATCCAACATATTAGAAAATTCTTCTCCAGACAACTCAACATTATCATGTCCAGTACTCAGTTGAAAAACTTCTGTCAAAAGTGCGGGAGTGATGGATACTTGGGTTCCTGAAATAGTCCCGACAACTGTATTCAGATCCAGGTTGTGGGATGTGTATACCCATTCCTTGATTTAGTCGGTAGCCAGCTTCATCCTTGAGGTCATGATGGTGACCAACTGTTGTTCTTTGAATAATTCTAGAATGTCCTTGAAAATCTGATCACTGCCTTCAAATGAATCCATATCTATATCAAAACCTATATCAAATTTCATCGCTGCTAAAACAACAACTGAAACGGCCTTGATTTTCCTGCAAAAAAAACCAAACAAGACCAAGTGTAGAGGGGTTTGGAGTGAAAGAAAGCTCCGCAGAAAGTATGAATGCGCAAAAGAGAATGATGGCCGAAAATGATTTTATATTAGGGTTCGATGCTTAAATGGAAAGATCGTTGAACTCAGTTCGACGATCTGGGCTTCTAAAGGAATCTAAAAGGTCTTCAACATAATCGATCCCCGTTCGACGATATTGGAGAGCATCGAGCTCCGTTCAATAATCTGTGACTGGAAAGAGATAGCCTAGCACTATCTGGAAAATGCTGAGCTCCGTTCGACGCTTTCATGAGAACGTCGATCTCCGTTCGACGATCTTTAGGAAAAATGTCGAGCACAGTTCAGAGTTCAGAAAGAACCTATAGACACTAGAAAAATCAAGTTTTTAGCCTAGTCTTATTTAATTTTAAGGTTTTAAAAATCTTGGATCTTAATTTAGACTTCCTCCATCTAACATTCCTAACTGATTCAGGAAGAAAGTGTGTTTCTTTTTCATCCAAGGGTTTGGTGAAAATATCTCCCCTTTGCAAATTAGTTGGGATATATTGAAGTTCAATTTTATTCTTTTCAACATTATCTCTTAGGAAGTGATGTCTAATCTCTATATGTTTTGTCCTACTTTGGAGGACTGGATTTTGGGCTATAGAAATAGCACTGGTGTTATCACAAAAGATTTTTGACTTATCTAAGTTGTAACCATAGTCTAAGAGCTGATTTTGAATCCACAATATCTGTGAGCAACAACTACCTGCTGCCATGTATTCAGCTTCAGCAATTGATGTGGACACAGATGTTTGTTTCTTACAAAACTAGGAGACAAGTCTGTCACCAATAAACTGATAAGTTCCACTGGTGCTTTTCCTGTCTACTCTACATCCAACATAATCAGCATCTAAAAATCCAGTTAATTCAAATCCTGAATCTTTTGGATACCAGAGACCTAGATTTGGACAACTTTTCACATACCTAAGAATCTTTTTTACTAATGTTAGGTGTGACTCTCTAGGGCTTACTTGGAATCTAGCACAGATGCATGTAGCAAACATTATGTCAGGTCTACTAGCTGTAAGATACAATAAAGAGCCAATCATTGCTCTATATGTTGTCTGATCAACAGGTTCCCCATGTTCATCAGCATCTAATACAGCATTAGTAGGCATAGGTGTTTTCATAGATGCTGCTTCAGATATACCAAATTTCTTAACCAACTCTTTTGCATACTTGGTTTGAGAAATGAATATGCCATCAACATGTTGTTTGACTTGCAATCCTAGAAAGAAGGAAAGTTCACCCATGCTACACATTTTAAATTTTGAATGCATTAGGTTGGAAAACCTCTTTCACAAGTTTGAATCAGTAGATCCAAAGATAATGTCATCTACATAAATTTGTAATAGTAGGATATTGGACCTATGGGTTCTAATGAAAAGAGTTTGGTCTACTCTACCCCTTTTAAAATCATTTTCCAAAAGAAAGCTTGCTAAGGTCTCATACCATGCTCTAGGAGCTTACTTGAGACCATATAATGCTTTATGTAGTTTAAAAACATGATCAGGATGAGTAAGAGAGATAAAACCTGGGGGTTATCTGACATAGACTTCTTCCTTGATATCTCCATTTAGAAATGCACTCTTCACATCCATTTGATAAACTTTGAATCTCTTGTGAGCTGCATAGGCTAGGAATATTCTTATGGTCTCTAACCTTGCAACTGATGCAAAGGTCTGGTAATAATCTATTCCTTCTTCTTGAGAGTATCCTTGTGCAACTTGGCTTGCCTTGTTCCTTACAATAATGCCTTGATCATCTAGTTTATTCTCGGATACTCATTTTGTTCCAACAATGGGATGATCCTTTTGCCTTGGCACTAGCTCCAAAAACTTGTTTCTTTCAAATTGATTTAACTCCTCTTGCATTGCAATGATCCAGTGTGGATCTTGTTCTGCATCTTGTATGGATTGAGGCTCAATTTGAGAAAGAAACCAGGTGTGCATCAGGTTTTGTTTGACCTAATTTCTGGTTTACACACCAGCTGAGATGTCTCCAATCACTTGGGAGATTGGATGATCTCTTGATGTTACTAAATCAACAGGGGATGTTAATTATTCACCAACCTGTGTTGTTGTTTCCTCTTGTGGAACAACAACTGGCTCTTCATTGTGATTCTCACCAGGATGTTGAATATCTTCTTCATCTTCACTGCTTTCACCTTTTTGTTAGATAGGTGAAGGTGTTGTATCCTCTTCAATGATGTTCATCCTGTCTAAATTCTCTGAAAGAGAATGTACCTACAAAGGCTCTATGGTAGAAGTATTCTTCTCCTTGTAAGACATGTTAGTTTCATCAAAGGACACATGTACAGATTCTTCAATTTTAAGAGATGATTTGTTATATACCCTATAAGCCTTACTGATCATGGAGTATCCCAGAAACACTCCTTCATCAGCTTTGGCTTGAAATTTTGCTATATATTTCTTGTCATTATTATGGATATACCAAAAATTCTAAAATAGTCTACTTTAGGTTTCTTACCTTTGAGTAATTCATAGGGAGTCTTGCACTTCAGCTTATGTATCAAACTTCTATTCAACACATAGTTTGAGGTGTTCACTGCCTCTGCTCAAAAGGATAGAGAAAGGTGAGCATCTGTCAACAATGTAGTAGCAGATTCAATAAGGGTTCTATTTTTCCTTTCAGCTACCCCATTTTGTTGAGGAGTTCTAGGAGCTGAGGAAGTATGCTTGATCCCTTCACTCTGACAGAACTCTTGCATAAGAAGAGAATCAAACTCTATCCCATGATCCCTTCTGATTAGGGTAATGTGAGTATTTAACTCAATCTGTATGCATTTGAGAAACTCTGTCAAACACTTTAAGTTATCAGACTTCTTCCTCAGAAAAAACACCCATGTGAATCTGGAGAAGTCATCTACAACTACTAAAGTGTAAGATTTTCCTCCTAGACTTTGTACTGTAATGGGTCCAGATAGATCCATGTGTAATAGATACAAAATCCTAGGTGAATAACTCTTATTAAGTGACTTAAAGCTATTTTTAGTTTGGTTGCCTAATTGACAAGCCCTGCAAAGTCCTTCCTTCTTGTAGGGGCCAAAAGGTAGTCCTCTAATAAGGTTGTCCTTGGATAGCCTAGCAATGGTTCTAAATTTTACATGTCCTAATATCTTATGCCATAGCTTATTTGGTTTACTAATAGAATTGAACAAACATATATCTACCTTAGTTGATTGAAAGTCTACAAGATAGATGTTACCTTTCCTTTTACCTGTCAACACAGTTGTGTTGTCCTCTGATTTTATTTTGCATGAAGATTTGTTGAAAGTCACCTGGTAGCCTTCATCACACAATTGACTGATGCTGATTAAGTTGTGCTTCAGTCCTTCCACATAGGCCGCCTTCTTGAATGTAACTGATCCTATCTAGACTGCACCATATCCCTTGGTCTGTCCAAAGTTTGAGTCTCCAAATATGACCTTGGGTCCAAGCTTGGCTTTGAAGGATGTAAGATTATCCTTTCTCCCTGTCTTGTTCTTTGAGCACCCACTATCCAGATACCATTACTGGTTTATTGTTGGATAGGTCTTCACCTGCACATATAACAATTTATTTGTTTTTGACTCCGTTTACCTTGGGTTTAGGTTAATAGCCTTTAAATTCTGAAATAAAAGACATCCCTGGTTGACTCTATTAGCCTTCAGGATGATATCTCCTAGGAGGTATTATCCATTCAGCATAAGGGTTGAAGCCTTGGGATGTAGGACCTCTAGAATTGAATTTTGACTTACCCTTAAAAGATTGTTCAAAGCTCTGAGCTCTGTTCGACGATCTCTGAGCTGAGTTCGACGATCTTGGGTCAGATCGTCGAGCTCCGTTCGAAGATCGACTTTTCCTAAATTTAGAGTTCAAAGATCGTCGACCTGAGTTCGACAATTCAGCTTGAGTTTGCTGAGCTCCGTTCGGTGATCGTCGAGCTTTGTTCGACGTTTTCTGTTGAACCTTATTTATCTTAGGTATATCAGGATTCTTCCTTGCTACCTCTACAACTCCCTTTCCTTTATCTGAGAAAAATTTGATTGGGGTTGTTAATACTATAGGTTTGCTGGATAAAGCACTGAAGCCCAGTGTACTATTCAGTCTTGAATTCACTGTGCTTGTGATGTCCATCAGTTTGATGCTTCTCCCATTGAGGGATTCTTCAAACCTCTTTTCCTTAGATAGTTCACTTTTCAGTGAAGCTATCTGCTCCCTACAACATTCTACCTCCTCAGAGAGTTTGAGGTTATCTGATTATAAGGTGCTGTGTTCAGACAGTTGATTTCTGAGAGAGATAATCTCTTTCTCAGACTTAAGTAGGTCTAAACACAGTGTCTTAAACTCAAATTTAAAGTCCTATGAATTAAAATCAAAAGTGTCTATTACCTGATCTTCTTCAGCTTCAGATTCAGATCCTGACTCTTGTTCTGCATCTTAATTGTGTTGAGAGGCATTGATAGCCATAATGTAAATGTCCTTCTCTTGGGCATCATCTTCATCATCACTTGAGATTGATGAAGTATCTGATTCTTCTTCAGTCTCACTCCAGGTCTCAGCTATAAATCCTTTCTTGGTACGCTTGTTCTTGCTAGAGGAGGATTTGTCATAGTTGTTTCTCCTGGAGTCTTTGTCTCTTTTCCTTTCTCTCTTATCTTTCTTGTCCTTGTTTTGGTTCTCTGGACAGTCAGGCACAATGTGGCCTGTTTTCCTGCATCCAAAACAAATAATCTCTTTATTACTAGATTTGTTATACCTTGGCTTTTCAAGGCCTCTGGATGGCCTTTTCCTGAAGTCTTTTCTAGCCATCCTGTAGAATCTTTTGGCTAGTAGGCTCATTAGCTCTTTATTGCCTGTGACCTTGTCTTCAGGTTGTTCTTCTGTAGCTTTAAAAGCAATTGTCTTCTCCATCCTTATTGCTGGAGAAGCTATCATTTGCTCTTCCTCTCTATTTTTGATGAGCAACTCATAAGACTTGAGCTTGCCCAATAGATCTTTAGTGGTGATCTCATTCAAGCTTCTGGCATCCTTGATTGGACAGATCCTTGAGTCCCAAGTGCTAGGGAAGCACATTAGGATCTTATCATTGAGTTCAGTCAGTGAGAACTCCTTGTCCAATGTTTTTAATTCACTGACAATCAGACTGAGTCTGTTATACATGTCAGCTATTGACTCAGTTTCTCCCTTCTTAAAGTTCTCATACTGGATTATGAGATGAGATCTTCTGTCCTTTCTCTCATCAGCAGATCCTGACACAAGCTCAGATAGCTTGTCCCAGATTTCCTTTGCTAAGTTGCATTCAGCAACTTTCTGAAATATATCATCAGACATTGTCTGAGCCAATATATTCATTGCCTTTGCATAAGCGACTTTCCACTTCTTGATGTCTGCATCTGTTCCTGAAGGGGGTGGAACAGCATTTGTACTTGTTGTTTCTGGAGATCTTGGACACACTATCAAAACAGAATTGAAGATATCCTCATCAATAGAATTCATGTACAATTTAATCCTTGCCTTCCAAAGTGCAAACTTAGAAAGATTGCACACTGGAGGTCTGGTGCTTGCATAGTCTTTGTTCTGTGCCATCGATTTATATTAAAATAATTATAATAGAAATAACAACCCTCTATTAAAGTTTGATCTTATCAGAGATCTTTTGGTTCAGGTGTTAGCCTATAAAAACAACCAACCTAGTGATGGTTTAGTTGTTGTATAACCAACCTCCCTCTGATACCAATTGAAAGTGAGGGTAAGATCTACTTTTATTCTAGAGGGGGGGGGGGTGAATAGAGTATTTTAAAATAATTTTGCAAATTAAAAACTAATTGGCAGTGGAAGAGTTAATTTAATTATAGTGTATTGTGCTTGCAGTAAACAAAATAAAGTAAAGCAAGAAAGCTAATTCACAGCACACAGCAAATAAAACACAAACAAACAGATGACACAAGGAGCTATAGTGGTTCCCCAATCAACCTGGGTACATCCACTCTTCTACCACCCTAGGTAGGAATCCACTACAGGATGAGTTAATCAGGTGTCCTGGGCACCAATGAGCTTTTGATAAGGTGCTCAAAAACCAAACAAGATTTTTTGATAAGTTGTCTTGCCACCATTGAGTTTTGACAAGGTCTCAGAAACCAAACACAAAACTTTTGAAGGGAGTTCTGTATAACCCTTTTACAGCAAAAGAAAATGAAAAGAGTGAAGGAGTTCTTCTCTGTGAACAATCAAAGAGAAGACTAGTTGATTTGTTATTATCAAAGCTCCCCCTGAGATTAGTAGTAGGTCCGGAGAAGAAGCTTTGCACAGGGTGATAGGCCTTCAGTAAATTGAGATCTCCAGCAATTGATAATTTCAGCAAAGACTAAAATGTGTTGTGTCTGGAGTCTTTGATTGATGAAGCTTGGAAAACTTTAATTAGAGAAGAGATCTTAATGAGTAGAAGGGATTCTTCTCTGTGTGTTGATCTCCTTCTCTGTTCTATTGCTTGTGTTCTGTAAAAACTCTAACTGTATAATCCTGTAGAATTCTTGAGAGACATTCTTCTTGATTTGTTATGTTTTCTGTCTCTTTTGTTTGTAATGATATTATGAGATCCAATCCCCTATATAGATAGCCGTTAGCCAGTCATAAATGACTTCCTTAATTGATAGTTGTCACTGGAGGAAAGTCCTAAGAAACATTCCCTTTTATTCTCCTTGAAACTTACTCCAGATTGATTAAAACGACTACAAAATATTCTTCATTAAATGCTGGATATGGAAGATATTTGAATTCCATAACAGATTGATTTGAAATCCTTAAATCGTCAATCTCTCAGGAAAATCGTCGATCTGAGCTCGACTATCGTCGATCTGAGCTCAGAGATCTGGATTTTGACTTGAGACAGAAATCGTCGATCTGAGCTCGGAGATCGTCGAACCGAGTTCGACGCCTCGTCGGCCTGAGCTCAGAGATAGTCGAACTAAGTTCGACGCCTCGTTGATCTGCGCTCGACGATAATTGCTTTGGTCTTCTACACTTGTAATCTGAACTAGGAGATCTTTGGGGCAGCTTTCAATCCTAAGTTCTAAGCCTTAGACCTATTCTAGTTGACCTTTAAAACTATACAATGAGGTTAAGACACAATCCTATGAACATATTGATCCTTACCCAAATCAGAAATAGGATGTTCCAACAACCTAGTAGGACTGGAGAATTGAGTCCGCCGCTAAAGGAAGCTGGCGTTTGATTCCAATGATTGGGCGACCTTTGCGGATTAGAAACTGAGTCCGCCGCCGGAGACCTGGATCTTGCTGATGGTGAGGCATCCTACCGACCTGAACGGACTGAAGGATTGTGTACGCCAATGAAGGAGGATTACCTGGGTCCCTGTTGAATATGTTACGGATTCTGGGGTTAACATAATCACCACACATTTTTAATTTCCAGAAAACTTCGAAAATGTTTGCTTAACCGACGAGTCCGCAACCCTCATTAATGTTGTTAGAGCTATAAATATCACTAGAAGCTCTGCATTTAACAAAAGCTATCATAGCCACCGGTCATTTCTCACCACTTGAGGTCTAAGCATTACAGTCTGTGATGACTGGGATAGGAGCATTCTTCGGCATCCTTTCTTCAACGGGAGAGAAGCCCAGGCCACCGATGAAGACCAAGAAAGTAGTGAAAAGAGGTGAAGCGACTGTTCATCTTGTTGGAGAAATTTCTCGAAGGGATAAGACAGTAGTTGAGACAGTTCGCCATATTGATGAACCTACTCACGAGAATTTCGCGGGAGCCACCACTTCCCATAATGAGGTTCCATTAAAAAATGTGGACGAAGCACTGAATCTGCTAGCGATAACTGATAATCAAAAACACGCGGACTCAACGGACATGGACGGGTACCCGTCTGCTTCGGGAACACACATGTTGCACATAAACACGGAAAACGAGGTTTCCTCATTAGATGTCCAACAGCCTGTCTTCGATCTGGATCATGATAATCGATCTGCTGGAGAATAAGCCTAGAAAGAGGTGCCTTCTCAAACCTTGGTCGTCGTTAACCCAGAGGCAGTCTGTGAGAATCAGTTGAACTTAGAGCAGGTCGCTGCGGACAGGACTGAGAAAGAAGGCCCCTCTGAACAGAAGAAGAGGAAGAGGGACAAGTCTTCCATTGCTGAGCGAGTTGAGAAGAAGCTGCGTGTGAGAAAGGAAAATAATATCTCGGTGCGGACTGGGTCTGTGAGCTTACAACACAGGCCGTGAGAAAAGGAAGTTCTCGAGATCGTCTACATTACTCCGGAGGCCGCAATCATTGGAAATGATTCCCTGTCGTCGATCATCTTATCTACTGTTGATATACTCAACTCTATAGATAAAGACCAACTTGATGCCATTAATCAATCTTTGTTGGAGGTGTTGCAGCCTGAAGTCGAGATTTTTGGGGTTAAGGGTGGCGACCACCCTTCCACAGCACTGAAGGAGATGAGAAGGATAAGATAAGGGAGAAGATTGTTGCACAGAAGGAAAAGATCGTCGCTCAGAAAGCCAAAGTGGAGGCAGCCTCAAAGCAGATTGCTGCGGACAAGCAATCTAAGGATCTGCGGATTGCTGCTGAGCTATTGCGGTCAGGTAAACTCCAACTGGCGCCTATGCACTTTAAGCGTCAGTGGATTTATAAGTCACCCCAGCGGAAGTCAAAGCTGATAAAGATAATCACAGAGACCGATGACATAGTTATTTCAGCAAGCTCGGCGGCCGAAAAAAAGGTCAAAAGTCAATCAAGAATGGAGAAGACGACAAAGTGCCTTTGATCCGGAGCAGATAAGGCAGCCTGTCTTTGATAGTTGTCAAATTGTCATGATGATTGCCAAAATTCTGATTTTAATCTTTGTGTTTTGAGTCTGCTGCGACCTGGATTAAAATTTGAACTTTGCTTCCTTTGTTTCAGGACGGAAGTCGCCAACTAGCCCTATTGAACCTGGCGAGATCGTGCCATCTCCTGAAGCAAACATTTCAGAGCGACCTGGCGCGATCTCTCTTGGTGTGTCCGTACAAGGCGAGCAATACAGCCTGGATAACTTGGTAATGTTAGAAAGGAAAATGTTTGAAGAGAAAATTGAAAGTATTCAAGCTGAGTTGAAAAAGAATATAGAGCGAGAAAAGGCTCTAGAGGACCAGATTGCAAGCATTTCAATTGCGCTTGATAAGAACGACAAGGAGAAGCGGTGGTTTGGTGAGGACGTCCGCCACAAAAAGGAGAAATACTTGAATCTGGTGCGAGAAGGAATGAGCCAACGAGGTGCCGAAGTCCCTATTGAGAGGCGGCGAGTGCCAGATCACACTGCTCCAACAGAGGCTCCGGTTTCAGCTGAAGGAGGGCAGCCCACTGCGGATGAGGTGCTGAGGCTGGCAACCGAGCCCATGGTTCCTTTGAGCCGGGTGCATCGGGAGGCCACATATATGCACCGCACCTTCAACTTCATGCACCACCTCATCCACCAGCTATACGGCGTAGTACTTTAAGGAAGTGACCAAGCGGCGCATCTATGTAGAGATAGGCAGGAGCGACCTGCGTGAACTAATCATAAAGACTGCTAAGTCCGCTTATTGGCACAAACAATTTGATATTAGATGTATAATTTGTCTTCTCGAACATTGCTTTGTTTTTTTATTGAACTGTGATGTGATCTGTGCGATTTGTATTATACTGCACTGTGATTTGAATAATGCTACGGTCGACGTGATTTAAAATCTTCCTGCAGGATAATGCTGAATGCGAACTGCGTGAACTGATTATATGTCCGCGTCTTTTGATTTTTGAACTTGAAAGTTTAGGATTTGGATGAAACTTTTGCTAGCTGGGAGGACTGAAGGATCAAACAGCATGGTCTGGCCGAAAGTTGTCAGACCCAAAATTCTATAAATAGAGCTTCATTGCTTCTTTAATTTAGGAAATGAGATCGAAGCAGAAGTCCTTGCGGTATCAGAAAATGGTGTCCGCACGTACTGATGCAGTGGTCTCCTTCCATGCTACCGACCACAAAAAGTGTAAGCTGACAGAGGCCGACTTAGAGGCCTTTGTTGAGAGGTACATGGCGAACTCGCTTGTTCATGTCCGCCTTCCAGAAGATCAGGAAAGAATAAATTTATCCACTACAACTCAAATCACAGTGCATGTTGATCATTTTAACTGTGGATTCAAGTTCCCTCTACTATGGGAGATTGCCAAAATTTTCGAACACTACGGCATCGTGCAAGGACAGCTCGCGCCGAGTACCCTGGCTACCATTTATAGTTATATATCTTACTTGCGATCTGAGAAAATCACGTTCTCTTTAAACAATTAAGTAAAATCTTTTTAGTCCGCTCAATAATACCGACTGGAGGACGCCGATACAAAGACGAGATTTACTTCTACTGTAGTGGCATGAAGGTTATGAGCCTGCCAAACAAGATCCATAACTGGACCTCAAGGTATCTGATCTTTGAAGGCGACCTGGGGTTTGCGCGCACTTATCCGCTGGAGCGTGCAGACTCCGCCTTCAAAATTTTAAAGCTTGATACGGTGGAGACTGCAATTGTTGAGTTCTTGGCGGGAGCAAGGCTTGACATTGAACACTACATCCCGTTGCTGGCGAGCTTAGACAACGTAGATCGCCAAGAGAGTAAGCTCTGCGCTATGTGACCTACTTCTATAGTCTCCATGACCTGCAGTGAACTGATTGAATTTTCCTTTTCTTGCAGCAATCTTGGCGATACTAGTGAATTCGCCTCAAACACCAAGCTGCATGACCCCAACACAAAGGGAAAGGAAGAAAGAGATTGCAAGAAAAAGAATATAGGAGGGGGATCGCACCGCATGCTACTCCTCTTCTGAAATCATTGATATGAAAGGCTTTGGAAGAAGCCAAAAAGAACTGCGGTTAAACTAGATGATCCACTAGTATAGATAAAATAAGCATGTCCGCCTCTCCACCGCCCTTTCCTCTTTTAGGAGTCCAAGAGTATCTTGCCATACACATGTTGCGATCTCCACTCTCTACGGGAAGCACAACTTGCGCGACCTGAAAAATGTCCCTCCTACTGAGCTTCCTCTGCTTAATGCACAAGCCAGCGCGAACAACATGGTGACGAGCCACTTCATGGGTTGCATGACGAGAGACCTGCTCAAAGAGAATGAGCAACTTGAGCAGGAGGTAAAATCGCTGAAGGAAAGAAATAAGCGATTAGGAAAAAGGATTGCTCTTCAGAAGGAGGCGGCGTCAATAATCTTTGTATTCGCAGCGGTCTCAATATTAAGTCCGCAGAGACCTGGCTTGATTTTCTTTTCTACAGACGGCGTACGACCTCAAGAATCATAGCTTCCTAGATGCCATGTTTCCTAATGTGAAGGAAAGCGTCGAGATCACTATCCGGCGGTTCATCGAAGGCGGCTTCACGAAGGATGGTATGGAAGGAGTGCCTTTTCTCCAGCTCTTCCCTGAGATGGAAGACCAGGTCGCGGCGCTGGAGCGAGCTGCCAAAGGAAAAGCTGTGATCGATGAGGATGAAGAGGAAGAAAAATAAGAAGAAGAAGAAGGTGCAGCCGAGGATGAAACCGCTAAAGATGCTAGTTCAAGCAAGCGGGGAGGAGATTGGTCTGCCAAGTCAGGCACTTATTCGTCTAGCTCTGATGACAAAAGCCAGCATGGAGAGTTTGCGTACAACGACTGCTCTGACAGTAGCGGAAGCATCTCTGAGTGCTACTCTCCAAATGTCAACATTGATGAATCCTCAAGTCTCGATGCTCCTGTGGCTAAAAAGCGCAATGGTTCGGCATAATGAATGTATTTTGTTTTATTTTTTGAAAGGAAGTGGCGGACTTGCTTTAGAGGCAGCCAACTTTTCAAAAGATGTAAATTTTGACATGATTAAATATAAAGGATATTTTGCTCAGCTTGCATCTTCTGCTATTTTCATTGTTCATTTCTTGTATTTCAATGGTATGAAATGTGCTTGATAAATGATCGCCACTGTAGTTTAGTGAAAACCAGTCCGCGCCATTTAGAATCTAGGCTACCTACTTAGAGATAAGCTTAGCTCTAAAAAAACCAAGATTAATAATAATCTAGGCCGCAACAATTGATTTTACAGTTCGCCAAGGTTATATAACAGTAGGAAAATGATTTAGTTATAGCTCGCCGTAATATCTTGAACATGATATGAATATGATTTTCCAGCTCGCCAAAAAGATGTGGATATTGTCGAGTTGACATAGACTATGGGGAATAACAATTCCAGTCCGCTATTTCATTAACCAATATTCTGATGATAAACTTTTGCGAGCTAAGAAAAGATAGATGATAGATGTTGTAAACTGAGAGAGAATTATAGATAAACTCTGCGAGCTTAAAAAGATGGGTGACAGACTTAGGCGACGATAAAGGAAGGTACGCACAGGGCCCATTGCTTTTCTCATAAGGTCACAAAAACTGTAAACCACATCACCCAAGTATCTTGGCGGCCTGATAGATCAAGCTTTGCGGTCTGAAAACAAATAATAATGTATGAACTTAGAAATGATCTACAACTTAGGTGACCAAGCAGCCAGGTGCATATAGCATTGCTTTCCTCACAGGGTCACAAAAAATATGTGATCAACCCAGTGAAAATCAGCGGACTGAGCGGATACAAACATTGAGTCTGCACTGAATAGAAATGATTCAAAACTTAGGTGACCAAGCGGGCAGGTGCGCACAGAGACCATTGCTTTCCTCATAGGGTCACAGAAGCTATAAGATCAACCCACTGAAAATCGGCGGACTGAGTGGAAACCGAAATACAGTCCGCGTCGATAAGAAATTATTCACAACATAGGTGACCAAGCGGGCATGTGTGCGCAAGGCCCATTGCTTTCCTCACAGGGTCACAAAAGATGTGCAATTAACCCACTGAAAAATCAGCGGATTTAGCAGACACAAAAATACCATCGGTGCCGAATAGAAATGATTCACAACTTAGGTGACCAAGCGGGCAGGTGCGCGCAAGGCCCATTTCTTTCCTCATAGGGTCACAAAAGCTATGCAATCAACCCACTGAAAATCAGCGGACTGAGCGGATACCAATATATAGTCTGTGCCTTGTCTGAATTTTACATGCGAGATGAGAATGAGCTACAGACTTAGGGGACCAAGCGGGCCGGTGCGCGCAGAGCCCATTGCTTTCCTCACAGGGTCACAAAAGTTGTACACTCAATCCTCACCCAAAGAGAGGAGAAAGGTTTACTGCCCTCTTGCCTGGAGTACAGTCCAGGTTGATATTTTGGGCAGGTGCGCTTAGAGCCCATTGCTTTCCTCTGAGATCAACCCAGCTAGTGGTCTACTGCAAGCACTGTTTTAGGGTACCAAAGAGTATTCGAGGGTCACAAGCTAGGATGATATGTGGGTAGGTGCATATAGAATTGCTTTCCTCATGTGAACATCAAAGTTGTAACGATATCCCTTATAAGGCAAGGTAGAGCTAGCACACACCCTATCCCTCCAAAATATAGAGGTGAGGTTAGATACCAGCCAGGATCCGAAATTCAGTAGCCCACCACGTTAGAATCTGCATGCTCCCACTACAGGGTGAGAAATCTCCCTGCAACACGTGGTCATCGTGGTGTTACACTAATGACAATGATTCAAGGTGGGTCCAAGCTGAACTCGGCGATGTCTCCTGGTGTAAGTTATCCTTGTTTTTGAGAAAACACTTGGAAAAATATCATTAGGTGGCCTTTGATTAATAATAATCTTTGAAAAATTACAAAGGAAGAATAAGAGAGGAGTTGGTTCAAGAATAGAACCATTTCAGATCATCCCCACTCCACGTATGTAGTACATCATTTCCTTTGTAAGTTTGCAGTCGATAAGCCCATTCTTTAGCACTTCCTTGATAATGAATGGATTAGCCCAATTCAGATTCAGCTTCCCTACTGAGCCGGTTCTTGTAGTAGCATCAACTTTTTTAAAAACAAGATATCCCACCTGAAAGTGTTTGATCCTCACGTTCTTATCAATGTATCTTGCAATTCTTCTCTTTATTTCTTCCTGCCTTATGGTTATCTTATCTCTGATTTCCTTAATATGTTCCAAGCTGAACTTCATTTCTTCATTGTTCAGCTCAAGCCAATCTTCCATGCCTTGTATAGCAAACAAAACTCTTGGTGATGGAACTTCGAACTCAACTAGAATGAGAGCCTCTGAACCATGAGAGAGCTTGAAATAAGTCTCTCCAGTTGCTGATGAGGGTATTGTCCTCAAGGTCTAGAGAACCGACGGAAGTTGATCAACCCAACTACCTTGAGATTATGCACTTTCTTCATAAGCAAGTTGAGAATCTGCTTGTTTGCTGCCTCAACCTGGCCATTGCTTCTGGGATGATGGACTGATGCAAAATGCAGCTCTGTTCCAATCTCTGATGGAATTCTTCTGGGAGGCGGCAAGGGGCACTCCTTCCCACAAGCTTGACATCATCGATTGCCAATCCGCTCAGCCCACAAATGCTCCATCTCCAGTCCGCACCACATATCCTGCTGAACATGAAGCACCCTCTCCCTTTGTTGATAGAATCTGATTGGAGTCCATGCCGAGCAACTTCAGAGAACCTCGTCTTCCTCTATATATATAGGGGAGAACGATCTAGTGGCCCATCTGCAGGACTTCCATGGGGCAGTAGCTTTGAGATGCCTCTCTGATACTGGCACAATTTATTCTTTTATAGAGTTCCGCAGCAAGCTCCTGTTGAGGTTTGCAATCTCAAAGAAGAGGAAAGATGGACCGATTGCCCTCTTCGATATCAAGCAAAGAGACAATGAGTCAGTTGCTCGATTCATTGACCGCTTCTAGAAGGAGATTCAGGGGTGCCGAATGTGAACCACGACTACTACAAACTTGCTCTAATCTACGGCCTCGGAGAAGGCCCTCTGAAGTTTAAGGCAACAACCAAGGCGCCAACCATATATCAGGAGTTGATTGCCCTGGTCAATCGGTTCATTGAAGGCGAGAACGCCAACAAGACATACATTTCATACCTGACAGCCAAGGATGAAGGAAGGGATATTTCTAGTTCTTCTGCTGATCATCAGCACACCAAGCTTCCTCGCCCCGACTATCAGCCTCCTTCTCAGAGGGGGCAACACTTCTATCACAAGAAACCATTTCTCGGCCATCAACAGTTTCGGGATCTGAAACTGCCATTGGCCACTACTCCCGCCTTACCAGCTCATGTTCTACCCAACCACCAAGATACTCTGCCTGCTTCAAGGCAGCATTGCAGTGACTCCGTGGAGGAGTTTGCAGATCCGGGACTGAGCATTGACGAGGTCGTCCAGATTTGGTTGAGGAGGTCTGATGACAAGAAGCAAGGACCTCAAAAAGAGTGGAGGGTCCGGGGGCGGTGCAGTGCGTCGAATGCACTGCACCGTGCAGTGCAATCCAACGGCTGCGCTGGGATCTTGCTGCGCCGTGATGCGTGCTCGCTGCGCCGCGATGCGTGCACATCTTCGCATGCATCGCGACGCAGCGAGCACGCATCGCGATGCAGGGATGGAGCGTCGGATGCACTGCACTTTACGGTGCAGTGCATTTGAGGCACTGCACCGCCCCCGCTTCCAAGAGTGGAGGCCAAAGAACTCTGATTTGTTCTACAAGTTCCACAAAGAGAAGGGACATTTGACCGAGAATTGTAGAGCCCTTCATCAACTGGTTGCGAAGTTGATTGCTTAAGCCAAGATGAAGGATCTGGGCAAGAAGGATGCCTCATCAAAATCGTCCACCTCCAAGGTCAAGGAGGTGGCCGAGGCCCACTGGGAATGTGAAGAGATCGAGGATGTTGGCCATTTGGGGTCTATCAACATTTAGAGTGAATGAATTGACGCAGATGATGAAGGAGCCTTAGGGCGGCTCTTTTGCATTCATGGTGGAGCAGGGACTGAATCAACTCATAAATCTTCAATCGCAAGGGTCTCTCAAGAAGAGGTCGCCTCTGCTTCTTCTTTCGCTCCATAAAGGGGAAATGTCACTTTTGGCCAAGACGATCTTCCCCCAACTGCCAAACCATTCAATGATGCTGTGGTGATCAAGGCAGTTATTGAGGACTATTCAGTGGACAGGATTCTGATTGATACAGGCAGTTCTGTCAACCTTTTGTTCAAGCCAACCATTGAGGCCCTGAAGACTAAAAAGCCTCTGCTTTCCACCAAAGGGCCACTCTATGGATCCTCTAGAGAAATAAAAGAGTTTGAAGGAAGTTTCACACTTTCAGTGAGACTTACATGAATAACAAAATTGATCCAATTCATAATAGTCGATGGTCCAAGCAGTTACTATGCAATATTCGGGAGGCCTCTACTCAACAAGTATCAAGCGATGGTTTCAACATACCACATGGAAATAAAGTTCAACGTTGATGGACAAAAATACAGGGTCAGGAGCGACCCAAAGAATGCTCAGGAATGCTATGTTCGCACAGTCAACATGACTGAAATCAATCCTCGCGCTTTATGAGATGCAGCACCAGAAGTTTCATCCAGTTCAGAGGCAGCTGATGATAGAGAAGGAGATCACCTAGAACCTGCGTAGGTGACTCAAGGAGTCCTCATTTCTGAAGGGGAGGATAGGAAGCTCTCCATCAACTCGGAGCTACCGAAAGATCAGAAAGCCGAGTTGATCTCTTGCCTGCTGGAGAAACTGGATTTCTTCACTTTGTCGGCGAAGGACATGTCGGGAGTTGATCCATATGTCGCTTGCCACCATCTCAACATCAATCCAAGCTACAATCCTATGCAGCAAAAGAAAAGAGATGTGGCAACCAAGCTTGCTGATCCAATCAGAGAGGAGGTTGCAAAGCTCCTTAAGGCAAAATTTATCCATTAAATTCAATATCCTGCCTGGGTATCTAATGTTGTAATGGTTAAAAAACCTGGGGGAAAATGGCAAATTTGTGTAGATTTCAAACAATTAAATAAAGCATATCTTAAAGATTGTTACCCCTTGCCTCAGATAGATTCTTTAGTTTATTCTGGGGTTGGGTATTCTTTTATGAGTTTTTTAGATGCATTCTCTGGTTACCATCAAATTAGAATGCATAAGCCTTACATTTCTCATACTTCATTTATCACGAATGACGATTACTATTGTTACCTCGTGATGCCTTTCGGGCTTAAGAATGTCGGTGCAATGTATCAACGAATGATGGATCATGTGTTCAAAGAAAAGAAAGGGTGAAACCTTGAAGTGTATGTTGATGATCTCTTTATTAAAAGTAAATCCTTCCCTTGCACCTGCATGATCTAGCAGAGACATTCGCTACTCTCCGAAAATATAAGATGAAACTTAATCCATTAAAGTGCACCTTTGGGTCGAGTAAGGGGAAATTTCTTGGACATCTCCTTACTCCAGAAGGACTTTCCCCTAATCCTGATAAGGTTAAACATATTCTTGATATGACACCTCCTAAGTCACCCAAAGAAGTTCAACAATTAGGAGGAAGGTTAGCAGGCCTTGGGAGATTCATCTCTCGAGTCGGAGATAAGAGTGCCTCTTTCTTTAAGACTCTTTGAGGAGCGTCCAAACTTGAATGGACTGAAGAATGTTCAGAAGCCTTTGAGCAGCTGAAGAAACAGTTGACCTCAACACCTTTGCTGTAGAGCCACCGATCAGGGGAAATGTTGTTGTTATATCTGGGAGTTGGCCCGGAGGCGGTCAGCTAAGTTCTTGTTCGAGAAGAGAATAGAAGACAGTTTCCAGTTTACTATGTTAGCCATATCCTCAAAAGCGAAGAAACAAGATATCCGATTTTGGAGAGGTTGGCTTTAGCACTAGTAATGTCAGCTCGGAGACTCCGTCTGTATTTCCAGGCACATGCAATTCAGGTTTTGACAGATCAACCTTTGAGAAGCATGCTGGAAAGGCCAGAGCAATTAGGGAGATTGGCTCTAGTCAAGCAAAAAGATCTCCTTTAGCTTGGACCATCTATGTTGATGGGACCTCAGGCAGAAACTCCTCAGGAGCAGGAGTAGTTATTATTAACCCCAACAACATCAAGTTAGAAGAAGCGATAAAGTTTTTCTTTCTAACTACAAATAATCAGGCATAATATGAAGCTTTATTTGCCAGCTTAAAGCTTGCAAGTGAACTTGGGATCGAGCACGTTCACATAAAAACTGATTCGCTGGTAATGGCATAACAAGTTTTGGGAAACTTTGAGACTAGAGAGCCAATCTTGAAAAAGTACCTTGCTCTAGTCAAGATTGAAGTTGGCAAATTTAAGAGCTTTACAATCAAGCATATCCCGAGGACTGAAAATGAAGAAGCAGATGTTCTTGCCAAGAATGGACTTCCATCAGGAGGAACAACTTCTGAACTCTTTTGCCTGGTAGTGGATGAAGTAGAACTTATGCAAATTGATCAACGCTCCTCCTGGATGGATCCATTCGTCCTTTATCTGTCTAAAGGAAGCTTTCATCCATCGATCAAAGATAAGAAAAAATTCAGAATCAAATCAGTTTACTACAATCTGATATTAGGCATTCTGTATAGAAAGACCTTCCTGTTAACAATGGCGAGATATGTTTCAGAAGAAGAGGCTCGTACTGTGCTTCGAGAAGGTCATTCTGGTGAGTGTGGAAGTCACTCAGGAGTAAGGACCCTCGAAAGGAGAATCCTCCGGCAAGGATATTTCTAGCCTACTATGAAGAAGAATTCAGAAGCTTATGCAAAGAAATGTGCTCAGTGCCAGAAGTTTGCTCCACTTCAACATCAATCAGCTCAACTGCTCAAATCAATTACAACACCATGGCCATTTACAGTATGGGGAATGGATCTCCTTGGTCCTTTCCCATGGCAAGAAGACATCGACGCTTCATCATAGTAATGATTTATTACATCAGCAATTGGATCGTGGCCAAGGGATTGGCTAAAACAACAACTCAGGTTGTAAAGAACTTTATCTGTGGGGAAATAGTCTCCCGACATGGAATCCCAATAACTATTATCCCAAATAACGGGTCACAGTTCAACAACAATGAGAAGGTTGATTTTTGCAAGAAGATTGGAACAGAGCTACGTTTTGAATGAGTCCATCATCCTAGGAGCAATGGACAAGTTGAGGCAGCAAACAACCAGATTCTCAGCTTGCTCAAGAAGAAAGTATAGAATCTCAAAGGTAGTTGGGTTGATCAACTTCTGTCAGTTCTCTGGACCTTGAGTACAACACCTTCATAAGCAACTGGAGAGACTCCTTTCAAGCTCTCTCATGGTTCAGAGGCACTCATTCAAGTTGAGATCGAAGTTCCATCACTAAGAGTTCTGCTTGCTAGACAAGGCATGGAAGATTGGCTTGAGCTGAACAATGAAGAGATGAAATTCAGCTTGGATCATATTGAGGAAATCAGAGATTATGTAGCCATAAGGTAGGAAGAAGTAAAGAGAGGAATGGCCAGATACTTTGATAAGAACGTAAGGATCAAACACTTCCACGTGGGATATCTTATTCTTAAAAAAGTTGATGCAGCTGCAAGAACCGGCTCAGTAGGAAAGCTGAATCCTAATTGGGCTGTTCCATTCATTATCAAGGAAGTGCTAAAGAATGGGGCTTATCATCTGCAAACTTACGAAGGAAATGATGAACCACATATATGGAGTGTGGATGATCTGAAACGGTTCAATTCCTGAACCAACTCCTCTCTTATTCTTCCTTTGTAACTTTTCAAAGATTATTATTAATCAAAGGCCCCTTATTGACATTTTTCCAAGTATTTTTTGTCTTCAACAAAACTCAAAAGCAAGGATAACTGACACCAGGAGACATCGTCGTGTTCAGCTGGGACCCCCCATGAACCGTTGTAATTAGCATAATACCACGAAGACCACATATTGCGGGGATATTTCGTGTAAGACCCCCTTTTTTTTCTTTTTCAGCACTGGGTTCTTAGGCCCAGAACCGCCTCTTTGCGGTGACACCTTCACACCCAGGAAGGTCGCCACTACAAAATTACGATCCTGCCGGCCGATTCGATAACAACAGTAGTAAAATAATAAAAGGGCAAGTCCATAAACATCACATATATAGTAAATATTCTCCACAAAGGGAGTGTCCACAGATATAATAAAAGTACAGAAAGTTAGGGCTCATGCCCGGTACATCAAAATCCTCACTACATATATCTCTCATAGAGGAAGAAAAAGTAATAAACTTCTAGAGATCTGGACTCACAGTCCCAGTAATCTAAACTGTGGTATTAGACTGCCCCATCTCCAAGCGTGCCGATCTCCTGGGCTGCTCCTCCATGCTGGGCTCCACGGTCCCTTAAAATGATGTGGTTCGAAAACCGTTAGTCTAAAAAACTAAGCCCTATCATTCCCCACCCCTTCCCCTATGGCTCCAAGGCACCGAGCAGGGAGGAAGAAAGGAGAGGACATGATAGTGGAGAATAACAAAAACAGGTGACGGCGGAACTAGACTAGCAGTTTGATAAGCATGTATAAATATAGTAATAACAAAGGTAAGAAAAGCTACACAAAAAATAAGTAACCTTAGCTTATATGAAAGCACATAAGCTAAGGGATTTTTTGCAATGCTACTATCGTAGAAAGGGTCCCATAACAATTTATACGAGAGGGTATCAGTTTTCTAGCAAGCATATATATATTTTCTGAATACAAACCTTAACTTATAAGCATGCTCGCACAAACTTATAAACCAAGGGGTCGTTTTGCAGGGCCTATTGTATAAAGCATCCCATACCACATTATACAATAGGTGTCAGGGTTATATGCAATGGTTATGCTATGACATGAAATTATGCCATGATGTGAACATGCAAGTGCAACTCACCCACTCGACTCTGTGTACACAAATCTTTAGTTCCCCCTTTCTGGAGCCGAACCTCCCAGGATACCTCCATAGTGGTAAACGGAAGCGGTGGGTTCGGCTTCACCCACCTTTAAACCGGTAATTGCACTACCAGTCAGACCTATCGTATGCCTCAATGCTGGTGCACTAAGTGGAGCGCCTGGGTACTCTTGTCGGCTGGCGCATAGGACTTTTATGGCGAAGTGCTAAACCACACTTGCCGAGTCGACGTATTGGCGTCGGTGCATCCACCCTCCAATACCGAAGACCCACCACCATATAATTTATGCACATGCAACCTTAATGTATTATCAATCGAGCCAAAGCTCCCCGGACGATCCCGTCCATCACAATCATCAACCGAGACTAAGCTCCTCCGACTACCCCATCCGTCACAATAAACAACCGAGCCTAAGCTCGTCGGGCCGACCAGCCCATCACCAAAATTCCCCGGGCCTACAGCTCGTGTGAACAAACCTAACATCCTGAGACATCGAGATGAGTGAAAGTGAACCCCTAATTATACTAGTTGCTATTGAATTTTATTATTCTTACTGTTTAGGTTATCCTAGGACTGCCCCCGGCATACCCCGTATAGGGCTCTCAAAGGGCACTATGAACAACGATGGGTTGAAGCCAAAAGATCCCTTTCGCAAGGAACTTATTGTTATTGGTTAATACCCGATTCCCGTTCCCTTTTATGTTATCTTGGATCTAACCTCGTGTATTAAGACTCTTCCTCTCCTCGGGAAAGACGATCTTTCGTCGCCCCCGAGCACCTCTTAACACTAGTCAACCTACCATCCTATCCTCATCTCTGACTACTGAGGATGCATTCATACACTTTTCCAAGCCATTATCCCAATATCCAAAACCTCTAAGTTCATCATGCACCTTAATATGTTTTCAGCAGTTTTTACTAAACGCGGACCATCCTAAGCTATATGATGTATACAATAGGAGGTACTCCAAATTATCTTCCAAAATTCCTTAAAAATTTATTGGAGGTCTATCATGTCATGCCTAGCCTAGAATTAGGAATTTATAATTTTCCTAATTTAATTTATATTTAATTAATTTCTTCCAATACTAAAACATGGGGATTTTGAACTTGAAGTACCTTTTTCAGGTAAGTATAAGCTTCCACAAAATTATGATAAATACTAGGCCGCAATATAATAGTATATTCAAATCTCCCAATTTTTTTTCAAGGTTTAAACCATTGATCCTAAATTTTGGAATATAAACACAGATTTATAGTTAAAGGTACTAGTATTACAAATAAGCTTCCAAAGATTATAAGAAAATTTAAGTATGACAAATTATGCCCTGAAAACATCCTGACAAAGTTTCTAAAATTTTTAGAAAGGGCTAGATGTCTAAGCACAATTTTGATTGTATTCCATCTTATATCAATTAATAAAGCAGGTACGAAAAAGAAACTTCCAAAAATTCTGATAAAAATCAAGTGTGAATCTAATTACCAATAAACACACTTGATAAAGTTTCATAATTTTTCAACAAGAAATGAGCTCTGAATGAATTATTTATCAAGTTTCCAAGTTTTATGAGTTTGTGAAGTAGGTAATGTAATTATGTATCTAAAAATTCTAATAAAATTCATACAAGAGAATAATTGTCTAAAACTCCCTCTGCCCAACTTTTATCACTTTTTGATGGACAGTGAGTTCACAATATCCAATAATTAAGAAGGGTTAAATCCTGCATTACAAAGGAAGTACAAAGATTAATGTTCCACAATTCCCAATTAAATTTTCAGAGGTTCATACTAACCCTATAACTACACTACCCAAGTTTCATCACTGTTCAATGAGTTTTAATAACTTATTTTACCACTAAAGTGTATGTGCCCTAAGTAAGGGTTAGGTTTTTGAGAGGTTTAACCCTCACTGAATCAAATAAGTTTTCTACCAGAGGACTCTAACTACCCTAGAGTCCTCTCCACCAAATTTCAAATCATTTCAAGGTATTTTGTCCATATTCCCTTCTAAAACCCCCGAAGCCCAAACATAGGTTTGAACTTGGGTCCTAAGGCAATGAAATCCCAAACCTCCCCAAATCCCATACGAGGGTGTTATATGTCATGCCAAACTAGTGGCCCAAATCCCACCCTATGTTGAGGTGATTTGACCACTCAAACCTAAAGTGCACTTTTGACCTAAATACCCTTATTGAGCCAACTTAAGGTTTGATTGCTTCCAATCTAAATCATCTCCAAATGAGATGAAAATTTATACAGAGCCTCATGATGACCCCATGGACTACTCACCAAAATTTGGGAGAGTTTGGAGATCATTTGGTCTCTTAATTAATTTAATCATGGTTTATTAAATAATCACAAAAAATATAGGAATATTATCCCCAAAATTTCCATTTTTGGTCAGGACCTAGATATAGATAAGGGTGACTCACTGTTAAAATTTCAAGTCATTTGGACAAGGGATGAATTAGGGGCACTCATTTTTATTCCTGTCTAGCCCTTGATATAGACCCCACCAAAATGGGTGCCCTAGTCAAAGCAGTTGACCAAATTGTCCAAAATCAATTTTAAAATAAAGTAGCCCTATAGGGATACAAATTATATGTTGACTATTTCCTCATATAGAGCCTCTAAGTATTTTTCATTTATTTTCTAAAGTGACTATTATCATAATACAAAAAATTCATTTAAAAAGAAAAGGATTTAAATGATCCGACGGTTGTTGGATCGACTTCTTCCTCCAGCCAAGGGCCATGATTGGCCGAACCTAGAGCTTATTCCAAGACATTTTCCCAGCCACCTGTCAACCTCCCTGGCCGGCCACCACCGCCACCACCTCCGTTGAGGTGGGGACTATCGCCGGGCGGCGGCACGACCGCCGGAGGGGCGGTTTCCGGCGAACCTGACCACCCATTTTTTTCACGAAAAAACCAGTGATTTTCATCACCCAAACGGTCCCAATTGAGCTCTTTACTTAGACCTAATAATTCCTATGATCTACCTATGAGGAAAGAGGAAGGGGAGGACCTTGCTTGCGGCTTAGAGACGTGTCGATCGCCGGGACGCCATGGTCGATGGTGGCGCCGCTCGATTTCCACAACTGCACAGCGAAGTCCTTCGGCTCCTTTAGGTTTTTTGTGGAAACCGCTCCTCTAAGTCCAGTGAGTGTTTTAAAATGATAAAAAGGCTTAGGGAGGGGTCTAGCTGGTGGTGGCCATTAATGCCCCTTTAAGAACTTTTCGGCATGGAGGAGGAGAATGAATGTGGGCTCAATCCAACCAGGAAATGGCTAGAAACTCCTCCTCTTCCCAGAGGAGTTTAATCCAGCCATAAAAAGGGGGGGAGGGGAATGAGGCCACGACATTCAAGTGCCATTAATGGCCATGAAAGCCAAATTTTGGCCACGACTTTGGAGCTTTTTCTCTCTCCTCCATTAAAGAGAAATTTGGGTTAAACTGTCTACCACGTGGCACCCTACTACTGGACCGTTTAAATAAGTCTTAATGAAAAAAATGGGCCAATTAATCCATTTTGGCGCAGTTCCCGAAAAGATCCCGAACCAACAAAAGAAGGCCGAAAATTCTCTAAGTACAATGGCATTGAGTGAGCTCAGCTCACTCGACGCCATTCAGTCTATGGCATTGAGTGAGCTCAACTCACTCAACGCCATAATTCTAATAAATTTTCTAAGTACAATGGCATTGAGTGAGCTCAGCTAACTCGATTGAGCTCACTCGACGCCATTCAAACTATGGCATTGAGTGAGCTCAACTCACTCAACGCCATAATTTCAGAAATTTTTCTATGTATAATGGAGTTTAGTGAGCTGAGCTCACTCAGCTCACTCGACGAGCTCACTCAACTCACTCGACGCCACTCAGACTATGGCGTTGAGTGAGCTCAACTCACTTAATGCCATAATTCCAGAAAATCCTCTCAGTAAGATGGCGTTGAGTGCACTTAACGCACTCAACGCCATTCAGCCCATGGCGTTTAGTGGACTCGACGCACTCAATGCCCGAACTCCAAATTTGTTCTAAGTAAGATGGCGTTGAGTGCACTCAACACACTCAACGCCATTCAACCCATGACATTGAGTGGACTCAGCACACTCAATGCCCGAACTCCAAATTCTTTCCATGTAAGATGGCGTTGAGTGCACTCAACGCACTGAACGTCATTCAGCCCATGGCATTAAGTTGACTCAGCGCACTCAATGCCCGAACTCCAAATTCTTTTTAAGTAAGATGGCATTGAGTGCACTCAACGCACTCAATGCCATTCAGCCTATGGAGTTGAGTGCACTCCACGCACACAACGCCCGAGAACAAAAACCTGTCTAAGTAGATACCTGATCAACTCGTCAAGTCTTGTCGACTCACTCGACACTTCCCGGACTTGAGTCAACTTGGCCTCTTTTGGTTGACCCCAATGGGTCCTTGCGATATATTGGCATCCCTTAGGGTTAGAGATACCATGATGGGATCATGGAACAAAGTTAAAACCCTAAGGTCATGCCTAGGATTGTAATTGGGATTCTACTACTTGCAGACCAAGGTGATTTTCACCTTGGGCCTTGTTCACTCGATCCTCTTGGGCTTTCTAAGGTTTTGTCATGACCTAGTCATGAAAAAACCACTCCTAGGGTGTCTAGTTGTTTGAGGGATGTTACAAATCCCAATATATAAACAAAAAATTTCGTTCCTCAAATTCTAGTTAGGCCTACGGGGTTTTAAGTATGAAGGTAAATTATAACATTCCGAGAGGTTATGAGTAATACCTGACTGAAAATCTCTGGATACCTTTGTCACATCTAGTCCTGTGGCTCCCATGTGTGCTCCTCTCGCCCATGATTCCTCCACAGGACCTTGACCAATGGAACCTTCTTGCGGCGTAAGACTCATATCCCCTTGTCATCAATACGGACCGGTTCTAGGTGAACTGACCGATCAGATGCTATCGGCCCATCCGTGGTCGTAATCTGCTACTCCGGGCATAGTAGAGCCCTTCTAAGAGAAGATACGTGGAACACGTCGTGCAGACCTGCTAACTCTTGTGGTAGCTCCAGCCTGTATGCTAAGGGACAATTCCGCTCCAGGATCCTGTAAGGCCCCATATACCTTGGGCTGGGCTTCTTCTTCCGACCACACACCCGTGAAACTCCATTCATTAGTCGGATTTTCAAGAATACCCAGTCCCCCGCCTGAAACTCCACCTGACGATGTCGAGCGTCATAATACTTGGCCTGTCTGCTCTTTGCCTCTAACATCCTGTCCCGTATCAACCTCACCTGAACCTCGGTGTCCTCAACAAACTCAGAGCCCAAAACCTTTGGGTCCTCATCCTGTACCCATGACAGCGGAGTCCTACACCTTCGTCTGTATATGGCCTCATAAGGAGTCATCCAGATGCTGGACTGGTAGCTGTTATTATATGAAAACTCGATCAGTGGCAATAGCTTATCCCAAGGCTTTCCGCAGTACAGGATGCATAGTCGCAGTAGATCTTCCAAAGTCTGATTCGTGCGTTCCGTCTGCCCGTCGGTCTGGGGATGAAAAGCTATACTGAATGTCAGCCGAGTGTCCAAGTATGTCTGCACTGACCTCCACTCCCTAGACATAAACCGTCCATCCCGATCTGATATAATTGTCCTGGGTATGCCATGATAACGGACGAACTGCTCAACAAATTTCTGAACCAGCAGACCAACCGAGTCATCCTTCCTGATCGGGATAAACCTGGCTACCTTCGTTAGACGATTGACAATTACCTAGATCGAATCATTCCCTGTCCGTGATCGGTGAAGCCCATGTATAAAGTCCATCGTGATGTCCTTGAATTTCCACTCCGATACTGAGAGTGGTTGCAACAATCCTGCGGGGTTTCTGCACTTTACCTTCACCATCTGGCATGTATCGCAGTGGGTCACGAAGTAGGTGATATCCTTCTTCATGCCTGTCAAGTACATGGTCTTCTTTAGATCCGAAATAATCTTCGTAACTCTAGGGTGTACTAAATATTGACTGCAGTGGGCCTCCGTCATGATATCCTACCGGACTTGGCCTCCCTCTGGTATATAAACCCATCCTCTGAAGCGCACCAAGTCATCTCTCAATGTGTAATCCCCAGCAGTACCTTCCTCCAAGTCTCAGAATATCGGCTCCAGCTTGGCATCTTGCCTCTGCCCATCTCTGACTCGGTCTCAAATGTCATCAGTAGCGCTCATCGCGGCTAAATACTCCTCATAAATCTTGGGGTCATCAGACGACACCAACGGATGTGCATATCCTCTAATCTCTGCACCAGCTCCATGGACATAATCTAGGGCTCCGCTCAAGAGGTGGAGGCTCTCGGACTCAGTGCATCGACTACCATGTTTGCCTTCCCTGTGTGGTAATGCATCTCGTACTGGTAATCTGCTAAAAATTCCACCCATCACCTCCGCCTGATATTCAGCTCCTTCTACGTGTCCGCATACTTCAAATTTTTGTTATTAGAGTATATGTCAAAGTGGACACCGTACAGATAATGTCGACAGACTTTCAGAGAAAATACGACTGCTCCCATCTCTAAGTCATGAATAGGGTAGTTCTTCTCATACTTCTTTAGCTGGAGAGAAGCATAAGCAATCACGTGCCCCTTCTGCATCAGCACTGCTCCCATGCCCTTGTAATAAGCGTCGGTGTAGACCTGGAATCCTTCTTTCCCCAAATGAAGGGCAAGTATAGGAGTCGAGGTGAGTCGATCCTTCAGCTCCTAAAATGCCACCTCGTATTGTGGGATCTAAATAAAGGGCACATCCTTCCTCGTCAGTGATGTGAGCGGGAGCGAAATTCGAGAGAAACCCTCCACGAACTTCCGGTAATAACTGGCAAGTCCTAGAAAACTCCGCACGTCTGTGGCCGCCTTCAGCTGCGTCCAATCCCAAACTGCCTGTATCTTCGCTGGGTCCACTGCCAACCCAGCTCCACTGATGATATGGCCTAGGAAAGCCACCTCCTTCAAGCAGAACTGGTATTTGCTAAACTTTACATATAGCTGGTGCTCCAGTAGTCTCTCTAGGGTCAGCGTTAGATGTCGAGTGTGCTCCTCCTCTGTCCCTGAGTAGATGAGGTTGTCATCAATAAACTCATTTACAAACACATCCAGATATGCCTCAAACACCCGGTTCATGAGGCTCATGAATGCCAACGGTGCATTCGTTAGCCCGAAGGGCATCACTATAAACTCGAACAAACCATATCGGCTACTGAAGGCAGTCTTCAGAATGTCCTCCTCCTAGATCCGTAATTGGTAGTAGCCCGACCTCAAATCCAGTTTTGAAAAGAAATGCGCTCCCTCTAGCTGATCAAACAGCTCATCAATCCTTGGCAATGGATAGGTATTCCGGACTGTCAGCCGATTCAGTGCTCGGTAGTCGATGCACAATCTAAGTGTCCCGTCCTTCTTCTTGACGAATAACACTGGGGCTCCCCATAGTAAAGAGCTCGGTTAGAAGAATCCGACTTCCACTAGATCCTGCAGCTGGCATTGAAACTATCTCAACTCCTTCGGGGCCATCCGGTAAGGGGATCTAGATATCGACTTAGCCCCTGGCACCAGCTGTATTCGGAAATCCTGCTCCCGGTGCGGGGGTAGCCCTGGAAACTTCTCTGGGAATACATCAGCAAAATCCCGCATCACCGGGATATCAGAGATGCAATCCTTGGCCTCAGTAATTTCGAACAACACTTCATAGACTTCCTCCCCCTGCAAGTGGGCCTTGACGGCCTGCACAGATGATAACAATAGAGGGTGAATAGGTCTAATACCTTCGATAATGATGTGGGAATCCCCATGCCTCACAGTGATCCTCTTTGACAGGCAATCAATCTAGGCATGGTTACAATGCAACCATGTTATGCCCAGGATCAAATAAAAGACTGGCATCTTTTGGATCGTTGTTGGTGCTTCGAACGCCTTTTCGCCGATCTCCGCCTCCATGTTGTAGTGGGCAGATGTGAATAGCTTTGATCCGTCTAGCAGCTGTATCTTCATCATTAAGCCCGTGAATTGCTCCACGCCTTCCAACCCTTCCACAAAGGCTTCCGACACAAACGAGTGCGAAGCACCCGTATCAAATAGTGTATAAGCGGGCTTGCCGCTAATGAAGACTATGTCTAGGGTAGTTAAATGTCTTAGAAAATCTAGTTATGGTTTTCGTTCCTAGTTTGTAAATTTTATATCCATGAGTCTAATTATTTAGGAAAGAAAACTTAAAATTTATTGGCGTACCTGTGATCACTTGCTCCGTGTTCTGTGGTTGAGCCAGATCCAGAGCATACACTTGCTCCCTCTCTTGTCTGCGTTCTCCTCCCTAGTATCCACATCCTCAGGCACATCCTCGACCTCAATTATTCTGAGCAGGCGGGGCAGCCGGTGGTACTGGTAGTTGTTCCCCCTTAATGGGGCAGTTCCTCTGAATATGCCCCAACTGATAACAGTTAAAGCACTCTGGCGGGGGATATGCAATAACCCCAGGTCGCTGCATCTCCTGCATTTGGAGAGGCTGAGGGCCATCATAACTGGTTCCCTCTGCTCCTGTCACACCTCTTGACGAGTTTGGTCCTCTGCCCTTCTACCATCTCTCCCATGAGTAATGCGGCCCCGTCGCTGATCATTTCTGGCTCCCGGGCCCTGCTCCTCAGTTAGCCATTTCCGGCCTCGAGTAGTGTGCCAATCTGCCTCAATCCTCTTTGCCATCTCCAATATCCGAGGAATATATCCGTCAGACACGAACAGTAACGCCTCCCTTAGATCCTCTCTCAGGCCCTTATACAACCTCTTGGTGTATCCTGCCTCATCCAACTGATAATAATCCGCAAATCGGGCCAGATGGTTGAACTCCCGGTGGTACTCCACCACCGTCTTGGCGCCTTACCTCAACTATAAAAATCTATCTTCTAGCTCATTTTTGGCCGACTGCGGAACAAAATGCTCCATCAGTTCAGCCTTGAACTCACCCCAAGCAATTTCTGCAACCTCTCTATCAGCAAATTTCGTTTCCAGCGATGTCTTCTACAATCTCTTGGCATGGGACTCCAAGAAAGAGACAACCAAAGGCACCCTCTCCTCCCAAGGGCACCGTATCCCTATAAGACACCTTTTTTTATTTTAAAAACACCGGGGTCTTAGGCCCAGAACCGCCGCTTTGCGGTGACACCTTCACGCCCTGAAGGGTCATCACCGCAAAATGCCGATTTTGCCAGCCGATTCGATCACAGAAAAGCAGCAATAGTAGAGTAAACACAAAATATAGTAAAACTCTAGCCATAAAATCCACAATAAGAATCACATCAGAGTAATAAAATTCTCCATGAAGGGAGTGTCCACAGAATAATATATCAAAGTATTAAAATACGGGCATATGCCCGATACATCATGTCCTCACTACAAATCACTCATGCAGAAGCAAACTATAACATCTACTATAAGTCGGGACTCACAGTCCCAGCTGTCTAAACTCCTGAGCTAGACTTCCCTATCTCCAAACGGGCCGACCTCCGGGGCTGCTCCTCCATACTGGGCTCCACGATCCCCTAAATGATGTGGTCCGAAAACCGTTAGTCTATAAGACTAAGCCCTATCATCCCTCTCCCCTTCCCCCACGGCCCCTAGGCACCAAGCGGAGAGGAAGAGAGAGGAGGACTTGAAGGTGGAGAGTAATCAAAAGCAGGTGGCAGCGGACCTATACTAGCAATTTAATAATACATGTGTCAGTAAAGTAAAGTATGGAAAAATAACCTTAACTTATGTGCGGAAACGCATAAGCCAATGGATCTTCTGCAGGGCTCCCATCAAAAAGAGTCTCATACTAATTTATACGTTGGGGTGTTGGTAATTAACAACAATATATATATATAAAGAATTTGACTTTAATTTATAAACTTGCCCACACAAGCTAATAGACCAAGGGGTCGTTTTGCAAGTCCTAATGTATAAGCGTCCCATTCCACTTATAACTTAGGTGTCAGGGGTTAAATGAATCGATTATGCTATGACATGCTAGTGGGTATGATGGATCATGCAAGTGCAACACACACACCTGACTCTATGCACACAAACCTTTATTTCCCCCTTTTGGAGCCGTTACCTCCTAGGATACCTCCGTAGTGGCAGACGGAAGCGGGTGGTTAGGCCTCGCCCACCTCTAAACCAGTAAAGCACTACCGGTCAGACCTATCGTACGCCCCAATGCTTGGTGCACGAAGTGGTCTCCTGCGTACTCTTGCCGGCTGGTGCACCGGACTTCTGTTGGCGAAGTGCTATCCACACTTGCCGAGTCATCGTATTGGCGTCGGTGCATCGACCTTCCAATACTGAAGACCCACCACCTTTATTTTCTTTCCCTTTTATGCACATGCAAATTTAACGTATCAAACCGATCGAGCCGAAGCTCCCCGGACCATTCCGTCCATCTCTTAACAAATCGAGCTGAAGCTCCCCTGACCATTCCATCTGTCTCTTAACTAATAGAGCCGAATCTCCAAATTATCTTACTGTGCTAACAGTGTTTGTGAAATGTGCAACACTAATTACTAAGTTACTCTTTTCAGATTGTTAATACAGTTCACGTTAACCTAGGACTGCCCCCAGTATTCTCTGTGAAGGGCTCTCAAAGGGCACTAGGAACTATGATGGTAGCTAAAGCCCATCGTTCCCTTTCGCAAGGCACTTAATGTTATTGGTTGATTCCCCTTACCCATTGTCTTCTCGCGTTACGATTGACTAACCTAGTGTGACTTTTAATCTTCCTCTCTTTAGAAAAGACGATCTTTCGTCGAACCCGAGCACCTCTACACTCTAGCCAAACCATTTCTTACTACCCCTCACATCCTTCTATGGTGAAATCATCCACATCTATCCGATCCAGCAAAATGATTAACTCCAATAACTATCCCAAATCATATCCTATTACAATTTTAATGATTTGCTATGTGCAGACCAACCTAGACTATACGTCGAACCGGATAGGAGATAATCTAAATAATAATTCGAATGCCCTAAATTATTTATTGGAGACTTATCATGACACAAATAGACTAAATCCAGAAGATTATAATTGTCCTAATTATTCTTATATTTAATTAATTTTCTTAAGGGTTCCAAGAGCTACCAATTGAACATACAGTGCACTTTTTAGATAAGAACAAAGCTTCATAAAATCATGATAAATTCTATACAACAATTTACCAGTAAATTCAAGATATAACAATTTTTCCAGTAATTTAAGGACTCTAATTTAATTTTGAGAATAAATCCTTTTTCCTTTCATTAATGAAGTAAGTGCAGTAAATAATCATCCAAAAATTCTTTATTAATCTTTTAGAGCAGATAATGTCCTAAAAACATCAATTACCAAATTTTATAATTCTTCAATGGGAATTGAGCTCTAGAATAAATAATTACCAAAATCTCAAAAAGCTATGCTTGTGAAGAAAGTATTATAAATATTCTCCTAGAAATCATGAATAAAATCCTACAACTAAATATTGATCTGAAAACATCAGTGGTCAGGTTTTATAATTTTACAGTAGGTAATTTGCTCTAAATGATTTATTGATCATGATTGCCCCTTTTGGAACTTGTGAAGGAAGTACTAAATATAATCAACTAAAAATTTGTAACAAAATTCAGTGATATTCATTTAGCCTAAATCATCTGCTGGCCAAATTTCATTAGATTCCAATGAATAAAGAAATCAAAATAATTAAAACACTAGTTTGGGCAAATTGATACCTAACAAATAAAGTACTAGAAATATAACCCATAAAATTCTAATAAATATTAGTAAGAGTTCTACCAAGACTAAAACTCACTCTACCCCAGTTTCAAGACTTTTAATTAAAATTTAGTGAGTGTGTTACCATATTTGAGCTTCTACCCTAAAACTATGGTTAGGGTTTTGAGGTGTCTACCTACGTCCAAATCCTCTAAGATTCCTACCAGAGGACTTAAGTTATGCTAACATCAACTCTACTGAGTTTTCAAAGTTATACAAAGGCATTTGCCCCCATGTCCTTCACAATAACCAAGGGCCCTCCCTTAGGGTGAGTTTTAATATAAGGGTAAATCCACCCTAATTCACACCATTTTCCCCTAAGGGGTAACAATGGCCATAATAAACCAGTGGTAGATGCCTCAACCTCTGTTGAGGGGAGGTTACCACTCTAAGCCCATGGTGCACTTTTTATTCAAAATAACTTTATAAGGCCAAATTAGGGTTAGGTGATTTTTAATCCAAAACTCATCAAAATGAGTTGAAACTTTGTACAGAGCTAGGTATTGATGTCAGGGACCACTCACCAAAATTTGGGAGGGTTTGGAGATCATTTGACTACTTAATTTAATTACCCTAGCATTATTAAGTAAAAACAAAAACTTTAGGCAAAGTGTCTCCAAAAATTCTCATTTTTGGACAGTCCCTAGATATGGTTAAGAATGGTCCCCTGTCCAAATTTCACTCAATTTGGACAAGGGATGAAGGGTGGGCACGAATTTGAACCTCAGGTTAGCCCTAGGTATAGGCCCCACCAAAATGGGTGTCCTGGCCAAACCAAAAGTCCAAATGGGTCCAAATAAATATTGGATTAAAGTAGACTCATATGGATAAAACTTTTAGATTGAAAGTTTTCCCACCAGAGGGCTCTAAGTATATTTAAAAATTAAAACCATCTACTATAATTTTTGTGACAGAAAATGAAATTAATCAACTTATTATAATTCCTATCAAATGCGCCACACAAATCTTGGCGCAAATCCAAGGGTAGCTAGTCATCTTATTCCTTGAGCCAACGACCACGATCTTCCCGTCCAAAGTCGCCTTGCGGTCTGGTTTCCCGGTCACCCGTCCACTTCCCCGGCCGGCCACCGCCACCACCTCCTTTATGGATATGGTGGCTACCCTCAGCCGACGGCACGACCGCCGGAGGTGGTTTTCTAGCGAACCCGAGGGGTTCGTTTTTGCCCAAAATTCACATTTTTGGAGAATTGGATCAGGCACAATTGAGCCCAATTCTTAACCTAAACGATTTCTATGATCTTGCGATGAAGAGAAAAGAGGAGGACCTTTCCGGAGGCTTGAATGCGGGAGGAACGACGGGATGCCATGGTCGACGGTGGCGGCGCTCGGCTTTTGTAACAGCACGATGAACTGTAATGGCTCCTTCGGGTAAGTGGTGGAAAAGAATCCCCTGGGTCCGGGATGCTTTTAAGAAGATAAAACGGGGGAGGGGTCTAAATGGTGGTGGCCATTAATGGCCTCTTAAAGGTGATTTCGGCCATGGCAAGGGGGGTTGTACATGGCTCAATCCATCCAGGAAATGGCTGGAAACTCCTCTTCCACAGAGGAGTTGAATCAAATCATAATGGGGGTGGGGAGGTGAGCCAAAGCTTCAATGACCATTAATGGCCCTTGAAGGTGAAGCTCGTCCATGGCTATGCAGCCGCCTCCTGACCATGAACAGCCACCAAAATGGCCCCCTGGTCTTTCCTAGATCAGGTGGGGAGTTGGGCTAGCCAATGGAGATTGGCCCTTGGCCTCCTTGTCCATGAATGGCTTACTTCAACCATTTTCTCTCTCCTCCATTAAAGGAAAATGAAGCTTTCTCTGTCTCTCTCCTAGTCACCAAGTTGACTTGGTCAATCCAGTGGTCTAAAGGCAGCCCACTCATACAAATTATATTCTTATTAAGCCACATGAGGGGGCTTGAGTTTGGGTTAGCCCATTTGGGCTAGGTTGACCCAAAATGGGCTTGGGTTGACTTTTGTCCACCTAGCCTCTAGGGCTGACCCCAATGGATCATTATTGACCCATTGGCCCCTCTTAGGGTCTAGGTAGGTCTAGGTAGGGTTAACTTGGCACTTTGGAGGTCACATGACCCTTGGTAAGGGCACTTTGACCACTTTAGATCAAGGGTTGACTTGGGTCAACTCAGGCTCTAGAGTTGACCCCAATGGATCTTTGGTGACCCATTGACACCACTTTAGGTCTAGGGAGACCTAGGAAAGGTTTGTTGGGAACATTTGAGGCCAACTTCCCTTAGTTAGGGCACTTTGCCCAATTTAGGCCTATGGTGGTCCTAGGTCAAATTTGGCCACTTTGGGTTGACTCTAATGGACCCTTAAGGCTCTAGTGGGTCCTTTAATAGGTTAGTGGTGTTGTGGTGGGGTCATGGGGTCATGGTGAAGCCTTAAGGTCAAACCCTAGGTTTGGTGATGAGGTTGTGTCATAGGCAGACCAAGGTGATTCTCACCTTGGCCTTTGATTACCTGTCCCTTTTTAGTTCCCTAGGGCTTTGTGATGAGTTGTAAATATAACTACTTTTATAGTAGTTTTTATTAAGTCATTTTACTTTATTTTTGCCTTTTTTGGTTGTTTTGTTTAATAACTATTCTTCTTTTTGTAAAAACAATCCTAACTTAAGTTTTTTTTGTTTTCTGAATTTTTTCAGGAAAAAGTCAAAATTTAACCTGACACGCTCGTGTCATATGGCCGACACGCCCGTGTCAGCCACTCAACACCATCGAGGTAGAAGCCACTCAACGCTTTTACTGTTCATTTCTCAACGCCTTCAAACCAAGCAGGACACACCCGTGTCCGAAGACTCGACACGTCCGTGTCCCTCACTCAACGCCTCCAGCCAATCAATCACTCAACGCCATCTTTGACCTGAGAAGGACATGCCTAATAACACGCCCGTGTGGTATCCCGTGTCACCAGCTCAACTCAAATTGCAACGTGTCCCAACACGCCCGTGTCGCGCAACCCGACACGCCCTTATCAGACACGTGTCTCTTCCTGATGCTTCCAGAAGCAAGCTTGCTGGCCGGTGCTCGCAAAGTCAAACATGCCACCTCGACACGCCCCCTCACACGCCCATGTCGTAGGGCGTGTCAAACCCAAAATTTTCCCTATAAATACCCAGTTTTTGTATGCTCTCTGGTTCATTTTTTTGGACCATCTTTAGTGTGTTTTGCGGGCTGCCCTTGTGGACTCCATATCCATGTAAGGAGAACTTTCTCCCCCCTTCCTTTTATGTTTGGTATTGCGTTAGCTTTAGCTTGGTATTAGCTTTGTAATAGTTATTTTCATTCAATAAAAATGTTAACTTTTCTCTTCTTACTTGATCTTGGAATGAACATGTGTGCCCACTTTATTCTCCACTTTATCCTCCTATTTTACCTTGTCAATCGAAAATCATAAATTAGTTTAACTTGTACTTTCTTTTTCATGCTTATAAATTGTTATAATGTTAGGTTTAATTATAGCTTTTTGACTAAAAATGAATTGTTGTAATGGCAAAATTTTGTTTAAGTGTTCTTTTCGAAATCAAAGTTGTATTGAAAATCTTTTAAAGTCTTACATTTTCATTCCTATGAAATTGTAAAAGAGGTTTTGAAGTGGTTTTTTTTGATTTTTTACTTAGCTTGGTTTTAGGATTGTAAAACTTTTTGTTCCTTTAATTTTTATTTTCACTTTTATGAAATCCTAAGAATGAAAATATAAACATTTTAATTTTTCAACAACTTTGTTTTCAAAAAACTTTTGCTTCTTTAAATTTTATTTCATCTTTTTATGTGTTTTTAGCATGTTCTAAGAATTGAAATTAAGTTGTTTTAATTTTTAGGTAACTTTGTTTTTCTTGTTTTTACTTAGTGTGTAGTGTATGAGAATAACCTTTCATGCTTTGTTTTATTGCTTTCTTAATTATGTAGAGTGCGTGCGTGTAGGTGATAATTTTATTTCTTTCATTCTCCCTCCCACTCATTTGAGCCGGGACTCGCAATTTTCTCGCTTTCTCAATTATGTAGAGTGTATGTGTGTGCACATCAATTTCCGCCTACTCGTTAAGAGTTAAATGTCGTTCTGCTTTCATTTCCCGCCGACTCATTTGAGTGGGACTTGTCTTTGAATTTTCCTCCTACTCATTTGAGTTGGATTTGTAATTTTCATTTTTTGTAACTTAGTTTCTTTTTATTTATGCATTTATTTCCGCCTGCTCGTTAAGAGTTAAATGGAGCATTGCTTTAATTTAGCGCCTACTCAATTTTGAGTAGGACTTGTCATTTACCGCATACTCAGTTTTGAGTAGGACTTGTAGTTGCATTTATTTCTCGCCTACTCATTCGAGTAGGACTTGCTTTACTTAATATCTTTATGGTTTTGAAGTGTGCGTGAGTGCCTGCATCAATTAGCTTTCTTTAAATTTATCTAAACGCCCTATTTTTTATGTTTTCTCTTATAACTGTTTAGTTCTTAAATTCAAACAAACGTTTCACTAAAAACCATAAAGCCGTCCCCATACCAATGAGTGGCTAATCTCTATTAGCCTTCGACATCGAAGAGCATTGGGACATATAAAATGATTCAAAATAATTAAGGTTCTTTATTTTTATTTTAATTTAAGGACATAAGGTTTGCCCCGGGTTAACGATGCATATGACCACATAATCGATGTGTGGGCTCTATTTCCGTTATCCATACGCAACGCCGAGAGGCTGCACGTATGGACTGATCCGCTTTGGGTAAAGAGACTGCGTACGCCCCCTCGAAAGAGGAGAAGCGTAGTTCTGCCGGATTGGGTTCCCCACCAAATATCGGGGTTCTTAGCGTAATGCGGGCGTTAATGGGAATCCTTCGTCGGACTAACGTTCAATCGAATAGCCTTAGTGTCTAGGTGAGTGATATCCCTAGACCCAGGTGAGCTAATGTTTATGGAACCTCCACGGCCAAGTGCCTTTTATTTATTTAAAAACTAAGTTCAATAATTGTTAAGAATTATGTTCGTCTTAATCTGATTCAATGTCGAGCGTTAATCCGTCATCGAATTAATCTAAGTAAAATTATGTTCTCTTTTCTTTCCGCCTTAATTAACTAAAAATCTCACCTTACTGATAGTAAGATAATAGTCTTCCTGGAAGAGTAGATATAATCAACGCGCCCCCGAGAACAATACGACCTCAGTATTCTCCCGAATACCGAGTACTACTTGCGATAGGTGCACTTGCCTCCTTTCGTTAGAAAACTCGATCTTCTAACCGGCCCGCGAAATCAGACCATTTCGAACCAACCACAGTCGGTCTCTATTCTGCGGCCATTAAGTTTTTGGCGCCGTTGCTGGGGAGCACGGTTATTATATCGAATCCGGGACTCTATTAATTTTACTTTATTTTCAAATAAAAAATCAAAAAAAAAATCCTTCCCCCTTCGTTGTTTCTTTTAGGGTGTATGACCCGTGGACAACCTTCGAGTTTTGAAAATCTTGAATTCAACCCTGAGATCGACCGCTTTCTTGCGCGTATCTGATCTCAACGTCGAGTTCCCTTTTTAGACACGGAAGAATCCACCAGAGAACCCTCTATCTCTCCTTTGGCCGACCCAAATAATGCCCAAACGGCCGAGTGTACGATGTCTTACTACGCTCGACCCAATTTGGATGATACTGGGTCAAGTATTGTTCGACCTGTTGTGGCAAACAATAATTTTGAAATTAAGTCAAGTGTTATATAAATGATCCAAAGTTCGACGGACATCCGGATGAGGACCCTAATAACCACTTGTCTAATTTTTTAGAAATCTTCGATACTTTCAAGATAAATGGCGTCATTGATGACGCCATTCGTTTGCGCCTCTTTCCCTTCTCCCTTAAGTCCAAGGCCAAGGCATGGTTGGTTTCTCTCCCGTGGGGATCCATCACAACCTTGGCGGATTTGGCCGAGAAATTCATTACTAAATAATTTCCGCCCGCAAAAACTGCTAGATTGCGGGCAGACATATCCTCGTTTGTGCAAAATGACTCCGAGTCTCTTTATGAGACTTGGGAGTGTTTTAAGGAATTTCTCCGCCGGTGCCCTCACCACGCGCTGCCAACGTGGTTGCAGGTACAGATTTTTTATAATGGACTGAACAGTCAGACGCGTCAAATGATTGACGCGGCTGCCGAGGCACTCTTAATAATAAGACCCCCGAGGCCGCCCAGGCTCTTTTCGAAGAAATGGCTATGAATGCCTACCAATGGAATTTCCCGCGGGCGCGCCATAAGCAGGCTGGCCTTTTTGAAGTGGATGCCACTACTCAGCTAGCCCTTCAAGTCGAAAGGCTAACTAAGCAGGTGACGGAGATGTCTGTTGCCTCCCCCACTCCGCCTTATTTTCTCCCCCTTAATGCCTACGTGGTCGACGAGTTCGTGGAATACATGGGGAATTCGGTGCGTCCCTTCTTCCAAAATAACCCTTAAGTAGCCACTATAATCCGGGTAGGAGGAACCACCCGAATTTCTCATGGAGTAACCCGAATAACGTGCAGCGCCCTCCCCCCTTCTTTTGCGCCCTCTTTTCCATCCCCTCCTCCGAAGCCTCTTTCGGTGGAGGAAAATTTTAGTCGATATGTCGCGTCCAACGAGTCTAATATCCGGAACATCACCGGATCGCTTAAAAATTTAGAAATACTGGTTGGACAGCTGGCGCGACTTATGTCGGAACGTGCTCTGGGGGCACTGCCAAGAAATACAGAGCCCAATCTAAGGGATAATGCCAATGCTATAACCCTCCGTAGAGGTAAGTAGGTGGTCGATCCAAAACAAATCGATCCTCAGGTACATATTTCACCTCCGACCCCTCTTCCGTCTTCTTCGATTACGCAGCCCTTACCGATTTTAAACGACAAAACTATTTTAAACAAGGCGCTGCCCTACCAACATAAGTTAGATAACAAGCGAGTGAACGCGCAATATGAAAAATTTATTTTATTACTTAAACAAATTAATATTAATGTTCCTTTTTGCGAGGCCATCTCGCAAATGCCTAAATATGCAAAATTTTTGAAAGAGCTTCTTTCTAACAAACGAAAACTTGAAGATATTTCGCATATTTCTCTTAACGCAGTCTGCTCGGCGGCTCTTACTAATAAGTTGCCCTCAAAACAAAATGACCCGGGACGGTTTTCCATCTCGTGCCTTTTTGGCGATGTATTAGTAAAATACGCCTTGGCAGACTTAGGCGCGAGCATTAATTTGATGCAGTTCTCGCTCTTCCTGCGATTAGGTTTGGGTACTCCTACTCCTACCAATATGCGCATCCAACTATCGGATCGCTCGGTTAGGTTACCCATTGGGGTAATTGAGGATTTCCTTGTCTGAGTAGACAAGTTCACCTTCCAGGTGGATTTCGTCATCTTAGACATCGAGGAGGACGCCCAAGTACCAATAATACTCGGTCGCCCTTTCCTCGCAACCTCACGTGCGCTAATCGATGTAAGTAATGGTCATCTTCTCCTTCAGGTAGGAGACGACAAAGTTACTCTTTCTATTAACCCCTCAATGGAAGACTCATCGTCGAGCGATGATTTCTGCTATTCTTTAGATTCTTTTTTTGGAGATTGTTCTTCTCCGATTTTCGAGTCCATGTTTTTAAAATAAGATATTTTTTCACTCGAAAATTTTTATTGCGATGAGGATGCATCTACGGATATGCCTTTTGAATTAATTAGTTCAAAATACATTATAACTAAAACCTCGCTAGAAGAACCGCACACCCTAGATCTCAAACCATTACCCGAATCCCTCAAATACGCCTTTTTGGGGAAAAATGATACACTCCCGGTGATCATTTCTTCGCATTTAAGTGATTCGGAGACCTCCGATTTATTGGAGGTTTTGCTTAAACATCGCCACGCAGTTGCGTGGCAAATTTCTGACCTTAAGGGGATTAACCCTTCTTTCTGCACTCATAAAATTTTCTTAAACGATAATTGCCACAAAACCATTCAGCCGCAACGACGTCTTAACCCAAACATGAAATACGTCGTAAAAACTGAGATAATTAAATTATTAGATGCGGGGATTATTTATCCCATTTCTGATAGTGCATGGGTTAGTCCCATTCATGTCTTTCCCAAGAAGGGCGGCCTGACCGTAGTGGCGAATGAGCACAACGAGCTCGTCCTAACTCGTACTGTTATGGGTTGGCGTGTGTGCATCGATTATCGCAAACTTAATGATGTCACCCGCAAGGACCATTTCCCACTACCGTTCCTTGACTAGATTCTCGAGCGTCTTTCCGGTCATCCATATTATTGTTTTCTCGATGGTTTATCGGGGTTTTTCCAAATCCCCATTTCCCCCGAAGACCAAGAGAAAACAACTTTTACTTGCCCGTTTGCCACCTTCGCCTACCAAAGAATGCCATTTGGCCTCTGCAATGCACCAGCTATATTCCAAAGATGTATGCTAGCAATCTTTGGCGAGCTAGTAGAAGATATTATGGAAGTATTTATGGATGAATTTTCTGTATTCGGATGCTCATTCCCGGATTATCTTCGTAATATCGATCGCGTCCTGCAGCGATGCGAGGACACGCATCTTGTTTTAAATTGGGAAAAGTGTAACTTTATGGTTCGAGGAGGTTTGGTCCTCGGCCATAAGATTTCGATTAAGGGGATAGAGGTCGATAAGGCCAAAGAAGAAATCATAGAAACGCTTCCTCAGCCGACTAACATTAAATCTATTAGGAGTTTCTTAGGCCACGCGGGCTTTTATAGGCGCTTCATTCAAGATTTTTCCAAAATAACAAAGCCGCTAACTCGCCTCTTGGAAAAGGAATCACATTTTGTCTGTAGTAGCAATTGTAAGTCTGCCTTTAATTTTATAAAACAAAAACTTATCAATTCTCCCATTCTAGTGGCCCCTAATTGGTCCCTTCTGTTCGAAATCATGTGCGACACGAGTGATATTGCCTTAGGTGTCGTTCTTGGCCAGTGCATAGAAAAACTTTTTCATCCTATTTATTACGCTAGCAAGATGCTCACTTCCGCACAAGTGAATTACACAATGACGGAAAAGGAACTCTTAGCCATCGTTTTCGCTTTCGATAAGTTTCGCTCGTATTTAACGCTATCTAAAGTTATCGTTTTTACCGATCACTCCGCCCTTAAGTATTTACTAGCTAAAACCGACGCGAAGCCCCGCCTTCTTCGATGGATCCTCCTCCTTCAAGAGTTTGACTTAGAGATCCGAGATAAGAAGGGCGCGGAAAATCTTGCGGCAGACCACCTCTCCCATTTAGAAAATCCTGCTGTGGAAGCGCTCGTCGAATCTAAAATAAATGACAGATTCCCCGAGGAACGCCTTCTTGCCATTCATTCGTCTTCGTCATCTTTGCCATGGTTCGTAGATTTTGCGAACTACTTAGTCGCGCGGGTACTTCCAAAAGAATTTTCAAGTCATCAAAAGAAGAAATTCTTTTCCGACTTGAAAAATTTCTTTTGGGAAGACCCATTTCTTTTTTGTATCTGCATGGACCAAGCGGTTCGAAGATGCGTCGTGGGTGTGGAGTGCTCGCAAATACTTAGTTACTGTCATGAGGGTCCAGCCGGGGGGCACTATCAAGCCAACCGGACCGCTAGGAAGGCGCTAGAGGCGGGCTACTTTTGGCCCACTCTCTTCAAAGATGCGCACAATTTTGTGCGCGCTTACGATAGCTGTCAGCAGTCAGGTAACATCTCACGTCGAGACGAGATGCCCAAAAACATGTTTTTAGAATGCGAAGTCTTCGATTTGTGGGGCATAGATTTTGTAGGCCCCCTACCTCCTTCTTATATAAATACGTATATTTTAATGGCGGTCGACTACGAATCAAGGTGGGCGGAAGCGCAAGCTCTCCCCACTAATGATGCGTGAGTCATCGTTACATTTCTAAAAAAATTATTTTCTCGCTTCGGCACGCCTCGCGCTATTGTTAGTGATGTAACACCTCTACCCGTCAAGAAGAATATAATAGAGGGTCCGGCCGGGGCCCCACACCATATTCCACAAATAGGCGGAGGCGCTACGAACTAATATCGTAACCAACGCATCCTAACACAGAGCATTCTAGCGGAAGTTTCACAGTTGGATCTTTGAACTCAAGATAAAGAACACTGTCCACTATAACATAGGAATGTATACAAACATCAAAAGAGTCTGGCCTTAAGGCTTTACAACAATTTCTCTTAACAAGAGTGTGGATTACAGACATCGGCACGCAGGCCGGCCACACATGAACAAAAGAAACAAAACAATGCCTTCGAGGGCAGCAACGCAGCTTTGGGCTTCAGCCCGCTAAGTCCCGCTCGGACCAGCACCTCCAGTACCTGTAAGAACCAATCCACCAAGCGGTGGCAAACAGGGCAACGGTCAGCATTCAGCTGACCAATTATAACGACCCTGCCCCTGGCACGGGCAGCGGAATTCCATCCCTGCATAGCAATCGTCCAATATGATATATAGCAATTCAAGCAAGACGTGCACGACCGCACAGTCACATATCACAAACGTCGGCACAAAGGCCCGACGTACCGTGCACTCATGGCACTCTCGGGTGCACCGGAAACACCGGATCTCACCATTGAGCATTTAGTCCGGCACACAGGCCCAAGACTCTCATTATGCCGCTGACGAAAGCCCAATGCCTTGGAGCTCTCATGTCCAGCCTACATAATGCAGGTATAGATCAGCCACCCCCTCGTTGCTCAAATCGCCTTGCCCAACCAAGTACATCGTACCTGAGGCCACATTTAAAGGCGCGGGTCGGTTTCACCTTGCCTGTTCGGCACGAAGCCTTTTCATACAGTTGCAGCCCAACGCTCAACCGCACACAAAGTGGCAACTTACGGCCACAAGAGTCGCACCCAACTCTCACAATTTCCTGGTCTTCCTCCAGTACTTTATCCATCAAGCATACGAGTAATAATCACGGAGTCTTCTCCGATATGCAAACAAGCATCACCAATCCAGACCAATATGTCCAGATGGGCTTCACACAGCATGCCTAGATCCGTACTCCAATTTCGGACTCTAACAAGGGGGACTTCACTTATCTACCCCAAGGGACGCCACAACCCACCGCACACTCGCGGGGAAGGGTTTTCCCTATGCAATGCAGGAATGAAGGACTTCACATGTCCAAGAAGGAAATCGTTACCCTAGGAACTCGCTTCGGAGCCATGGAGAGAAATTTGAGACGGATGAAAGCCTTCGCAGCAGCGTTGCCTTCGCAAATCCGAACTCGGCTTGAGATTTGGACCACCGTAGCACCACCGGCAGCCGGATTCCACTTCTTCTTCCTCACCTTGCTCTCACCTCTCTCTTAGATTTAGAAAGAGAGTATGAACTTAGAAATGAGCCTTTCCTCCTCCATTCCCGGCCTTATCAGCCCAGGAATGAGCCCCAGCCACAGGATCTTCTTTAAGGAAAATGAACGGCCAAGATCTGCCTGAAAAACTATACTTTTTGGCCGACACGGCCTGTGACACGCCCGTGTCACAGGCCGTGTACCCTCAAGCGGCACACGCGGCACTCGTACCGACTGAAAACTACAAGAATACGGGCATCGACATGCCCGTGTCGAACCTGACACGCCCGTGTCAGTCATGTGGCACGCCCGTGTCACCCCTGTTACACGGTACTCAACGAGCTCTAAATCAATCAGAGCAGTACACGGGTAGGCACACGCCCTCGGACACGCCCGTGTCAAATCTGACACGGCCTTGTTCAAGGCTTGGTTCCGGGCCATGTACTTCCCTGACTCAATCTGGCAATTTCTTGAGTGACACGCCCTGGGACACGCCCGTGTCGAAGGCCGTGTCCCAGGCTCGACTATAGTCGACCACCGATCGTCGACTATCCTGAACACGCCCTGGGACACGCCCGTGTCCCAGGTCGTGTACCCCCGACACGCCCTGGGACACGCCCGTGTCCCAGGCCGTGTCAAACAGCCTGCACCTCAAATCCAGTTTTGAGATTTTTGGGTGTTACAATCCTCCCCTCCTTAATAAAATTTCGTCCCGAAATTTGAAGACAGTAGGGAGAAAATAACAAAACATTTATATGTTTCTATTACGTATACAACGAGCGAACAAGTTACGAAAATAACTCGGGAAACTCGGCTCGCATGGTCTGCTCGCATTCCCATGTTAGCTCTTCTCGGCCATAATTGTCCCATCGGACTTTGACCATCCCGATCACTTTGTTCCGCAACTGTTTCTCGGCTCGATCCTCGATCCGTATAGGCTTCACCTTTGTCGTTAGCCCATACTCAACCGGCACTCGATCATTGACAATTACTTGAGCTGGATCCTTGACTACTTTGCGTAGCACCGAGATGTGAAACACATCATGCAATCCACTCAATTCCGATGAAAGAGCTAGCCAATAGGCAGCTTCCCCAACTCGCTCCACCACTTTAAACGGACGAAGGTATCGCGGACTAAGATTTTTCAACCGCCGAATCCGAGATACGCCTTTGAAGGGCTTAATCTTTAAATAGACCAAGTCACCCACCGCGAACTCCACGTTCCGGTGCTTAGCATTGTAATACTTGGCTTGCCGATCCTGGGCTATTAGGAGCCTCTCGCGAATAGAGCGTATTGTTGAGGTAGCATCCTCGACCTCCTTTTTGCCTAAAAGTTTGGTCTCTCCAGTTTCTGCCCAAGCTAGCGGTGTACGACACTTACAACCATACAGCGCTTCAAATGGGGCCATGCCTATACTCGCTTGATGGCTATTATTATAGGCAAACTCCACCATAACAAGATGCTCTTCCCAATTCTTACCGAAGTCCAGGGCGCACATACGGAGCATATCCTCCATCGTTCTGTTGGTTCGTTCAGTTTGGCCATCCGTTTGCGGATGAAAGGCCGTACTGAATGCTAACTTCGTGCCCAACATCTGATGAACTAATCTCCAATCCTTCGAGGTAAAGCGCCCATCTCGGTCACTTACGATGCTCCGGGGAACACCGTGCAATCGAACAATCTGCTCCACATAGAGCTTTGCCAACGTTTCCACTGAATCGTCCCGCTTGTTCGGTATAAAGTGAGCCACCTTTGTCAACCGGTCTACAATCACCCAGATTGAGTCATGGCCACGCTGAGATCTCGGCAATCCGTGCACGAAATCCATAGAAATATCCTCAAACTTCCATTGCGGAACCGGCAATGACTTCAGGAAACCACTCGGCCGTTGACATTATGCCTTTACTAAAGCACAAGTACGACATTTAGCCACATACGCGGCTATGTCCTTCTTTAAACCAGGCCACCAGAACAGTTTCTTCATGTCCTTGTACATTTTTGTGCTCCCAGGGTGAATTGAATACTTTGTAAAGTGTGCTTCATATAGCAATCCTTCTCGCAATTTACCCGCACTAGGGACGTACAATCGGCCATCTCTCCGTAATAAACCGTCATCCCAGGAGAACTGATCACCAGACCCCTCCTTTGCATAGCGTTGGAGACTTTCATCCAACTCCGTTGCCCGTCGAACCCTGTCAGCAAGGTCATATTGAACCTCCAACCAGTTCACGCATGCATCAGTCGAAGAATCTCTTTCCACACAAGATATCTCCAAAGCTTCCAACTCCTGGATTAACCGCTCATCATGTATCCGCAACCAATTTGCCCGCACCAGAGTCCGATGACTCAAGGCATCAGCGACCACATTTTCCTTTCCGAGAACATAGTGAATGTCGAAGGTATAATCCCCAAGGAATTTCATCCACCTCCTTTGTCGCATATTCAATTCCTTTTGATTGAGCAGATACTTTAAGCTTTTATGATCTGTATAAATATCCACCATCATGCCATAAAGATAATGCAGCCACAACTTTAGCGAAAAGATCACCGCCGCCAACTCCAAGTCATGGATGGGGTAATTACGCTCATGCACTTTCAATTGACGTGAGCCATAGGCGATCACCTTGCCAAACTGCAGGAGAACGCAGCCTAAGCCGCTTCCTGACGCATCGCTGTATATTTCAAAACCATCTGTACCACATGGCGACGTCAAAACGGGCGCCGTGGTCAAACGACTTTTCAGTTCCTCAAAAGCTCGTGTGCACTCCGGTGTCCAAACGAACTTCTGATCCTTTCTCGTCAACGTAGTCAGAGGCAAAGCAATCCGGGAGAAGTTCTCCACGAACCGTCTATAGTAGCCCGCCAGTCCAAGGAAACTCCTGACCTCGGCCACCGAAGACAACACTGGCCAATCACGAATGGCACTTATCTTAGCCGGATCCACCGCTATGCCCTCTCCACTTACCACATGGCCTAGAAAAGCCACCGACGAGAGCCAGAATTCACACTTAGAGAACTTGGCATACAGCTTATTCCTTCGCAAGGTATGCAATACCAATCGCAAGTGGTTTGCATGATCTTCCTCCGATTGTGAATATACAAGGATATCATCAATAAACACAATCACAAACAGATCCAGGTATTCGCGGAACGTTCGATGCATGAGATCCATGAAGACCGAAGGCGCATTACATAAGCCGAACGACATCACTGTGAACTCATAATGACCATAGTGTGTGCCAAACGCTGTCTTGGGAATGTCACCTTCCCTAATCCGCAACTGGTAATACCCGGACTTCAAATCCAACTTTAAATAGACGGTTGAGCCTGCTAGCTGATCGAACAAGTCATCGATCCGAGGAATTGGATACTTGTTTTTCTTCGTCAGCTTGTTCAGTTCGCGATAATCAATACATAGTCGCAAACCACCGTCTTTCTTTTTCACAAAAAGAACAGGCGCGCTCCAAGGTGACATACTTGGGCGTATGTATCCCTGCTCCAACAACTCTTGCAACTGAACTTTCAGTTCGGCCATTTCTTTTGGCGCTACCCGATACGGCGAACGGGCAATAGGTTTCGCACCCGGCACCAGCTCGATAGCGAAGTCGATTTCCCTTTGAGGAGGTAACCCCGGAAGGTCCTTTGGAAACACATCAGCATATTCCGACACAATCGGCACTTCACTCACACTGGACTTCGGCGCCACCGCCTCTATGAGTGTGAAGAACAACTCCGCACCCTTCCGAACTGCCTTAACAACTTGGAGAGCAGATAACAACATCCCACTCATCACTTGCATACCAATGAACCTGGTCTCTTGTTCGGTATTTTGCCCAAGTGTGACCTCTTTTGAAGTGTAATCTATACAGGCATGCTGCTCTGAAAGCCAGTCCATACCAAAGATTATATCAAACTCTTTGATCGGCAATACTAATGTTTCCACCTTGAACTCCCGACTTCCTATCTTGACCTCAAGATCACAAGATCGATCCGCGCACATCAAACATCCGTTAGGCAACAACACCTTTACACTGTCTGTCGTGGTCCGGATAGGCACCCCGACATGAAAGACAATGTCCTCAGACAGGAACGAATGTGAAGCACCTGTGTCGAATAGTGCTCGCGTCGGATACTCTCGTATAAGGACAAACCCTATAACATTACAATTACAATAAGCACAGCACATCAAAAACAAGAACATTAAAACCTACGCGCACCTGTGACGACATCCGCCTGCTTCATGGCCTCCTGTTGTCCAAGGTTGAAGACCCTGGGCTACGCGTGCGAGGCAGAAGACTCCACCACAACCTTCCCCTTCTCCGCATAAGACGCTCCCATCTTCTTATCACCCTTTGGAGGACCAGATCGGCATTCACGTGCGAAGTGTCCAACCTTCGCGCACGTAAAACAAGCACGAGATCCATACCCAGATGTATCCATCACAGTCGCAGAAGGAGCTTGTCCAGAAGACTTAGACTTCTTATTCCATCTCTTTCGGTAGCCAAACTTATCCGGACGCGGCGGCTTAAACTCTGGCTTCGCAATAGCCAAGTTGCCCTTTGCTTGCCCCCGTTTCATGTCCAGCTCCAAAGAACGAGCCGTACAGACTAAGGCTTGGAATCCCTGACTCACAGAACTCGAGAGCAAATACCGCAGCTCATCTCGCAGTCCCGCATAAAACCGACTAGTCTTACGCTCTTCTTCGGCGAAGATCGTGCCCGCATATCTTCCCAAACGGGTGAACTCATGCAGGTAGTCATCCACACTTCGATCTCCCTGTGCTAACCATTGAAATTCCATTTCCATCGATATCCTTTGCTGCATCGGCAGATGTTGTGCTAAGAACAATCGAGAAAATTCTTCCATTGTAATCTCTGTCAATTGCCTGCCGGCCAAGTGATGCATTTCAATCTCATCCCACCACAATCGCGCCTCTCCTTCCAGTAGGAAAGTGGCCAACATGACTTTCTGTTCCTCCTCAACCTTGATAGCTCTCATAATCCTCTTGATCCTTGCAAGCCAATCCTCTGCTTGGGCCGGTGTACCCGCCCCATGAAACTACGGAGGGTTGAAGCTCAAGAATTGCTTCCATTATTGATCTGCTACCCGCGGATCAACTTCGGCTTCTACCGGTTCTTGCCGTACCCCAGCTTGCGTTGGCACCACTGCAAGACGTGCCTGCCCAGCCTGCTGAGCATTCATCATAGCAAGTACCGTTTCCGTGATGAGACGGACTGTTTCAGCAGATGGAGGAGTTGTGGGCACCTCGGCTGGTACCGCACTCTCAACAGAACGTTGTGGTTTGGATTGACCCGCAACACTTCTGGTCACCTATATGTGTAAAATACACAGGTTAACGACCAATGAAAACGACAACCATACAAAAAGAATACACAAGTTCAACAAACAAGTGTATTTGCATTCCTAAGTGGACAATCTTGAGTTCAAGTTAAGTGTTATAACGACAGCCAGCACTGACACGTGCCCGCCACCCCTCAAAAGAATTCGACCGCGAATTCGGAAGAGATCGACCAACAAGTTGATACCAAATTGTAACACCTCTACCCGTCAAGAAGAATATAATAGAGGGTCCGGCCGGGGCCCCACACCATATTCCACAAACAGGCGGAGGCGCTACGAACTAATATCATAACCAACGCATCCTAACGCAGAGCATTCTAGCGGAAGTTTCACGGTTCGATCTTTGAACTCAAGATAAAGAACAATGTCCACTATAACATAGGAATGTATACAAACATCAAAAGAGTCTGGCCTTAAGGCCTTACAACAATTTCTCTTAACAAGAGTGTGGATTACAGACATCGGCACGCAGGCCGACCACACATGAACAAAAGAAACAAAACAATGCCTTCGAGGGCAGCAACGCAGCTTTAGGCTTCAGCCCGCTAAGTCCCGCTCGGACCAGCACCTCCAGTACCTGTAAGAACCAATCCACCAAGCGGTGGCAAACAGGGCAACGGTTAGCATTCAGCTGACCAATTATAACGACCCTGCCCCTGGCACGGGGCAGCGGAATTCCATCCCTGCATAGCAATCGTCCAATATGATATATAGCAATTCAAGCAAGACGTGCACGACCGCACAGTCACATATCACAAATGCCAGCACAACGGCCCGACGTCCCGTGCACTCATGGCACTCTCGGGTGCACCGGAAACACCGGATCTCACCATTGAGCATTTAGTCCGGCACGCAGGCCCAAGACTCTCATTATGCCACTGACGAAAGCCCAATGCCTTGGCGCTCTCATGTCCAGTCTACATAATGCAGGTACAGATCAGACACCCCCCGTTGCTCAAATCGCCTTGCCCAACCAAGTACATCGTACCTGAGGCCACATTTAAAGGCGCGGGTCGGTTTCACCTTGCCTGTTCGGCACGAAGCCTTTTCATACAGTTGTAGCCCAACGCTCAACCGCACACAAAGTGGCAACTCACGGCCACAAGAGTTGCACCCAACTCTCACAATTTCCTGGACTTCCTCCAGTACTTTATCCATCAAGCATACGAGCAATAATCACGGAGTCTTCTCCGATATGCAAACAAGTATCACCAATCCAGACGAATATGTCCAGATGGGCTTCACACAGCATGCCTAGATCCGTACTCCAATTCCGGACTCTAACAAGGGGGACTTCACATATCTACCCCAAGGGACGCCACAACCCACTGCACACTCGCGGGGAAGGGTTTTCCCTATGCAATGCAGGAATGAAGGACTTCACATGTCCAAGAAGGAAATCGTTACCCTAGGAACTCGCTTCGGAGCCATGGAGAGAAATTTGAGACGGATGAAAGCCTTCGCAGCAGCATTGCCTTCGCAAATCCGAACTCGGCTTGAGATTTGGACCACCGTAGCACCACCGGCAGCCGGATTCCACTTCTTCTTCCTCACCTTGCTCTCACCTCTCTCTTAGATTTAGAAAGAGAGTATGAACTTAGAAATGAGCCTTTCCTCCTCCTTTCCCGGCCTTATCAGCCCAGGAATGAGCCCCAGCCACAGGATCTTCTTTAAGGAAAATGAACGGCCAAGATCTGCCTGAAAAACTATACTTTTTGGCCAACACGGCCTGTGACACGCCCGTGTCACAGGCCGTGTACCCTTAAGCGGCACACGCGGCACTCGTACTGACTGAAAACTACCAGAACACGGGCATCGACACGCCCGTATCGAACCTGACATGCCCGTGTCAGTCATGTGTCACGCCCGTGTCACCCCCTTTATACGGTGCTCAACGAGCTCTAAATCAATCAGAGCAGTACACGGGTAGGCACACACCCTCGGACACGCCCGTGTCAAATCTGACACGGCCGTGTTCAAGGCTTGGTTCCGGGCCGTGTACTTCCCTGACTCAATCCGGCGATTTCATGAGTGACACGCCCTAGGACACGCCCGTGTCGAAGGCCGTGTCCCAGGCTCGACTATAGTCGACCACCGATCGTCGACTATCCTGAACACGCCCTGGGACACGCCCGTGTCCCAGGCCATGTACCCCCGACACGCCCTAGGACACGCCCGTGTCCCAGGCCATGTCAAACAGCATGCACCTCAAATCTAGTTTTGAGATTTTTGGGGTGTTAAAAGTGATAGGGGAACGCATTTCTGTAACGCTCTAATGGCTAAGACGTTAGCTAAATACGGAGACACACACAAACTTGCCACCCCCTACCACCCGCAAACAAGTGGCCAAGTTGAGATAGTAAATCGAGAGATAAAACGAATATTAGAAAAAACCGTTTCACTTAATAGGAAAGATTGGTCCGTTAAGCTTGATGACGCATTATGGGCGTATCATACGGCATACAAAACCGCTGCCGGTTGTACTCCATTTCGATTAGTCCATGGCAAAGCGTGCCATTTACCCGTAGAACTAGAACATCGCACACTTTGGGCATTAAAACTTTCAAACCTCGACGCTAACTTAGCCGCTCAGAATAGAAAACTTCAACTAAACGAGCACGATGAATGACGTGCGAACGCTTACGAGAGCAATAAGTTCTATAAGGAGCATTCTAAGTTATATCACGATCGAAAACTTAAACCCCAAAATTTTTTTCACAAGGCGATCTTGTCCTTCTGTACAATTCACGTCTTAGGATTTTCCAGGGTAAACTAAAATCGCGTTGGTTCGGCCCCTTCAAGGTTGAAGAGGTTTGTCCATATGGGACCATACTCATCTCCCACCCCGAAAAAGGTACTTTTAAAGTGAACGGTCATCGGTTAAAGTCTTATATAGCGGGAGACCCTGTGATCGGTAGGAGCAAAACCATAACCCTTCTCCATATATAATCCCCGCCAATATAGTCAAGCTACACGACTATAAACAAAGCGCTCCTGGGAGGCACCCCACGCTTATCTTTTTTTATTTTACGTCTTTATTTATTATTATTTCTATTTTTCTAATAACTGCAGGGTTTCTAATGGGCTTCCCCAAGCGCGGATCAGGGACGTTTTCTGCCCACCCCCTTTATCTTTTTCCGTACATATAGCTCCTATCTTGTTCCTCATGTTTAGCATACAACATTTGGGACAATGTTGGAACTAAGTATGTGGGTGTTCTCATATTTTCGTACTTTCTTTTTCTACACCTTTATTTTCCGCATTTCAAAAAAAAACATATATATTAAAAAAAACAAAAAAAAACTATATATATATATATATAACACAAAAATCGAAAAAAATTTTGAAGTTTCATTTTTGAAACTTTTAATTTTTTTTAACTCGGTCCGCGAGATCTGGCTCATCGAGCCATTCACATGACGAGTCATCTCGCGACAACGTAGTTTTATTTTTTTGTAAATATTTTTGTAAATATTTTTTGTAAATAATTTTTTAAAATAATTTTTGTAAGTATTTTTTTGTAAATATTCTTCCTCTTTCCCCTCTCCCTTTTTCTCTCTCTTCCTTGAAAATAACTTCTCTTTTTCTCCTAAATTTCTTTAAATAGAATGAAAATTTTCTTAAAAAAACAAAAAAAAATTCACAAAATTTAAAAAGACAAAAAAATTCGCAAAACTTGAAAATCTAAAAAAAAATTATTTTCGCATTATCCTTTCTTTAGTATGTATATATTAAAGAAAAAAAATACAAAAATACAAAAAAAGATAAAAACTTCAAAAATTCAAAATATATATATATATATATATATATATATATAATTTATGAAACAAATAAATCAAATATATTATTCTTAAGTTTTTTGCTATCCAAAAATTTTGTTTTGAGTTTATTTATATGCGAATTTGATCAATTCTTTGTTCACTATTTGTTTGTTAATTATAGATTGAAAAATTTAAATAGCCGGGGTTTAGTTTTAAAAAATTTATTATGCTTTGTTAAAAATAGGGGACTCATTTTAGACACTACTTCTAATTTTTCATAGATAGGAGCACGTGTACTATGTTAGAAAATAACGACTATAGAATTCAATTATGCTTACTTTTAGCTTTCTGAAAAATTGGAACGTACAATTTATAAAGGTTGCTCTCAAAATTTTTTTAATTAAAAATCTAGTTTTGTTTTCTCCCCTTACTTATCATGACCTACTTGGTATGATAAAAAAATTTCCCCCAAAAAAAGATCATATGTCAATGGGAATAAGATTTCATTCTGTAAACATAGACACCCAATAATTTAAAAAAGATTATATATTACGGAGTAAGAGGATAAAATTCATTACTCCTACCCATATACATTGGGTTAATTTTTATTATGAAGAAAAAAAACTCATGTTAAGGAAAATAAGATTTCGTTTTCCTATAACATCCAAATCAGAAAAAAATGAGGTTCGAGAAAAAATTACCTCGCCTCAAAATCCAAGCCTCTTCATAAACCAACATTAACCCCCCTTAGCCAATTTCATGACTCTAGAATTAATTCAAAAATCTTTTTGAGAGCATAATTCGTAAATTGCATTATTTCCGGTAAGACTCCTATAAGCTAAAGTTCATATAATTCCAAACTATTTTTGTTAATCTAACCAATACAATTATTGCTTTCTATTTGATTACATCAAGAAGTCTTTTGGCCAAAAATTTTGCCCTGTTTAAATCATCTACATAATTTTAGGACTTAACTCTTATACTCCATATATTTATTTAGATCTCTCTGATAATTAATTTAAGTGGTAGCAGAACTTGGAATTTTTTATTATTCCTTATAAGTTCACCCTAAAACTTTTGCTCTGGAATAGCAAAAGCTTAAGTAAGGGGGTATTTGATGAGTTGTAAATATAACTACTTTTATAGTAGTTTTTATTAAGTCATTTTACTTTATTTTTGCCTTTTTTGGTTGTTTTGTTAAATAAATATGCTTCTTTTTGTAAAAACTCTTCTTCTTTAACACATACAGCTTTTTTTCTTAGCCAATGTGGCTTCTTCATCTTCAGAAGATTCAGATGTACTTTGAATATCAACAGTTTCCTTTTCAGCTGGGGTATCCTTGGATAACTCCACCTCAGTCCTTGGAATTTCCTTTTCTTTTTCAATTTCCTCCCCCTCAGTCCTATCAGTAAGAGGATCAGGAAAAAATTCTTCCATTGTAAATTCCTGTTGTATCTGTTCAGAAGGAATAAGATTAGGTTTGTTTTAAAAAAAACTTAAAAGACTAATATCACTTGAAAGACCTCTTTTGTTGTGTAAACAAAAGTGTTCTTTTGAACAATTTTTAAGGAGAATACTATAATACATCACTAGTCTGTGGAGAAGATACTTACTTGCTCATTTTGAGCATCATTCTTATAAGTTACTTCAACTGCAATGTTGATTTCAGATAAAACATCCATTATTGTTTCTGCAGCTAAGTCACTCTCAGGACAGCATCATCAATACCTCCCCCTTGGGCAGGCAACTCAGTTTCTTTTCCTAGGTTTTCTCCCCCTAGAGTAGAGTCAATTTGTTGCTCTTGGGGCTCACAGTCCTTTGCTTGAACATGAACATCTTGTTGTTGCTGATCTTCATCAAAACATAAGACCACCACCTCCTCAAAATTATTTGAGGAGTCAGCATGTACAACCACCTTCTTTTTCTTCTTGTCATTGTTAGTTTGCTCCTTAGGAGCAAGGAATTCCTTGGTTTGAACTTTGTCCCACCTTGATAGTATCCTTACATCCATTTTTCTCATATGATTTATCTTAGAGCCTTTTGCTTGTTTCAGAACATCTGGAATTACTGATGTTAAGCATAGGCTGAGGATCCTTCCCAAGTTAGGTTTCTTTATTCCTTCTTGTAGTTTATCAAACACTACTGCTGCCCAGTCAGTGTTTATCTTGAATATGATTCTCACCATCAGATTGAACATGTAGGCAGAAATCCGATCATGTCCACCTGTCTTGCAGATAATCACTTTGCCCACTACTTCTTACAAATATTTTCCTTGGGAATTCATCCCTTTTCTATTGATAGATGAACCAATCTTACTACTGGGATTCAGTCCACACCAACTTAATGCTTCAAATATTTGGGATGTAGTAATTTCGTCTGTATCCTTAATCAATGGCAGATGTAGTGTTTTCCTGATTGATTTCAAAGTGAGCTTCACCTGGGTATATTGAATAGATGCCTTGATTTTCTTTTCTTTAGTGTCCAATGAAGCAGTTGTGTAGAACTCCATGACTTCTTGCTTCCAAATTTTGGTCGGTTCTGAGACAAAAAATTCTAGTCCATTTTCAGAAATTAGGGCAATAAAACCCTGAATTTCGTCAGACTTCACAAACCAGTTCGTAACCTTCATTAACCTTGTCTTCTTGGTGTGGCGTCATTGATGTAAGTACTAAAGGAGAAGAGAAGAGAAGATCTATGTCGACAGAAGGTGTAGAGTCAAAAATTCTTATAGCGTAGTTGACAAGATTTTAGATTCACCTTTTTATAGTACTTGTGTCAAGGGCAGGTCAAATGACGGGATTAAGTCGACAAATCAGTTTTTGTGTCGACAAAAATGACCTAGGTTGTGACAGAACTTAAGTTAAGTCGACATGACTATGTGTCGACATACTAATGTCTAAGTAGACAAAACGTATTTTAAGTCGACACATCTATGTGTCGATATACTTGAGTCTGTTTCGACATACTTGCATCTGTGTCGACATTGACAACTTAAGTCTTGATAGAGTTGTGTCGATACCAACTTTTTGTATCGACACAAATATCCTCACGGCTTATAGTCTAGACAAGGTTATGTCGACACCTATTCTCCTGTCGAAACAGATATTGTTCCTTTATCGACACATCCTTTTCCTGTGTCAACACAACATACTGAGTGTGTCGACACAACTTGCTTGTGTCGACACAACTTGCTTGTGTCAACACAAACATTATACTTAGATAAATTTCAAGATAAATTTGGTGCTTACTGATGCTACACATGGAAACTTATGTTAACTTATACTAGGTTCAACATACCTAATTCAATTTTGAAATTATTGAATTTAGTTTCATCCAATGGTTTTGTGAAAATAACAGCTATTTGATTATCTATTTTTACAAACTCTAGACTAATATTTTCCTTTTCAACATGTTCTCTGATAAATGAAACTTTATTTCTATATGCTTGGTCCTACTGTGTGATACAGGATTCTTAGCAATAGAAATAGCACTTGTAGAATCACAAAATAGTGGAATTCTACTTACCTGGATGTCATAATCTTCTAGTTGATGCTTCATCCACATCAATTGTGCACAGTAGCTACCTACAACTATATACTCTGATTCAGCTATTGATATAGCTACACTGGTTTGCTTCTTGCTGCTCCATGACACCAGCCTTCCACCAAGGAACTGACAGGTTCTTGTGGTACTTTTTTTGTCTTCTTTGCATCCAGCAAAATCTGCATCTGAGAAACCTTTTAATTGAAAATCTCTATTCTTAGGGTACCAAAGTCCTAGATTAGGTGTGCCCTTAAGATATTTCAAAATTCTTTTAGTTGCAGTATAATGAGATTCCTTATGGCATGCTTGATACTAGCACAGACACATGTTGCATACATGATGTCAGGTCTACTAGCAGTCAAGTATAAAAGGGAGCCAATTATCCATCTATATAAAGACTCATCAACAGGTTTCCCTGCTTCATCTTTGCATACAGGCATACTTGTCCCCATTAGAGTTTTCATTGTAGAAGCTGAGTCCAAACCAAACTTCTTAATCAACTCCTTAGTGAACTTAGGCTGGGAAATGGACAACCCACTCTCAGTCTGTCTAAATTGAAGTCCCAAGAAGAACTTCATCTCACCCATACTGCTCATCTCAAACTTTCCTTGCATAAGTTTGGCAAACTTCCTACAAAGGCTGTTTTCAGTAGAACCAAAGATAATGTCATTCACATATATCTGGACTAGTATTATCTTGCCTTTTGATTCCCTATAGAATAGAGTTTTTTCTATCTTTCCTCTAGAGAATTTATTCTCAATGAGGAAGGCAGACAAGGTTTCATACAAAGCCCTTGGAGCTTGTTTCAAACCATATAGAGCTTTCTTAAGCCTATATACATAATCAGGAAAGTCAGAGTCTACAAAACCTGAGGGTTCTCCTACATAGACTTCTTCTTTTAAATCACCATTAAGAAATGCTGATTTCACATCCATTTGATATAAATTGAACCTTTGATAGGCAGCATAAGCTAAGAACAGCCTTATTGCCTCCAGCCTTGCCACTGGAGCAAAAGTTTTATCAAAATCAATACCTTCTTCTTACCTGTAGACTTTTGCTACCAGTCTAGCCTCGTTCTTGACTATAGTTTCATTCTCATCAAGCTTGTTCCTGTAGATCCACTTAGTTCCTATTATATTGTAATCCTTAGGTTTTGGCACCAGTTCCCAGACCTTATACCTTTTGAACTGACTGAGCTCTTCTTGCATTGCATCAATCCAGTTGGTGTCTTGCATGGCCTCTTCAATCTTCCTGGGTTCTATCTGAGAAAGGAAGCTAGAACATAAAACTGTGTTCATGCTCTTGCTCCTTGTTAGAACACCCTAACTTGCATCACCAATGATCTGGTGAGCTGGATGATCCTTCAGGTGTCTCCTTACTGGAGGAATTCTGTCAGCATTATGGCTATCTCCAATTTCCTCATCTTGTTGCTCCACATTTTCTTCTTCACCCAGAGGGACTTGATCTACCCATGGAAAGGCTGCATCTTTATCCTCATCAGGTTTAGTAGGAACATCTTCATTGATGGTCAGCTTGTCCAGCTTATCTGTTAGACCTGTAGAACTAACTGAAGAACTAGACAATTCACTGTTAATAAACATTGACTCATCAAATTCAACATGCACAAATTTTTCTACAACTTGAGTAGTCAAGTTGTAGATCCTGTATGCTTTACTATGGTTGTTGTACCCAACGAATATCCATTCTAGGGATTTGGTAGCAAACTTGGTTTGGTAGTGTGTACCATTGACTAGTACAAAACACTTACTACCAAAGATTCTGAAAAAAGATATGTTTGGTTTTCTGCCTTTTAAAATTTGGTAGGGAGTCATCTTGTGTTTCTTGTTGATGGAGGCCCTATTGAGCACATGACATGCAGTATTTGCTGCCGCAGCCCAGAAGTATTCAGGGAGAGTAGTGTCATTCAGTAGAGTTTTATTGGCTTCAATTAGAGTCTTATTCTTTCTTTCAGCAACACTATTTTGCTGAGGAGTTCTAGGTGAAGAGAATTCCTGATGAATCCCAAGTTCTTCACAGAATTTTGTCATACATTCAGATTGAAATTCAGTTCCATGGTCACTTCTGATTTTGACCACTGAGCTATTGTATTCATTATGTATTTGTCTGACAAAAGTCTAGAAAATAGTTGGGGTTTCAGATTTCTGCCTCAAGAAGAAAACCCATGTAAATCTAGAATAGTCATCCACAACAATAAGTGTGTATGCTTTCCTACCAAGACTATGGACTGGCATAGGACCAAACAAATCCATATGCATGAGATACAAACATCTCTTTGAATCTTTGTAGTCAAGTGATTGAAAAGTGGACTTAGTCTGCTTGCCTTTTTGGCAAGTTCGGCACACACCCTCTTTTATGCACTGAACTTGAGGACCATTCCTCACTAATCCCATGCTGAACAGAAGTCCAATTGACTTATAGTTCAAAAGAGCTAGCCTCTTGTGCTATTTGACACATAGAGAAGCTTTCTCTCCTGCAACCAAACAAATAGGTGAGTTGTTAGACTCACACTCTAGGTTAAGGCAATACACATTTCCTTTCCTAGTGCCAGCCAAAATGATCTCTTGATCACTTGACCTTTTTACTAGGCACTCCCCTTTGTGGAAAGAAATATCATAACCTAGATCACTAAGTTGACTTATGCTAATCAGGTTATGTTTTAAACCCTTTACATAAGCCACTTTAGTGATAGTAATTGAATCACAAAATATGTTACCAAATCCTTTGATGATTCCCTTTTCTGATCCACCAAAGATAACTTTTGGTCCATTCTTTATGGGCACATAGTCCCTCAACATTCTCCTTATTCCATTCATATGTATGGAACAGCCACTATCCAAGTACCATATAGGGGTATGGTCACTTGGATTTACCTGCAACAAATAATGAATCACTTACCCTTAGAACCAAACATGCTAGTGGGTCTTAGGTCCTTGTTAGTTTGAAACCCTGTGAATGATCTAACAGGAATCCTACTTTTGGTTTTAACACTTAAGTTAAACCAGCAATCCATGGCAAAGTGGCCCACCTTGCCACAACACCAACACTCAAACCTATTATACCTCTTCTTAGGTACAAGCATTCTTGCTTTGTTGTCAGTAGACTTATTAAGTGTTGGTGCTGGAACAGCATTATTCAAGAATTCCTCTTGAATATGATGGACATGCCTATAGATTGGTCTATTGGCATTAGCACCCTTGCTCATGAAATTTTCATGCTCACAGTGACCATGTGTAATGTCATGATCATACCTATTAGTAGGATTCACTACCTTCTTAATGAAAATAGGGGGATTAACAGCTTGAGGCTGAACTAGGACTTTACCTTTTCTTTGAGAATTGGTAGCCCTAGTTCTTCCCTTAAAGCCTAGACCAGTCTTTCCTTTTTGTGAAACAAAATTATCTATCAAATGTAAGACTGATTTTGGCTTGGAGAATTTTGCCACTAGCTCTCTCTCTTGTTGAAGTTTTCCGTCCAGTTTCTTGATATGATTCTCTTTGAATGAGATTGTATCCATCTGAATAACTGTAATATTTTTCAATTTGGCAACCTCATTCTATTTTTGATCCAACAGTTTTGTTGAATCTACTACAGCCAGTTTGAGAGACTCAATCTCCTTGGCCTGCTCTTTAACAAGAAACTTGCTCTTCTTTAGAGCATGCAGCAGCCCACCATACTCATCAATGAGTTAGTGAACATCCTCCTCAGACTCAGATCCATCCACTTCTTTTGAAGCAGATGCTTCTGAATCTGATCCAGTAAAGTAATCTGAGACTGAAGAAGAATTGTTTACCTTACTTGGTCCAGGCTGATCTGGCACATATCTTCTTTTGATTGAGCCATCAGCCCTTTACAACAATACTCTTCCACTCCGTTTATGGAGTCCAGCATCTGTAGGAATTCTAGTTCCCTAGAATACTCTTCTATTGAGAAAAGTCTAACATATGCTTCTGCCTCTTCTTCTTCAGATTCAGAAGATGAAGAGTCTGTCCAACTCTTCTCCTTCTGAGCCATTAGAGACTTCTCCTTCTTGCCTTTGACCAGCTGCTTCTTCTTGTCCTTTGACTCCTTTCTTTTGTCAGGACATTCAGCTTTGACATGCCCAGACCTATTACAGCAATAACACACAATCTTAGAATTAGATTGTTTACCAGGTTTAGATGCATACCTGTCCTCTTTAGGTGTTTTCTTCTTCCTGTAGTATTCATCCTTGGAATAGGATGCTGATGAAGGCCTGGTTCTCCATTTCTTTTTCTTTATGAACCTTTGAAATTGTCTAGTGAAGGCAGTAATGTCTTCATCAGATGTGAGACTATCTGATGTACTTGTTTTAGGAACACCTTCTTCTGCTTCAGTACTCCTTCTAGGTGGAGAAGGAGATTTTCTCCTACCCTTCCTTGAGCCCTCAGCCTTGAAGGCTACTGACTTTTCTATATGTTCAGATCTACTGCCCTTCTCTTCCTCTTTCCTAGCAATAAGATGCATTTCATATGAAAGCAGTTTTCCAAAGAGTATAGGTGCTGGTGTGTCAGCAAGTTTGGCCACTTCCCTGATGGCACATATATTAGTGTCCTAATCCTTTGTTAGGGACCTAAGAAACTGTTCATTCAGTTCATAAGTACTGAAGATTCTTCCATATATCATCAGTTAATTCACTATTCTGAAAAACTTTTTATAGCATTCAGCTATGCTTTCAGTTTTATTCTGCCTAAAGCTCTCATATTCCTGATTTAGCATAGAATTTCTGTCCTCTCTGACTTCTTCTGTGCCTTCCATATAGACAATCAATGTATCCCACATTTCTTTGGAAGTTTTATAGTGCACAAGATTCTGGAATGTTGCATCATCTATGGCACTTACAATTATATTCTGAGCTCTTTTATCTAATGTAGCCAAGATGATTTCATCCTTAGTCATCTCTAAATAACTCTTTGGAGTTTGAATGTTTGCATCAAGAACTAAAACCTTCATTGGGATGAAGGGGCCTTCCTGTACTGTGATATAAATTCTTGGATCAGATGCTTCCATAAATAGCCTGACCCTTTCTTTCCAAATGCCAAAAGATTCTTTCCTGCATATGGGTAATTTCATAGAACCAAACTCCTTTTGATTTTCACTTGAACCCATTCTTGTTGTATGTTATTAGCCTTGGAGAAATCCTCTGACTGTTAGGTCAATTTTTTTGAGGAACTTCCCTCTGATACCACTTGAAAGACTTTGTTTCAAGAGCCTAAACACCTGGGGGGGTGAATAGGTTCTAATCTTTTTGAGTTTTTTTGATTTTAAGGCAAACAGATATTTGTAACTTCTTTTGGCACAGAATAATTCTATCTATAGATATTAAATACAACACAGTAAACACCAGATCTATAGTGGTTCCCAAAGTTATGGGTACATCCACTTTCCCCCTTCGCCTATCCAGCAGATAACTGGATTCAGCCTAACTTCCTTACACTGGCTCGGATCCGCAGATCTTACAAACTCAGAACCCAAAATGGTTCCTACACCTCAGACTTTACACAAGTCCTACCTCAGATTCTTCCCTGAATCCTACCTCAGGTCTCAGCCCTACCTCAGCCTTTATAATTAGGCTTACAACTCAGACTTTCCACAAGTCCTACCTCAGGCACACTACCTTACCTCAGCCTTTATAATTTTAGGCTTACAATCTCAGATCTAACAATAGATCCTACGTGAATTTGTGAGTAATAAGTATCAGAAAACTTCACTAGCTAGATTTCTCTATAAATGTTGTCTTCTTGATCAGTTCTTGTATAGACTGATCCTTCTCATCCAACCTAACTTAGCTTTTCAAAGCTTCTTGATTAGGACAAATAAGGTGGATCTTCTCTTGAAGTTGAAGTTGATTTTAAGTCAGCTTCTTCCTTAGATTCAGATAGAACTTTGAATCTTTCTTGCAGACAGCCCTTGATCTGTCAAAATTCTTCTTATTGATGCCTCATGTTGTTGTTCATGTCTTTGTCGTTCCCGATCTGTCTTTTATATAGAGCTTTCTTCATGGTTACCGGCTGATCCGGTTCATAGCAAAATTCTGACAGTTCTGACTGTGGTGTCAGACAAGTTAGTTATGACAGCTGTCAAGTCACCAGTCACGTCACCAGGTTCTTTAATGTCTTTTCAACTCAGCACACAACACTCAGCAGGCTGCTTCACGTGTGTCGACACATATAAGCTAAGTGTCGATACAAGTCTTCAAGGTGTCGACACAAATACTCCAAGTGTCGACATAGTTATACTTCTGATTCTCGACACTGCTTTTTTGTTGTATGTGTTGACACAAGTCCTGTGTGACGACATAACAGCTTCTTGTCTCGATATTTCTGTTGCAGACAGATGGCGTTGAGTGTTTTTCAAATGGCATTGAGTGTGTATCGACACAAGTCCTGTGTGTCGACACAATTACTTCTGAACTCGACACAGCCTCTTGAGAGTTGGTGTGTCGACACAAGTCTTGTGTGTCGACATAATTTCTTAAGGTGTCGACATAGCTCCTGAGTGTCGACTCATCTTCTATTTTAAGTGTCGACACAATTCTGTTTTAAGTTGTCGACACAATTCTAGATGTCGACACAACTGCTTCTTTAGGTGTCGACAAAGCTTTGAGTGTTGACACAACTTCTTTATATGTGTCGATACATTTTGCCAGTGTGTCGACACAGCTTTCCTGAGTGTCGACATAGCAGCTGGGTGTCGACATAGCTTCTTCATAAGTGTCGACACATTTCTCCTGTGTGTTGACACAGCTTGCCTGAGTGTCGACACAGTTTCCTTGAGTGTCGACATAGTTTCTTCACAAGTGTCGACACTTGTACTTAGGAAATTTTCCTTCAAATTTTTAAACCTGCACAATAAATCTCAAACTTCTATCAAATACACATTGTTGGGTACATTGGAAAATGTGTACCTGATTTGAAGAAGCCTCACTTAGTTTAATGATATATATCAAGGTGTATTTGATGTTATTTTGAGTTTATATGTGCAGGTTAAGTATATGCTAATATGTAGGAAAAAGTTTCTAAGTCCATGTGTCGACACTTAAGAAAGCCTGTGTTGACACTTGGAAAAGCTGTGTCGACACCAGAAGATACTGTATCGACACACAGAATTTATTATTCGACATCAACTATGTCGACACCGGGAGGCAGTGTCGACACACAGTAGAATTAGTCGACATCGGCAGTGTCGACACCGGGAGGCAGTGTCGACACATAGAAGTATTAGTCGACATCGACTGTGTCGACACCGGGAGGCAGTGGCAACACACAGAAGTATTAGTCGACATCAACTGTGTCGATACCTAGAGGCAGTGTCGACACACAGAATTCTGAGACTACATCAACTGTGTCGACACACAGGACTTGTGTCGACACTCAGCAAAGTTTCAACAATGTTGATTGCTGTGAAGTGCAGAAGTGTCTGTGTCGACACAAAGAATTAGTGTCGACACATTCTACAGATGCAGTGTCAAGAAGCTGTGTCGACACCAAAGGAGCTATGTCGACATCACCAAAGATTGTGTCGACACTTAATCTACTTGTGTCGGCACATAATGACAATCAGTTTCGATGCTTTGCTGACAAAGACAAAGTTTCAAGAAATGACTGGAGACTTGACAGTTGTGTATTCCAACATGTTTGCTGAAGCTATCAGACCTGTCAGAAGTTGGTTAGAAACTGGATCAGCCGGTTACCATGGATGAAGACTATATATAGATAGATTCTGTCATATCAAAGATATTAACAATAACAACAACACGAACAACTATTGAAGTATTGATCATTAATCAAGAAAGTGCTCGACACACAGAAGAAGATTTTCATGAGAAGATCTAAGAAGACAATCTGAAGTTACAATCTACTCAGAATTTGTCTAAGGAGAATTCAAGCAAGAATTCTGAAGAAACTTCAGAAGTTCTGGAGAGTGAGAGAGATCTCCAACTGTTGAAGTAAAGAAGGAGACATTTACAAGTCTCTTAAGAGGCAGATCTTGAACTAATCTGCTAAGAAGGATTCATATCTATTTCTGAATTCTAAGAAGGGAGCTGGCAGCCAGTCAACTTCAAAGGAGATCAACCCTACTGAGTTCAGATTTAAGAAGCTTTGAAGAAAGCTAAGAACAGGTTGATTTCAGCCATCAGTTTTATCAAGAAGATGATCAAGAAACCTTTTATACCTTCTCTCTCAACAAGGTTAAGAGTCCATCTAAAACACTTATCAAATTTTGTAGGATCTTTTCAAAGATCTGATTTGTAAGCCTATATTATAAAGGCTGAGTGTAGGAGATATAGATCTCTGAGTGGTAGGGCTTTTGAGCCTGAGTGTAGGAGAAATTATTCTCTGAGTTGTAGGCCTTGTGGGAAGGCTGAGGTAGGGATGTTAGCTTGAGCTGTAGGAGTGTTGTTACACTCTTAGTTGTAGGAACCTTATAGGGTTCTGAGTTGTAGGAATCTTTCAGGGTTCTGAGCTATAAGATCTGTGGATCTGAGAAGAAGGAAGAAGTTAGGCCGAATCTAGCACACTGCTGGATAGGTGAAGGGGAAAAGTGGATGTACCCAGACCTTGGGGAACCACTATAAACCTAGGTGCAATCTGTGATGTATGTGTGATTGTGAATTCTGTGTTGTGATTGCTGTAGAATAATTAAGATTCTATTTTAAGAACTGAAATATTATTCTACCTTAAGTAAAAAAGAAAAGAACCTATTCACCCCCCCCCCCCTCTAGGTGTTTGGGTTGTCTTGAAATCAATTATATCAAGTGGTATCAGAGGGAGGTTACTCAAAGAAGGACTTAACAGTCTGAGTAAGATCCATAAGGCAGATTCAAGATCAAGAAAATGGGTTTAGGAGAAAATCATAAGGAACTAGGTTCTATGAAATTACCCATATGCAGGAAAGAGATATTTGGAATATGGAAAGAAAGGGTCAGACTTTTCATGGAGGATTCTGATCCAAGGATCTATATTACAGTAATAGAATGTCCTTATATTCCAATGAAGTTGTCAGTTATAGATGCAAACAAAGAACTCCCAAGGATTTTTAAGAAATGACTAAGGAAGAGATCATCCTGGCAACTATCGATAAAAGAGCCCAGAATATCATAGTAAGTGCCATAGATGATTCAACCTTTCAAAAGTTGATTCACTGCAAGACCTCTAAGGAAATGTGGGACACCTTGATAGTCTACATGGAGGGTTCTGAAGAAGTCAGACAAGATAGAAAATCTATGCTGAACCAGGAATATGAGAGTTTCAGACAAGGAAAGTCAGATGGTATAACTGAGTGTTATAAAAAGTTCTATTGAATAGTAAATGAGCTTATGTCCTATGGAAGGATCTTCAGTACATATGAACTGAATGATAAATTCCTAAGATCCTTGACAAAGGATTGGGACACTAAGATTTGTGTCATTAGGGAAGTGGCCAAACTTGCAGATATCGCTCCTCCAACTTTGTTTGGAAAATTGCTGTCATATGAGATGCAGCTGATGGCTAGGAAAGAGGAAGAGAAAAGTTCAAAAGGGGAGCATAGAGAAAAGTCTGTGGCATTCAAGGTGGAAGCCACTAGGAAGAATAGGAAGATGTCTCTATCACCTCCTGAGATAGTTGCTGAAATTACTTCAGATAATTCAGACAACCAAAGTTAAGACATCAGTGACTCAGATAAAGACTTTGCTGCCATCACAAGGCAGTTTCAGAGATTCCTGAAGAAGAAGCAGTGGAAGTCTAGGCCCTCCACATCTCAGCCTATGGATGACTATTATCAAAGGAAGAAGTCATCAAGAAAGGACAGGAGCAGGTCTAAGCCTTGCAAATCTTCAACATCAAAGATAGTTTGCTACTACTGTAATAGGCCTTGACATGTTGTGGCTGAGTGTCCAGACAAAAGAAAGGAGTCGGCTGATAAAAGGAAGACTCAACAAAAGAGCAAGAAAGATAAATCCTTTGTTGCTAAGAAGGAGAAAAGCTTAACAGACCAATCAACTTCAGAGTCTGAAGCTGAAGCTGAGGCATACATTGGTCTATATGCAGCAGATGAAGAAGATTAGTTTATGCAATTACTGAACTCTTTCTATGAACAAGAAGACCATCAGTGCATGGGACTGATGGCTGTATCAGAAGAAGACAAGTGTCAGGATCAGCCTGGTCCTAGTAAGGTATAATGTATTTCTAGAAATTCAGATTGTAGTACTGGTACAGAGTCAGCTACATCTGCATCAAGTGATGTGGATGGGTCTGAATCTGAAGGTGATATTCATCAGCTGATAGATGAATATGGGGACATGTTGCAGGCACTAAAGAAAAGCAAAAACCTGGTCAAAACTCAGGCTAAGGAAATTCCAGATCTTAAGATGGCTGAATCTGACTTAGAGAAAGAGTTGGATCAAAAATTGAATGAGATTGCCAAACTGAAAACTATAACTGTTATTCAGATGGGCACAATCACATATAAAAATGATCTAATTAAAAGTCTTGAAGCCAGACTTCAAAAGGAAAAAGATTTGGTGGCTAGTTATTCCAAACCAAAATCAGTTTTACCCTTAATAGATGAGTTTGTGGCTCAAAAGGGTAAGACTGGAATAGACTTTAAAGGTAACACCAGGGCTGTTCAATTTAAGAGAAAGGGCAAAGCCTAAGTCCAGCCACTGAACTTTAAAGTCCCTGGAGTTTTTAGAAAGGTACACGTGTCTTTCTAACAAGTATGACCTTGAGAATACTCATGGTCATAGTAAGACTGAAGTTCTGAATGACAAGGGTGTTTCTGTCAATAAGGCAGCCCATGTCCATAATCACCATGTTCCTAAGAAAAAAGTGGGTGTAGCTGCAGCAGTACCAGCACAAAACAAAAGATTTGCTATCAACCAGACTGCCAAGAATGTATCTAAAAATAGATATAACAGGTATGAATGCTGGTGATGTGGCAAGACAGGCAATTATGCCATAGATTGTTGGCACAACATTAGTGTCAGGAAGAACAATATTCTACCTGTTAAAAGAGCAGTAGGTAGATTTGTTAAGTATGAAGCTAACTTGAACCAAGGACCCAAAACTTACTTGGGTTCTAAGGAGAGGTTATTCTTTATTGCAGGTGAGTCCAAGTTACCATGCCCCTATATGGTACTTGGACAGTGGATGTTCCAAGCACATGACTGGAACAAGGGCGTTACTGAAGGAGTACTTACCTATCATAAATGGGTCTAAAGTAATCTTTGGTGGTTCTGATAAAGGAATCATCAAAGGATTTGGTAACATTTCTAATAACTAGATTACTATCACTTAAGTGGCCTATGTGAAGGGTTTGAAACACAACCTTATAAGCATAAGTCAGTTGAGTGATTTAGGATATGACATTTCATTTATTAAGAATGGATGTCATATCAAAAGATCAAGTGATCAAAAGGTCATATTGACAGGATATAGAAAAAGAAATGTGTACTGTCTTAACTTTGAGTGCGAGAATAATGTTTCTCCTATTTGTCTTGTAGCTGATGAGAGAGCCTCTCATTGTGTCAAATGGCACAAAAGGCTGGCCCATCTTAACTACAAAACAATTGGCCAACTCTTTAGCAAAGGGTTAGTAAGGAATGGTCCAAAAGTTAAGTGTATAAAGGATGGGATATGCTCAGCTTGTCAAAAGGCAAGCAGACAAAAGCCTCCTTTCATAACTTTAAAAACAAGGATTCAGTTAGGTGTCTATACCTCTTACATATAGATCTATTTGGTCCTATGTCTGTTCATAGTCTAGGAAGGAAGGTCTATACTTTTGTGGTGGTAGATGACTATTCTAGATATTCCCGGGTGTTCTTTCTGAGACAAAAATCAGAAACCCAAAGTGTTTTATGTAGTTTTGTCAAGAAAATTAGGAATGAACATTACAGTACAGTGGTCAAAATCAGAAGTGACCATGGCACTGAATTTCAATATGAGAGTATGACAAGACTGTGTGAAGAATTTGGGATTTTTCAAGAATTCTCCTCACCTAGAACACCACAGCAAAATGGTATTGCTGAAAGGAAGAATAGAACATTGATTGAGGCTGGTAGAAATCTATTGAGTGACATTACTCTCCCAAAATATTTCTGGGCTGAGGCAGTAAATACTGCATGTCATGTAATCAATAGGGCTTCTATCACCAAAAGCCACAAAAAAACTCACTATGAGATCCTGAAGGGTAGAAAACCAAACTTATCCTATTTTAGGATCTTTGGTTGCAAGTGCTATGTCCTTAACAATGGAAAGTCTTATCTAACTAAGTTTGCTACCAAATCCCAAGAAGGGATATTTGTTGGGTGCAATAACAATAGTAAGGCTTATACAGTCTACAACTTGATTACTCAAGTTGTAGAAGAGTCTGTACATGTTGTCTTTGATGAAATAAGACTGATTAACAGTGAGGTGCCTTGTAGCTCATGAAGTTCTACAGGTATAGATGAGACAATGGACAAGTTTACCATTACAGAAGAATCAACTGAAGAGCAGGAAGTGTAAAATGGTGACTACTGTCCAGGGGGAGTACAGGACTCCCTAGATGCTGTTGAAAACCAAGAGGTGCAGCATATTGAAGAGACAGGAGAGGTTCAACCTGAAGATAGTCAACCTCCAGCTGTTAGAAACTTAAAGGATCTTCCAGCAAATCAGATAATTGGTGATCTAAGACATGGAGTGCAAACCAGAAACAGGAACTTGAACACAGTACTTTGCTCAAGCTTCCTATCTCAACTGGAGACAAAGTGATTTGAAGAAGCTATTCTAGACCCAAATTGGATTGATGCCATGCAAAAGTAGCTGAATCAGTTCATAAGGTTCAATGTCTGGGAGTTAGTTCCTAAACTAAAAGACCACAACATCATTGGAACAAAGTGGATCTTTAGGAACAAACTGGATGAGAATGGAATCATTGTGAAGAACAAAGCAAGACTTGTTGCAAAAGGATACAGGACGGAAGAGGGTATTGACTTTGATCAAACCATTGCCCAGCAGCAAGACTGGAAGCAATTAGGATGTTCCTTGCCTATGCAACATATCAAGGCTTCAAGGTATTCCAAATGGATGTAAAATCAGCAATCCTAAATGGAAATCTAAAAGAAGAAGTTTATGTAGAGCATCCCTCAGGTTTTGTGGATTCTCTCAAACCTGATTATGTTTATAGACTTAAGAAAGCTTTGTATGGGTTAAAGAAATCCCCAAGGGCTTGGTATGAAACCCTGTCTACTTTCCTTATTGAGAACAAATTCTAAACGGGGGAAATAGACATAACTCTATTCCTAAGGGAGTCCAAAGGAAAGATAATCTTAGTCCAGATTTATGTAGATTACATAATATTTAGGTCTACAGAAAACAACCTTTGCAAGAAGTTTGCTAAACTTATGCAAGGGAAGTTTGAGATGAGCAGCATGAGAGAACTTAAGTTCTTCTTGGGACTTCAAGTAAGACAGACTGATGATGGCTTGTCCATATCCCAGTCTAAGTTCACCAAGGAGTTAATTAAGAAGTACGGTATGGAATCATCCTCCACCATGAGAACTCCTATGGGAACAAGTATGCCTATATGCAAAGATGATGCAGGTAAACCTGTAGATGAGTCTTTATATAGAGGAATAATTGGCTCTCTTCTATATCTAACTGCTAGTAGACCGGACATTATGTATGTAACATGTGTCTGTGTTAGGTACCAATCATGCCCTAAAGAATCTCATTACACTGCAGTGAAAAGGATTTTGAGATATCTAAAGGGCACACCTAATCTAGGCCTTTGGTTCCCTAGGAATAGAGATTTTCTACTGACTGGCTATTCAGATGCAGACTTTGCAGGTTGCAAAGAAGATAGAAAAAGCACAACAGACACCTGTCAATTTCTAGGAGGAATATTGGTGTCTTGGAGCAGTAAGAAGCAGACTAGTGTGGAAATTTCCACAGCTGAGTTTGAATATGTGGCAGCAGGATGTTGCTGTGCACAGCTGTTGTGGATTCAGCACCAGCTAGAAGACTATGGTATTCAGGTAAGTTGAACACCTTTGTTTTGTGATTCTACAAGTGCTATTTCTATTGCTAATAATCCTATTTCACATAGTAGGACTAAGCATATAGAAAGTAGATACCATTTTCTTAGAGAACATGTAGAGAAAGAGGACATCTCACTAAAATTTGTCAAAACAGATTATCAAATTGCAGATATATTTACTAAGCCTCTAGATGAAACTAAATTCAATAAATTTGAATTGAATTTGGAATATTGAACATAGATTAGTTTAACAAATTTGGCTAAGTAAATCAGTATCAACACATCCAGAGAAGTGGTGTCGACACTTCAGTAAGTGGTGTCGACACATCTAGAAATTGTGTCGACACTTACAAATAGAGTCGACACAGAATTTCTGATGAACTTCTAAGTTTGTCTAGTATCGACATATCAAAAGTAGGTGTCGACACATAGTAGTCAATGCCGTTGTCGAGAAATTAGAAGTATGTGTCGACACATTTCAACAGTGTCAACACATTTAGACAGTTTTTGCCCGCCTTTTGACCTTCTTTGTTTAGAAGGATATAAATAGGTCAAGAACATATTCTGTCGACACGCTCTACAGGTTTTCGAGACCAAAACCTTGTGTCGACAAACTCTCTTCTCTCAATCCAAGCTTTCTTACAATCCCAATGGCGCCAAAGGTTGAAGATAACATTAACGACGGATATGAGTTGGTTCTCCATGCCTTTGATGATGCGGAGTCAGAGATTAAAGGGGTCATTACACTGTTTGCTGACAGTGGTTTGGAGTTTCTAGTATCCGAACCAACCAATATTTGGAAGGAGGTTTTTGAGTTTTTTGCTGCAGCAACAGTAAACTCAAATGGACTTAAGATTAAATCAACAGTTCATGGAGCAAGAGTTAGACTAACCTTGAAAAGTTTGAGAAAAATTCTTCATCTTCCAAGAACTCAGGATGAAGAAGAAGTACCAGTATCAAAAACAAGGGAGGCACTACAATGGTGTGGATTGGATCCCACCTTGAAGATTGGAGCGGCAATTAACAGAAAAGGTATGAATCAGCAAGGAAAATTCCTTTCAGAAGTGGTAGGAAAGGTAATTCCTGTGTAAGCTAGGGGGACATGATAGGATTTCTGCCTATACATTCAACCTCATGACAAGGATAATTTTTAAGCTCAACACAGATTATTCTGTCGTACTGTTTGAGAAGATTAAGGAAGGAATAAAGAAGCCTAATTTGGCTAGACTAATGAGTTTATACTTGGCTGGAGAAATTCCAGAAGTAATGAACCAGATTCCTGGTTCTAAAATCAATCATATGAGAAGAATGGACATCAGGATTATTTCCAGATGGGATAGGGTCCTATCAAAGGACATACCTGATATAGAGAGACAAGAAGTTGCTGAGAAATCTCCTGCACGGGACATTATGAAAGTGAGGGTAAGATCTATCTCAACTCTAGAGGGGGGGGGGGTGAATAGAGTATTTTAAAATAATTTTTCACAGTTGAAATAAACAGCACATATAAAATTCAATTTATGATATAGTGTAGAGTGCTAGTAAGAAGTTAAAAACCAAGAAGTAAAGAGCACAGCACGCAGCAGACAAATCACACAAACAAACCAGAAGACACAAGGAAATATAGTGGTTCCCCAAAAACCTGGGTACATCCACTCTTCTACCACCCTTGGTAGGAATCCACTCAGGATGAGTTGATCAGGTGTCCTGACACCAATGAGCTTTTGATAAGGTGCTCAAAAACCAAAACTGGATTTTTTGATAAGGTGTCTTGCCACCACTGAGTTTTGACAAGGCTCTCAGAACCAGACAGAACTTTTGAAGGGAGTTCAAGAACCCTTTACAGCAGGAAAAAGAAAAAGGTAAAGAGGTGAGGTTGTCTTCTCTGTTCTCAAATCAAATGAGAGAAGACTAGTGGATCTTTTGTTGTCAAGGCTCCCCCTGAGATGTTGAATGAATCAGGAATGGAAGCTTTGCTCTAGGGTGATAGGTCTTCAGATCTTTAGATCTCCAGCAAAGAATTGTTTCAGCAAAGAGGCTGAAAGATGAGGTGTCTGGAGTTCTTTGAGATGAGGCTTTGATCACTTTTCTGCAAGCAAGAGGATGGTTATCTTTCACAGCTTAATTCTTCTTGTTCTTCTGTAACAGTGTGTGTCTCTTGATTCTATCGTGTATTGACTCTGGATTAATTCTCTTTTAGAGTAGTGTTGGAGAAGACGATCTTATTCTCTGAATATATTTCTTCCAAGATAGCCATTATCAGACATTAAATGCCTTCCATAAAGGATTTGTCTTCTAGAGGAAAGTCCAATGAAACATTCCTGAATAATTCCTTGAAACTTGTTCCAGAATAAATGAAAATGGCTGGCAAATCTTCTTGAAATTAAATGCTGAAAAAACATTCTAAAGACCGGCAGCATTTGAATCCTTAAGAACGTCGATCTCTCAAAATAAACGTCGATCTGAGCTCCACGATCGTCGACCAGAGCTCAGAGAAGGAATAGATCATTCTGACAGAAAACGTCGATCTGAGCTCGAAGATCGTCGACCTGAGCTCAGAGATATTGAAGATAAGCAGTAGACAGAAAACTTCGATCTGAGATCGACTATCTAAGTTCTTGGTCTGGCAGAAATAGTCGATCTGATTAAGACAGAGATCGTTGACCTAGACTTCAACAGAAAACGTCGAACTGAAGCAAACAGAGATCGTCGACCTGAAGCAAACAGAGATCGTCGACCTGAAGCAAACAGAGATCGTCAACCTGAAGCAAACAGAGATCGTCGACCTAAACTTTCCCTGAAATAGTCGACCCAAGCACAGCCAGAGATCGTCGACCAAAGCTCGACGATCGTTGGACTGAAGCTCGACGATAGTCGACCGAAGCCAACAACAAGCAGAAGGCTGAGGACATAAGTAGTCAACCTAAGCTCGACGATCGTCGACCTGAGCTCGACGATAGTCGACCGTCGTTCGACTATTTTTATCTCTTTACTTAGCTTGAAATCCTGAGCTTGAATGGTCCTTGGGGGCAGCTTCAAACCTAAGTTCTAAGCCCTAGACTCATTCTAATGTTGACCTTTACACTATACAACTAGGTCAACCTGGTTTCCTAAGAGAAACATAGTGATCCTTGCCCAAATTAGTAATAGGGTGTTCCAACAATCTCCCCCTATTTGGGTTAGGATTACTATTTACAGACAAAAATAGAAAATAAATAAGCATACATCAACACAAAAGCTAAATCAATACTACAGAGGAGATATATAGCAGCAATGTAGATCACAGATAAAAAGACAGCAAATATCCAAGGGAGAATGATGTTCAGCTTACACAGTTCACTTCTTTTCAGTTCCCTTTTTAAATAAAATTTCTCTGTTGGGATTTAGGGCTTCTTTCTTGGATCTTCTATCATCTTCTGCACCTAAGGAAGTTTGAGTTTTGGGCCTAGGAACAACAGCCCCAGGGTGCAGCTTCATATAGTCTTCTGGATTAAAGAATTTCCTTGATGCATATCTCTCTAGTTCTTTCTTTCTCTGCTCTGATAAAGTAGTTATGTTGGAAGTATCCTTGCCTTGTTCTCTGGCCTTTTTCATTTGATCAAGGGCAGCCAATTCTTTCATTCTAGCTTTCCAGGACACAGGGTTGTTCTCAGGATCCTCAAATGGAACAGGAGGTTCATATCTGTTGATGGTTTCAGAATCAGTAGGAGGAGTCCTGGAGACAACAGCATCTTTTAGCTTATAGGGAAAAGGACGTGAGGTAGAATCAGTATGGCCTTGTCCTTCCCTTTGATGAAATCTCTGCCCTCTCTAGCTTCCTCTATATTGATCTCTTCTGGATTGATATCCCCTTTGATGCTGTCCCCTTTGATAGGATCTCTGATAGGACTGGGAAGAACTGTGTCTGGAAACTGGAGCTTGAGGGGCTGAGCCTGAACCAGAATCTGGAGGAGGAGGAGGAGGAGGCTGATACTGAGAAGATCCTTTTTCATACTTGTCTAGCTTCCTCTTCTTCTTCATAGCCTTTAATTAGTTCTTGGAGTACTGCATCCAAGGCTCAGATAAGGGGCAGTCATGCAAAATATAGTAGGGAGTATCATTAGAATCCTTTGCTTGAGCTGGGGAAACAGACATCATGGCCTTGCTTTTGGCCTTCCTTTTCTTGGCAATAGTGCTAGCAGAATCATCAGAATCTGTCCTGTACTGATCACTCTCAGAACTCTGAGGTTGATCATACAGATCATCAATTCTTCTGATATACTCTTCTTGAGCTTTAAGCTTTGCAGAAACAGCAGGAGCAGGAGGAGAGGGAGCAGCAGCAGAGCAAACAGAATCAGCAGCAGAAGTATCAACAAGCATATCAGAATCAACAGCAATATCAGCAGAAATATCTACAACAACAGTAGTAGCATCATCAACAAGAGGCACAATGGCCTTAGTAGCAGCATCAGAGATGGACATAACAACATCCACAGCCTTCCAAGAATTTATATATGCTTCAATTTGGCTGGGATTACAGACAGAAATAGGCACAATGGCCTTAGACAGATCTTCAGTATGAGGAACTGACAGGAATCTGAAGTATCCAGCATTAAACATAGAGAGCAGGCTCTGGAGGTTCATTGCAAAAACTACTTCATATGGCATCTCCCCCTGCCTTGGTTCAGAGATAAGTGAATCAAGGCACCCAGAAGATGAAGTTGCCTAAGAGGGAATGAAAGATGATAGCTTGGAAGACAGCTCCTTGACATGGGTTAGGAGTGGAGCCAGAGTGGTCTCCAGTAATGAGGTTAGCTTTGGAGCTAACAACTCATATAACCTGTCAGCCAGGGCTGATAGATCTACATGCTCAAGAGGGGCTTGAGCAGAGGTAGGAGAGAAGGTTGTTGGAAGGATGTTGGCTGGAGATGGTGGCATGGGGAAAGAGGAGATAGGAGGTGAGGGAATGGATGGTTCTGATATAGGAAAGGAGGAGATAGAATGAGGTGAGGTGGAGATAGAAGGGGTAAGAGAAGGATTGAAGATAGGTCGAGAGAAAATGTCTTCCATCATTTGTTGGAATGAGGAGGTAGAGGGAGGCTCAGGAGGAGAGGAAGGATGAGAATCATCCATAAAGGATTCATCTAAAAGAGAATATGATGGAGTGGTAAAGGATGGGTAAGAGAAGAGAGGAAGGAATACCTCAGAGGTAGATGCTGGAGGGGATGAAACTGGTGAAGAAATGGTAATTGGGGAAGATATGGCTATGGTAGAGATTGGAGGTGAGGATGAAATGGCTGGGGTAGAGACAGCTGGAGGAGGAGGAGGAGGAGCAGGCAACCCTTCTGCTGGTGCAGAGACTAGAGGTGGAATTACTAAGACAGTCCTTATGCCTGAAGCAAGAGTCGATGCAGCAGCTCTGGAGGGATTGATGATTTGCCTGTCCCATTTGCTGAATAGGGCACAGGAGAGCCTCTTGGATGCATTGATGAACATCCCAGAGGAGGTTAACAGTTCAGGGCATCTATGGTGCAGATAGACCCCTAAGATTCTCCCAAAACTCATGGCAGTCTTATTGATCTTTTTCTTAATCAGATTGAAGAAAATTGATCCCCAGTTCAGATGTTTCTTATCCAGCAGAGCTCCCATCAGACAAAACTGATATCTTGAAATTGTATCATGGGCAGAGTGCTTGGCCAGCAGCACTTTCCCAACTACATCAGCCAAAAACTGAAATTCCAATGACAGATTCTTCTTCAGCAGTTTATTAGGATTCACAGCATTGTGACCCATTCGATCAAGCATGGAATCATATTCTTCTTCAGATAACTCGATGGAATCTTCTCCAGAACTGAGATGAAACACTTCAGTTAAGAGAGCCGGGGACAGTTGTACCTGGGTCCCTTTTATGAGGCCGACGACAGAATTCTCATTCTCATCTGTCGCTGAATAGCACCATTCTTTTATTTCATCTGAAGCGATCTTCATTCTGGAAGTCATTATTTCCAATAGTTGTTGATCTCTGAATAAATTGAGAATATCCTTGAAGCGCTGATCGCTTCCATCAAATGAGCTTATATCGATATCGAATCCGGTGTCAAATTTCATCTTCGAAAGGGCGGCAACAGTTGAAGCCATCTGTACCTGCAAAGATTGAACAAACGCGACCAAGTGTAGAAGGTTTGGAGGGAAAAAGAATTTGCAGAGAGTATGAAGGCGTAAACGACGAGCGGCGGCCAAAAAATGATTTTATATTAGGGTTCGACGCGAAAAAGGAAAATCGTGGAGCTCAGTTCAAAGAAGCGTCGAACTCAGCTCGACGATTTGGGCTGCAGAAGGAATCTGAAGAGACATCAATATCGTCGATCTCCGTTCGACGATGTTGAAAAGCGTCGAGCTCCGCTCGACGGCCTCTGAACAGAAGGAGAAAAAGCCTAGATCTAGCGAAGACTCCGAACTCAGATCGACGACTTCGGGAACGTCGATCTTTGGTCGACGATTTTTGGAAAATTGTCGATCTTCGTTCGACGATTTCTGGGAAAATGTCGAGCGCAGTTCAGAGACAAAAACTTGTTCTACAGACACAAAAGGAATTGATTTTTAGCCTGGTCTTGGTCTGTTTTAGCTTTTCAAAAACTTGTACTTTAGTTTAGGCTTCCTCCATCTAACATGCCTAATTGATTTAGGAAGAAGCTGTGTTTCTTTTCATCCAAAGGATTGGTGAAAATATCTCCCCTTTGCAAATCAGTTGGGATATATTGAAGTTCAATTTTATTTTTCTCTACATTATCTCTCAGAAAGTGATGCCTAATTTTTATGTGTTTTGTCCTACTATGGAGGACTGGATTTTGTGCTATAGAGATAGCACTAGTATTATCACAGAAAATTTTTGACTTCTCTAAGTTGTAACCATAGTCTAGAAGCTGATTTTGTATCCACAATATTTGTGAGCAACAACTGCCTGCAGCCATATACTCAGCTTCAGCAGTTGAAGTTGACACAGATGTTTGTTTCTTACAAAACCAAGAGACAAGTCTATCACCAAGGAACTGAAAAGTTCCACTGGTGCTTTTCCTGTCTATTCTACATCCAGCATAATCAGCATCTGAAAATCCAGTTAAATCAAATGCTGAATCTTTTGGATACCAGAGACCTAGATTTGGACAACTTTTAACATACCTAAGAATCCTCTTAACTAAGATTAAGTGTGACTCTCTAGGGCTAACTTGGAATCTAGCACAAATACATGTAGCAAACATTATATCAGGCCTACTAGCTGTAAGGTACAATAAAGAGCCAATTATTGCTCTATATGTTGTCTGATCAACAGGTTTCCCATGTTCATCTGCATCTATTACAGCATTTGAGGGCATGGGTGTTTTCATACATGATGCATCAGACATACCAAATTTCTTAAACAATTCTTTTGCATACTTGGCTTTGAGAAATAAATATGCCTTCAACATGTTGCTTGACTTGCAGTCCTAAGAAGAAGGACAGCTCACCCATGCTACTCATTTCAAATTTAGAATGCATAAGCTTGGAAAACTTTTTGCACAAGTTTGAATCAGTAGAACTAAATATAATGTCATCTACATAAATTTGCACTAGTAGGGTATGGGACTTATGGGTTCTAATAAAAAGAGTTTGGTCTACTCTCCCCCTAACAAAATCATTTTCCAGAAGAAAGCATGCTAGGGTCTCATACCATGCTCTAGGAGCTTGCTTGAGACCATATAATGCTTTATGCAATATGTAAACATGATCAGGGTGAGTTAGAGAGATAAAACCTGGAGGTTGTCTAACATAGACTTCCTCTTTGATGTCCCCATTGAGAAATGCACTCTTTACATCCATTTGGTACACTTTGAAACCTTTGTGAGCAGCATAGGCTAGGAATATTCTGATGGCTTCTAACCTTGCAACTGGTGCAAAGGTCTGATCATAGTCTATTCCTTCTTGTTGTGAGTACCCTTGAGCAACTAGCCTTGCCTTATTTCTGACTATAACTCCTTGATCATCCAGCTTGTTCCTGAATACCCACTTTGTTCCAACAATAGGATGATCATTTGGCTTAGGCACTAGTTCCCAAACCTTGTTCCTTTCAAATTGATGCAACTCCTCTTGCATAGCAATGATCCAGTGTGGATCTTGCTCTGCATCTTGAATGGATTGAGGCTCAATTTGAGAGAGGAAGCAAGTGTGCATCAGGTCTGGTTGACCTGATTTCTAGTTTGCACACCAGCTGAGATGTCTCCAATTACATGAGAGATTGGATGGTTTCTTGTTGTTATTAGATCAACAGGGGGTGTTGATGGTTCACCAACCTGTGTTGTTGTTTCCTCTTGTGGAACAACAACTGGCTCTTCAAGGTGATTTTCTTCCAGATGTTGAACTTCTTCTTCATCATCACTGCTCTCATTCTTTTCAGCAACTTGCAATTTGTTCAAGTCTTCAGCTAGAGAATGTACCTGCAAAGGTTCTATGGTAGAAGCATTCTTCTCCTTGAAAGACATGTTAGCTTCATCAAAAATAATATGAACAGATTCTTCAATTTTACAGGAAGATTTATTATAAACCCTATAGGCCTTGCTGATCATGGAGTATCCCAGAAACACTCCTTCATCAGCTTTAGCTTGGAATTTTGCTAGATATTTCTTGTCATTATTATGAATAAAACAAGTGCAACCAAAGACTTTAAAATAGCCTATTTTAGGTCTCTTCCCTTTGAGCAATTCATAGGGAGTCTTGCCCTTCAGTTTGTGTATCAGGCTTCTGTTCAACACATAGTTGGAGGTGTTCACTGCCTCAGCCCAAAAGGATAGAGGTAGGTGAGCATCTGCCAATAATGTAGTTGCAGATTCAATGAGTGTTCTATTTTTCCTTTCAGCTACCCCATTTTGTTGAGGAGTTCTAGGAGCTGAGAAAGTGTGCCTGATCCCTTCACTTTGACAGAACTCTTGCATGAGAAGAGAATCAAACTCTGTCCCATGATCACTTCTGATCAGGGCAATGTGAGTGTTGAACTCAATCTGAATGCATTTGAGAAAATCTGTCAAACACTTGAAGTTATCAGACTTCTTCCTCAGAAAGAATACCCAAGTGAATCTTGAGAAGTCATCTACAACCACTAAAGTATAGGATTTCCCTCCTAGGCTTTGTACAGATATGGGTCCAAAAAGATCCATGTGCAACAGGTACAAAATCCTAGGTGAATCACTCTTATTAATTGATTTAAAACTACTTTTAGTTTGCTTGCCTAATTGACAAGCCTTGCAAAGTCCTTCCTTCTTGTAGGGACCAGAAGGTAGTCCTCTAACAAGGTTGTCTTTGGATAGCCTAGCAATGGTTCTAAGGTTAATATGCCCTAGTCTCTTATGCCATAAAATATTAGATTTTGAAATGCAATTGAACAGGCAAATATCTACTACAGGTGAATGAAAATCCACTAAGTAAATGTTACCTCTTCTGTTACCTGTCAACACAGTTGTGTTGTCCTCTGACTTGACCTTGCATATGGCTTTGTTGAATGTCACTTGATATCCTTCATCACACAGTTGACTGATACTTATCAAGTTGTGCTTGAGTCCTTCAACATATGCCACCTTCTTGAAAGTGACTGAGCCAATTTGGACTGCACCATATCCTTTTGTAGTACCAAAGCTTGAGTCTCCAAAAATTACTTTGGGTCCAAGCTTGGCTTTGAAGGAAGTGAAGTTGTCCTTGTCCCCTATCATGTGCTTTGAGCACCCACTATCCAGATACCATTGATGGTTTGATGCTGGATAGGTCTTCACCTGCACAAGAAACAGCTTATTTGTTTTTGACCCAGTTAACCTTGGGCCTAGGTTGATATCCCTTGAATTCTGAAATAAAAGACATCCCAGGTTGATCCTTATAACCTTCAGGATGGTATCTCCTAGGAGGTACTATCCATTCAGTATAGGGATTAAAGCCTTGGGATGTGGGACTTCTAGATTGAATCTAGATGTGCCATTGAAGGAATGTTCACAGTCCTGATTTCTGTTCGACGATCGTCGAAATGAGGTCGACGATCTTGGGTCAGATCGTCGATCTCTGTTCGAAGATCGATTATACTGAAGTTCAGAGTTTGGATATCGTCGAGCTGAGGTCGACGATCTGTGGTTAGATCGTCGAGCTCTGTTCGACGATCGTCGACCTCTGCTCGACGCCATCTGTTGAACTGAATTTTTCTCTGACAGATCTGCATTCTTCCTAGCTACCTCTATTACTCCCTTTCCTTTGTCAGAGACAAATTTGATTGGAGTTGATAATATTATAGGTTGGCTGGATGAGGCACCCAAGCCCAGTGTGCTATTAAATCTAGAGTTCACTGTGCTTGTGATGTCCATCAGTCTGATACTTCTCCCATTTAGGGATTCTTCAAACTTTTTGGCCTTTGATAGTTCACTTTTCAGTGAAGCTATCTCCTCCCTACAACATTCTAACTCCTCAGAGAGTTTGAGGTTCTTTGAGTTTAGGACACTATGCTCAGATAATTGATTCCTGAGAGAGATTATCTCCTTCTCAGAATTTAATAAATCTAGGCACAGTGTCTTAAATTCATTTTTGAAGTCCTCAGAATTAAAATCAAAAGAGTTGATTACCTGATCTTCATCTGGTTGAGTTTCTGAATCTGATTCTGATTCTTCATCAGAGTTTTGCTGTGAGGCATTGATAGCCATCATGCAAAAATCTTTTTCATCTGCATCATCCTCATCATCACTGGAACTGGATGAGGCTTCAGATTCCTCTTCAGTCTCACTCCATGTCTCAGCAACAAAGCCCTTCCTTGTATGTTTGTTCTTGCTGGAGGAGGCTTTGTGTGAGCTGTTCTTCTTGTAATCCTTTTCTTTTCTTCTTTCTCTTCTTTCCTTCTTGTCCTTATTCTTGTTTTCTGGACAGTCAGGCACAATGTGGCCTGGTTTCCTGCAACCAAAGCATATAATTTCTTTATTGTTATTTGATTTATCATACCTTGGTTTATCATGACCCTTGTATGGTCTCTTTCTGAAGTCTTTTCTGGCCATCTTGTAGAATCTTTTGGCCAGTAGACATATGAGCTCATCATTTCCTGTAGATTTATCTTCAGGCTCCTCTTCTGCAGCTTTGAAGGCTATGGTCTTTTCTTTCCTTGTGGCTGGAGAAGTAGCCTTTTGTTCTTCTTCTCAATTTTTAATGAGCAGCTCATAGGATTTGAGCTTGCCCAGGAGAGCTTCAGTGGTAATCTCATTTAGACTTCTGGCATCTTTGATTGGCCAGATTCTTGAATCCCAAGTGCTGGGGAAGCACACCAGAATTTTGTCATTCAGCTCAGTCAGTGAGATTTCTTTGTCCAGGGTTTTTAACTCATTGACAATTAGACTTAGTCAATTGTACATGTCAGCCACTGATTCAGCTTCTCCCTTTTTGAAGTTCTCATATTGGCTTATCAGATGAGATCTTCTATCTTTCCTTTCATCAGCAGACCCTGAGACAATTTCAGAGAGCTTGTCCCAAATTCCTTTGGCTGAGTTGCAGTCAGCTACTTTCTGAAATATCTCATCAAACATTTTCTGAGCTAAGATGTTCATGGCCTTTGCATTTGCAGTTTTCCATTTCTTTATGTCTGCATCTGTTCCTGAGGGAGGTGGAACAGCATTTGTGCTTGAGCTTGCTGGTGGACTTGGACAAACTGTCAAGAAAGAATTGAAAATATCTTCATCAATAGAATTCATGTATAATCTAATCCTTGCCTTCCAGAGTGCAAACTTGGAAAGGTTGCACACTGGTGGTCTGGTGCTTGCATAATCTTTGTTCTGTGCCATGTCTTTAAATAAATAGATAGATGTATAGAAAATAATCCTCTTAAGAGATTGATCTTATCAAGGATCTTTTGGTTCAGGTGTTAGCCTGTATGAGCAACCAACCTATCTCTGATACCAATTGAAAGTGAGGGTGAGATCTATCTCAACTCTAGAGGGGGGGTGAATAGAGTATTTTAAAATAATTTTTCACAGTTGAAATAAACAGCACATATAAAATTCAATTTATGATATAGTGTAGAGTGCTAGTAAGAAGTTAAAAACCAAGAAGTAAAGAGCACAGCACGCAGCAGACAAATCACACAAACAAACCAGAAGACACAAGGAAATATAGTGGTTCCCCAAAAACCTGGGTACATCCACTCTTCTACCACCCTTGGTAGGAATCCACTCAGGATGAGTTGATCAGGTGTCCTGACACCAATGAGCTTTTGATAAGGTGCTCAAAAACCAAAACTGGATTTTTTGATAAGGTGTCTTGCCACCACTGAGTTTTGACAAGGCTCTCAGAACCAGACAGAACTTTTGAAGGGAGTTCAAGAACCCTTTACAGCAGGAAAAAGAAAAAGGTAAAGAGGTGAGGTTGTCTTCTCTGTTCTCAAATCAAATGAGAGAAGACTAGTGGATCTTTTGTTGTCAAGGCTCCCCCTGAGATGTTGAATGAATCAGGAATGGAAGCTTTCCTCTAGGGTGATAGGTCTTCAGATCTTTAGATCTCCAGCAAAGAATTGTTTCAGCAAAGAGGCTGAAAGATGAGGTGTCTGGAGTTCTTTGAGATGAGGCTTTGATCACTTTTCTGTAAGCAAGAGGATGGTTATCTTTCACAGCTTAATTCTTCTTGTTCTTCTGTAACAGTGTGTGTCTCTTGATTCTATCGTGTATTGACTCTGGATTAATTCTCTTTTAGAGTAGTGTTGGAGAAGACGATCTTATTCTCTGAATATATTTCTTCCAAGATAGCCGTTATCAGACATTAAATGCCTTCCATAAAGGATTTGTCTTCTAGAGGAAAGTCCAATGAAACATTCCTGAATAATTCCTTGAAACTTGTTCCAGAATAAATGAAAACGGCTGGCAAATCTTCTTGAAATTAAATGCTGAAAAAAACATTCCAAAGACCGGCAGCATTTGAATCCTTAAGAACGTCGATCTCTCAAAATAAACGTCGATCTGAGCTCCACGATCGTCGACCAGAGCTCAGAGAAGGAATAGATCATTCTGACAGAAAACGTCGATCTGAGCTCGAAGATCGTCGACCTGAGCTCAGAGATATTGAAGATAAGCAGTAGACAGAAAACTTCGATCTGAGATCGACTATCTAAGTTCTTGGTCTGGCAGAAATAGTCGATCTGATTAAGACAGGGATCGTTGACCTAGACTTCAACAGAAAACGTCGACCTGAAGCAAACAGAGATCGTCGACCTGAAGCAAACAGAGATCGTCGACCTGAAGCAAACAGAGATCGTCGACCTAAACATTCCCAGAAATAGTCGACCCAAGCACAGCCAGAGATCGTCGACCAAAGCTCGACGATCGTCGGGCTGAAGCTCGACGATAGTCGACCGAAGCCAACAACAAGCAGAAGGCTGAGGACTTAAGTAGTCGACCTAAGCTCGACGATCGTCGACCTGAGCTCGACGATAGTCGACCGTCGTTCGACTATTTTTATCTCTTTACTTAGCTTGAAATCCTGAGCTTGAATGGTCCTTGGGGGAAGCTTCAAACCTAAGTTCTAAGCCCTAGACTCATTCTAATGTTGACCTTTACACTATACAACTAGGTCAACCTGGTTTCCTAAGAGAAACATAGTGATCCTTGCCCAAATTAGTAATAGGGTGTTCCAACACATTATATATACTGTAAAGATGTATGGGGAGCCAAATAATACACAGGCACAGGACAATACTGATAATGCACAGGAACAGGGAGAGCTAAATACTGCACAGATACTTGAAGAAGAAACAACTCACTTGGCAAGTGAAATGGATTCACAAACTATCCAGCCCAAGATGCTATCATAGAGGATACATCTGGAGCTGCTGAGAAAGTAGTATCACCAGTTCACACTCACCAGGAGTTAACTTTGGAAGAATTGTTTCCTGATATTGAGGGAGCAGCAGATAAGGAGGTGCAAATAAGGAATGAGGGGGAGCAGGCTAACCTTGAGGGGGAGCAGATTGGGACTGAAAAGGAGCTCCCTCCTAGTCTTAAGGAAAGAGTAGACATTCCCAGTTCATCTGCTTCAAAAGATGAGGAAATTAGAAATGCCAAGAAAAGAAAACTAATGGTCTTTAATTGAAGGAGCCAGAGCTATAAGAAGGCATTGAAAACTACTACTCGACAAACTGCCCCAGAGGCTGATTACAGCTCATTAATGGTGGCTTTGCAAGTTAAATTAGATGAGCAGAGAATGGCTCTAGAGAGGTATGTGGATGAAATCCATAAGTCACTACAATTTGATTTGGCTCAGGATATTAAATCCATCTGGTTTGAAGAAAATCTTCATAAGAAAGAAATGACATATTGTTTCCATAAAGGGGGCAATGTTGTAGTATTTCTGGTTGAGCAGCAAGTAGCAGTCAAGTCTCAAGTGGATGACATTGCTATTAAACAAGGCTATGTCCTTGAAAATCAGATTAGAATGAATGACAATCTGACTGAATCTAACAATGAGATAGTTACTGAAATAAAGAAAACAGTCACTACAATGACTGCAGAAAGAGCTAAAGAAAAAGAGGAGTTTGATAAAAAGCTACAGGATGACTTAGACTCATTTAAGACAACCATTTCTACTTCTCAGAAAACAATCACTAATAAGCTTCTCAAGTTAAAATCATTTTATAAAGATGGTGTAAATTTTCTTGATGGTAAAGTAAGATTTCAAAAAGATGACTTAAGAGACCACATTGAAAGAGAAGTCATAAAGGGGGAGAGGGTGTTAGTCAATGCAGGCTCAGATCATGCCAAATGGATATCGAATAGCATCAGAGCCACTCTGGGATATCCACCCCTTTGTGATGATGATAATGTTGCTGAGTCTGGTGTGTGACCTGCTTATGTTGAAGGTGATCAACCAGAAGTTGCTCATATCATCTACCCTCCAGAAGATTTTGATATGATTCAACAACAGGTTCAGTAAATGTATAGTCCTCCATAGGAAATTGATAATGTTGTTACAGAGAAAGTTGAAATGCCAGAAGCTGCCTTGAAAGCTCAGCAGGAAGCTCAACTTTCAAAGAAAAGATTCAGAGAAAAGGCTGAGTTAAAGCCTGATTTTGAGCAATTGAGCCCCACTTCCAGGAATATCATTCTGACTGCCTGGAAAGCTATGAAAGACCAGGTTCATGAAAGGGGCAAGTGGTATAATTAACAAGAATGGCAGAAGTATGAAACCAGGCAAGAAGAAATTGTGCAACATAGAAGAAAGGCTAAGATTGGGAAGCTACCTCCTAATGCTCAGGAGCCTAGCAAATACTTCCCTAAGCCTTTTCATTATTTTGAAAGGAAGACGATTAAGGCTGAAGCTCAGAAGAAGGCAGAGTTGAAAGGAATGAAGCCTATTGATGATGAAGAACCTCCTGTGCAAGCTCAGATTAAGCCAGGAAAAGGCATAGTCATCAAGGAGCCTGATCAGCCTTAGTATAGATTTACTATATTTTACATGAAAAATGTAATCTTTATTGTTAAAAGAAATCTATATAAACAGTTGTTAAGAAACTTTTGGATAATTTAAACAAAACAATATTTCATGTTCATTCAAGTTGCATTCTTATTCTGTGATGTGATTTTGTTATTTGTTTTGTTTATAAGTTACCCTGTCATTTATTATTTATATACATCATCATGTTTGTTTATTATAAGTGGTGTATATCATTGACTAAAGGGTTATGACTTCTCCAAATAGTGGGAGATTGTTGGGTACATTGGAAAATATGTACCTGATTTGAAGAAGCCTGACTTAGTTCAATGATATACATCAAGGTGTATTTGTTGTTATTTTGAGTTTATATGTGCAGGTTAAGTATATGTTAATATGCAGGAAAAAGTTTCTAAGTCCATGTGTCAACACTTAAGAAAGTCGGTGTCGACACTTGGAAAAGCTGTGTTGACACCAAAAGCAACTGTGTCGACAGACAGAATTTATTAGTCGACATCAACTGTGTCGACACCGGGATTCAGTGTCGACACACAGTAGTATTAGTCGACAACGACTGTGTAGACACCAGGAGGCAGTGTCGACACACCGAAGTATTAGTTGACATCGACTGTGTCGACACCGGGAGGCAGTGTCGACACACAGAACTATTAATCGACATCAAGTGTGTCGACACCTGGAGGCAGTGTCGACACACAAAATTCTGAGACTACATAAACTGTGTCGACACACAGGACTTGTGTCGACACTCAGCAGAGTTTCAACAATGTTGATTGCTGTGAAGTGAAGAAGTGTCTGTGCCGACACAAAGAAGCAGTGTCGACACATTCTACAGATACAGTGTCAAGAAGCTGTGTCGACACCAAAGGAGTTGTGTTGACATCACCAAAGCTTGTATCGACACTTAATCTACTTGTGTCAACACATAATTACAATCAGTCTCGATGCTTTGCTGACAAAGATAAAGGTTCAAGAACTGACTGGAGACTTGACAGCTGTGTGTTCCAACAAGTTTACTGAAGCTATCAGACCTGTCAGAAGTTGGTTAGAAACCGGATCAGCCGGTTACCATTGATGAAGACTATATATAGATGTATTCGGTCAAATCAAAGATAATAACAATAACAACAACACGAACAACTATTGAAGTATTGATCATTGATCAAGAAAGTGCTCGACACACAGAAGAAGATTTTCGTGAGAAGATCTAAGAAGACAATCTGAAGTTGCAATCTACTCAGAATTTGTCTAAGGAGAATTCAAGCAAGAATTCTGAATAAACTTCAGAAGTTCTGGAGAGTGAGAGAGATCTCCAACTGTTGAAGTAAAGAAGGAGACATTTATAAGTCTCTTAAGAGGCAGATCTTGAACTAATCTGCTAAAAAGGATTCAGATCTATTTCTGAATTCTAAGAAGGGAGCTGGCAGCCAGTCAACTTCAAAGGAGATCAACCCTACGGAGTTCATATTCAAGAAGCTTTGAAGAAAGCTAAGAACAGGTTGATTTCAGCCATCAGTTTTATCAAGAAGCAGATCAAGAAACCTTTTATCCCTTCTCTCTCAACAAGGTTAAGAGTCTATCTAAAACACTTATCAAATTTTGTAGGATCTTTTCAAAGATCTTAGTTGTAATCCTATATTATAAAGGCTGAGTGTAGGAGATATAGATCTCTGAGTGGTAGGGCTTTTGATCCTGAGTGTAGGAGAAATTATTCTCTGAGTTGTAGGCCTTGTGGGAAGGCTGAGGTAGGGCTGTTAGCCTGAGCTGTAGGAGTGTGGTTACACTCTAAGTTGTAGGAACTTTATAGGGTTCTGAGTTGTAGGAACCTTTTAGGGTTCTGAGCTGTATGATCTGTGGATCTGAGAAGAAGGAAGAAGTTAGGCCGAATCTAGCACACTACTGGATAGGTGAAGGGGGAAAGTGGATGTACCTAGACCTTGGGGAACCACTATAAACATATGTGCAATCTGTTATGTATGTGTGATTGTGAATTCTGTGCTGTGATTGTCACAACCCGCATTTTCTCCGAATTAAGAATTATCAGAGTAAGAGAAAACACGCTTCATGATGCCACGTCAAGCAGGGGATAACTGCTGACGCTCAGGCAAATCCAACTACAATCTTTATGCAAGGAAATCATGTGCTTAATGAATAGAAAAATCAGTTATGTTTAGAGTCCGTATCCCTCGGCTCAGTGGATCATCTAGTCCACAAAAGACAACTATATTTAAACGCTGCGGAAAAATACTTTGATTAGGTTTTACACCCTAAAGAGCGCATAAGGGTCCCAAGAGAACCACTCATACTATGCAAGACACTACACTTAGTTTATATAGTATATATAAGAAAACGGTTTTCGTACGTGATTTGGAAAGTAGTGATTAAGTTTACAAAACATGCTGATCATGAGCTTCATTTATAATAGTAATTATAGTTTAAAAATAACTAGCAACCTAGCATAAAACCTTCTCAAAGCAAGTAGACTATCTCCAGAAAGTAAATGGTAGCAGCAATAGTATATACCTAGTACAAGGTAAAAACTACTAGTGGGCGCCAACAACCTGACACGAACCCACCAGCACACATATATGTCTGTAAGAAAGTACTGAAAACAACCTCACAAACAAGGTAAACAGAACTCCAAAGGTCCGGAAGTCCACCAACAACACCACCTCCAACTAGCCACCAGACTGGCTACAGCTCAGAACCTGGGGTATTCCAAAAGAAAACAGAATACCTCAGCAAGCAAAAATCAAGGTAAAACTGCATGAAAGAGTCAACCAAAGGACAAAATAACAGAAAACATGCAGTAGAAAGAGTCACAACTGTCCAAACAGGACCACAAGAAATGCACAACGTGCAAAGAAACAGCAACGATCCAGCCCAGGAACCACATCCTGTAGGGCCTACTAGGCTACCAAGAGCCAGAATGCTGCAAACTACCAAAGAAGAAACTTCTAACACCCTAATCTGCGGGAAGTGATAGTAGCAAAAACAACAACGAGGAACCGGATCGAAGGCAAACGCAGTCCCCCAATCCACCATGTCCAAGTCAAAAGCTCGAGGGTCAACACGTGAAAACACAAGGGACCTTCCACCCGACATGCCCAGCCCGTACCTGGAGCAAGAAATCCATGGGTGGCCTTGGCTATATCACACAACTCCACCCCCATAAAGAGCTACAACCACCACTACTATTCACGACCCACGATTCGGCCTTTAGGAAAATTAAAGAAAACGGCCGACAAGGAAAACCCAGAAATACAACTGGAAAATCCACTCGGAAACGAAATACAAGGTAAAGGAAGAGTGTTGAAATAAACCAACACGACTAGGCGTTGAGTGAAACGCACTCAGTGCCTACCTAAGCCTTGGCGTTGAGTGAGCTAGCCTCACTTGCCGCCAAAGTAATACCACTACCCACAAGCCCACTAAAGAAAACGGAGCTCGACGACAATCGAACGACCAAGGCAGAAGATCCAGAACTCGAGTAGTTGCTTGCCACTTGAGTATCTAAACTCCCGCACTCGAAACCATCTAAATTCGCTTATCAACAGAAAATATACAAAGCGCACGATCAGTGACGCACGATCAGTGGTCGTGCGCACTCATCGGCTGATGATCGTGCGAAACGAACCTGGAAACCTGACAGAAAACCTAGCAACTGCGCACGATCAGTGTCGCACGATCAGTGGTCGTGCGCACTGATGTCAGCGCTCGTGCGATTGCCCGAGACAGAACTTTGGAAACTGAAGTTTATACGCGCACGAACAGAGGCACACGACCAGTGGTCGTGCGCCCTAAAGGTTGATGACCGTGCGCGGTCAACCTGCACCGTTTGGAATTTCCCGAACGACACCGGAACGCGCACACGACTCACGCCACTGTAGTAGCAGTAGACAACTCTCAACGCCGCACGCTACTACCATTCAAACTATGCCTAACCATTCGAATAATATCTTAACGAAGGAAATTGGCAACCACACCCCCCCCCCTCCTAACTTTCCCTCTCGGCTAAGCCCGAACCAGAGCAACATTCAAAAATAAAGGAAAACAGTGGCTCCACGCCGACAATTTGGATTCCAAACACCACAACATAGGGGGGGGGGTTTCAGTAGGAAGAACTAAGCCCTATAGTTAGCAAGAAAATGAGAACAACAAGGCCTCTAACCTGGGCTAACCGGGATTTCAATTTCAGCAAATAAAATCAAAGAAAACACTTGGCAAGGGCAAGAATACCACTTGCCTCAAATCTCAGCGAAGCTTTGGACTGCTTTCCTCCTCTTCGCACGGATCAAAATGGCCGCAACACCTAGAACAAAGATTTGGCCATTAATGGCGGAAAACTTCCAAAACCGAAAATTCCAATCCTTCCAAAGCTCCACGAAAATCGAATTTCTTACCGCAGGAATGAAGGTCTCGATGAGAGCAATCCGTATCCACTCTCGGAATCGAATTCCGTCCACAAACGCTCCGGTAATCGGCGTCCGAAGGGAAGGCTCGGCGGTTACTCGTTTCTCTCGTACAAGGCCGGCGGTTTTCTATCGTGAAGAAGATGAAGATCAGCTCCTATCATTCTAATACTATATATATATATATATATAATTATATAATTATATTATTAATTACAAAATTACATAAAGCACCAAATCGACTCGAAAACCGATTCACCTCGGAATTCGACGAAATTCGCACCGTAGCTAAATATCCACGCTACGAACACAACGGCGAAGTCGAAATTAACTTTCGACGAACAGAACTCGAGTTACACCCAAACGAAGCCAAACACAAACATCCCCCCGAGAGGCCTCACCGGTCACCAAAACGACTCGGTTTGCTAGGGAGATCTTGCCAACAGGCTACCAAATAGGGCACTCAGTTCTAAGGAGCTAAACCATACTCCACACATGGCACAAGCCACGGAAACGCGTCATCGTAACGCCAAACGAGAATAAAAATAATCGCTGAAAAAAACGGGGCGTTACAGTCACTCCCCCTAAAAGAAAGTTTCGTCCCGAAACTTTACGCACAACCCTCCTACAAAAGAAGGACAAGTAACAAACAGAAGTTACAAAGGGAAACATACCGATCAAATCAGAGAAACAGGTGAGGGTACGCCCTTCTCATGGCCGACTCTAGCTCCCAAGTCGCGCTCTCCAAATCCTGATTCTTCCATAGAATTTTCACCATCGGTATGGACTTCTTTCGCAGCACACGCTCCTGAGTATCCAAAATACGAACTGGCACCTCAACGAAAGAGAGGTTGGGCTCTAACTGGGGCACAACATCCAAGAGTTGCCCACTGCTGCGCACACACTTCCGCAATTGGCTAACATGAAAAACATTATGAACACCAGGGAAGTTTGCTGGCAAATCCAATCTATAAGCAGACACACCAATCCGCTCCAAAACCTCAAACGGGCCCACATACCTTGGGTCCAATTTCCGGTTTTTACCAAATCTCTTTACACCAACCATTGGAGAAACCTTGAGGTATACATGATCCCCTACTAAAAACTCCAAGGCAGACCTACGCCGATTGGCGTTCTTTTCATACCTCTCCTGGGCTAAACGAAGCTTCTCCCGAATAAGCTTCACGGCGACTTCCATCTCTTCCAGAGCATCAGGACCCAACAAAGGCTTCTCACCAGCCTCAGCCCAAAACAACGGAGTCCTACAGCGCCTCCCATACAAAGCTTCAAACGGAGCCATCTGCAAGCTTTCCTGATAACTGTTATTATAAGCAAATTCCATGAGTCGCAGACGCTCATCCCACGCTCCACCGTGGTCTAAAATATAGCACCGGATCATATCCTCAACAATCTGATTGACCCGCTCCGTCTGCCCATTGGTCTGAGGGTGGTACGCAGTAGAATACCTCAGATCCGTACCCAAACCCTCCTGCAGACTCTGCCAAAAACGAGAAGTAAACCAGGAGTCTCGATCAGAAATGATGCTAACCGGCACACCGTGGAGTCGGACGACTTCATTCAAGTACAACTCCGTTATCTTCTTCATCGGGTAATCAATCTTATAAGGCACGAAGTGAGCACACTTCGTCAATCTATCCACTATAACCCAAACAGAATCAAATCCTCTCGGGGATTTTGGCAAACCCGTAATGAAGTCCATTAATATACTCTCCCACTTCCAAGTCGGGATATCTAGCGGAGTCAACTTACCACCGGGCCTTCCATGATCGGCCTTCACACGCTTGCAAGTGTGACACTTAGCAACATATCGGGCTATATCTCCTTTCATACCATACCACCAAGCAATTTGCTTTAAGTCACGGTACATCTTCGTAGATCCTGGATGGTAGGCAACGCTGGAACCATGAGCCTCACTGCAAATCATACTCTTAATGTCCCCAACAGCGGGAACGCAAAACCTGCCGCGGTACATCAAAGTACCCGCATCATCAATAGAAAAATCTGGCAACTCTCCCTTCTCTGTCCTGGTAAAAAGGTGCAACAGATCCGGATCGTCCTTCTGATGCAGTCTAGTCAAAGAAATCCAGGACGGCTCTTCCACTGATAAGCTACTCTGCAAACTACAACATCCCACTGAAATATCCATAAGGAGGAACTCCTCAACTAATCGATCGGCGGAGAGGTTAAAGATCTTTCCCGTCTTTCGGCTCAGGGCGTCGGCCACCACATTGGCCTTGCCCGGATGATACTGGATTTCCACATCATAATCCGCCACATACTCAAGCCACCGCCGCTGACGCAGATTCAACTCCTTCTGCGTGAACACGTACTTCAGGCTCTTATGGTCAGTAAAAATCTTGCACTGAGCCCCATAAAGTAAGTGCCTCCACAACTTCAACGCATAGATAACCGCTGCAAACTCAAGGTCATGCGTAGGATAATTCCGCTCATGAGTTTTCAACTGCCTTGACCCATAAGCAATTACTTTTCCATCCTGCATTAATACGCATCCCAGTCCTATATGCGAAGCATCCACATACACATCATAATCCACGCCCTCAGTAGGAAGGGTCAGAACGGGAGCAGTACACAATCTCCTCTTTAACTCCTGAAAAGCTTCTTCGCACTTCTCGCTCCAAACAAATGCCACATTCTTCTGAGTCAGCTTGGTCAACGGTGCGGCTAGAGAAGAGAAACCCTCCACGAATCTCCTGTAATAGCCAGCCAACCCTAAGAAACTTCTGATCTCCTTAGGAGTATTCGGCCTACTCCAATCCGTCACTGCTGCAATCTTTTCTGGGTCAACCGAGATCCCATCCTTGTTCACCACGTGGCCTAGAAAAGAAACCTGAGGCAACCAAAATTCGCACTTGCTCAACTTGGCGAATAACTTGTGGCTCCTTAACTCTGATAGGACCAAACGCAAATGCTGCTCGTGCTCCTCAGCACTGCGAGAATAAACCAACACGTCATCAATGAAGACCACAACGAACTTGTCTAGGAAATCCTTGAACACCCTGTTCATCATATCCATGAAGGCTGATGGTGCGTTGGTCAGACCAAACGACATCACCAAAAACTCAAAGTGCCCATGCCTCGACCTAAACGCAGTCCGTGGAATATCTGCCTCACGGATCCTGAGCTGATGATAGCCCGAACGAAGATCGATCTTGGAGAACACCGTGCTACCACGCAACTGGTCAAATAAATCATCGATCCTCGGCAGAGGGTACCTGTTCTTGATAGTGACCTTGTTCAACTCTCTATAGTCGATGCAAAGCCGCATCGACCCATCTTTCTTCTTTACGAACAAAACAGGAGCACCCCAAGGCGACGAACTCTGCCTGATAAAACCTTTAGCCAACAACTCGTCTAACTGAATCCGCAACTCCTCTAACTCACGAGGGGCCATCCGGTACGGCGCCTTGGCAATAGGACGCGTACCCGGCTCCAAATCAATAAAAAACTCCACATCCCGCTCAGGAGGGATACCAGGAAGATCATCAGGAAAAACATCGGCGAAACCACGAACAATAGGAATCTCCTCCAAGCGTGGCACGCTATCAACGGTTCCAACCGCCGAGACTAAACAAACACAACAATCAGAAAGAAACAATCTCTGAACACATACCGCAGAGAGAACAGGAGAATCCTGACACGGAGCAGCATACACGCTGCCGGGCTGACCGTCGTCCCTGATGAAGTCCAAGCGCTTTCCTTTGCACTGAATGACCGCATCATACCGAGAGAGCCAGTCCATGCCCAAAATGACATCGAAGTCCTCTAGATCAATCATCTTCAGATCCGCCTTCGCAAGAAAATCCCCCAACAAAACCGGGCAATCCAAAATACCCAAATCTGACAACACAGATTCACCAGAGGGAAACTTGACACGGAAGGAATCCCGAACACGATCTAGAGACAACCGATGACGCTCCACAAAGGCTCTAGCCATGAACGAGTGGGTAGCGCCGGAGTCAAACAGAACACGCGCCCAGCGGTTCTTCACTTTAAATTTCCCTATAGGAACGCACAAAGCTAAGGAACTAGCACAACAGTACCGCAAATAAACTAGCAACTAAACTACCAGGCTAGAAAGAAAACAACAAACTACTAACATGAGATCACCTGGGCCGAAGTCTGAGCCTCCTCGGAAGAAATCACGTTCAGCTTCCCTTTTCCCTTGTCCACACGCTGAGGTGGAGGTAATGCCTGCAATGGAACTGCAGGAAGAGCTGACTGGACCTGAGGACACCTCGACTTAACGTGACCCTTCTGCCCACACTGATAGCAGACTCTATCCCTGGACCAACACTGGGCTGCATCATGCCCGGATCGCTTGCAAACTGAACAGGAGACATCTCTCCCAGGAGCACCCTGAATAGCATGAACCTGCTCCTTCTTCTGAGCTGCCGCCTTCTTGAAACACCTCTCAACAGGATGGCCTGACCGGCCACAAAAACTGCACACCACCCTGCTCCTCTTTCCCGGAACAGCATCGGGTACCAGGGGTTTCTTCTCCTCTACCAACTTCCTCTTATCCTTCCTCAACTGCTGGCCTCTGCTCTTCGCCGTCTCAATGGCCTCAACCTTAAGAGCAGCCTCTACAACTCCAGCATAAGTCACTGACCCATAAGCACTGGCCAACTGCTGCACCTCACTCCTCAAACCACCGAGGAATCGCTTAACTCGATCAGCCTCAACGCTGACCAATCCAGGGGCAAAACGGCTCAACTTACTAAACTCTATCTCATACTCACCCACCGTGAGCTGCCTTTGCTTCAGATAGAGGAAATCATTCATGAGGCGGTCACGCTCGACCGAGGGTAAGAACTTCCTCAACAGCATCTCCTTGAACACTTCCCAAGAGCATCCGGCTACCAGGCTCTCCTTCTCTCTCAGCCACCAACTCTTAGCCAAACCTTTAAGCTGATAGGCGGCTATCATCACCCTCTGATCATCTGAAATCCCTGAGTACGAGAACATCTCCTCCATGGAGATCAGCCAGTCGTCTATCACCATGAAGTCTGCCTTCCCATCATAAGTGGGAGGGCTCAGCCTCTGAAACTGCGAGATGAAGGCCATCTCTGCTGGCACCACCACTGGAGGCCTCAAGGGTGCAGGAGGAGGAGGAACAGCTAACCCCCCCGCAGGAACTTGCGCACCCTGAGCCTGCCCTGCCACAACTGCCACCAAAGACTGAATCTGGGCTTGCACCTCCTCCAACTGCCTACCCATAGCTTCGCTACTCTGACGCAGACCCTCGATCACCGCATCGTTCTGAGCTCCAGAAGATTCACCCTCAGACAGGGGAGTCGATCGAGTCGCAGGACGCCTAGCCATCCTAAAAATCAATACAACGCAAATCAGATCCAAATCCCACGACTAGAACCGACTACCAGTACAGACAATACATATGTAGATATAGACTTAAAGCTGCTAAACTTGCTCTGAGAGTTTATCTTCTTCACAATAATTAGATGATATGCCCTATCCTAGGATGGTTAACCACCACCTCACCAACTCTTGTGCCTAGATCGGATGCATGAACTTATGTTAGTTTGAAAATTTATGTGTGTACATATGTCATCCTGCAAATCTTTTGCTCGGCGCATTGTGCTTATGCAATGTTATGATATGCATGATTGTGTTATGCATTCTAAAAGGCCCTAATGCATGATATGAGCGGCGTACACATGAAAATGTTATGCATCCCATACTACATAACATTTCCATGCAACGAAAAAGAAACGCGCTAGTCGCAGTCATGTGGTGAGGTTATGCATCCCATACTACATAACCCTCACATGTAGCCCCTATGGTGGATCCATATACGAACACATATTATGCATCCCATACTACATAATATGCCCCGTATACTTCATGTTATGCTATGAGTGTAGTGTTCATGCTTTTGCCAAGACGTGCTGATGACATATCGGTGTGTGAATGACATGATGCTGAACTACTAAAAGCATCCAAGGAAGGTTGCCCAACTAACTTGTCAAGCAACCTCCCTCTGATACCAACTGTCACAACCCGCATTTTCTCCGAATTAAGAATTATCAGAGTAAGAGAAAACACGCGTCATGATGTCACGTCAAGCAGGGGATAACTGCTGACGCTCAGGCAAATCCAACTACAATCTTTATGCAAGGAAATCATGTGCTTAATGAATAGAAAAATCAGTTATGTTTAGAGTCCGTATCCCTCGGCTCAGTGGATCATCTAGTCCACAAAAGACAACTATATTTAAACGCTACGGAAAAATACTTTGATTAGGTTTTACACCCTAAAGAGCGCATAAGGGTCCCAAGAGAACCACTCATACTATGCAAGACACTACACTTAGTTTATATAGTATATATAAGAAAACGGTTTTCGTACGTGATTTGGAAAGTAGTGATTAAGTTTACAAAACATGCTGATCATGAGCTTCATTTATAATAGTAATTATAGTTTAAAAATAACTAGCAACCTAGCATAAAACCTTCTCAAAGCAAGTAGACTATCTCCAGAAAGTAAATGGTAGCAGCAATAGTATATACCTAGTACAAGGTAAAAACTACTAGTGGGCGCCAACAACCTGACACGAACCCACCAGCACACATATATGTCTGTAAGAAAGTACTGAAAACAACCTCACAAACAAGGTAAACAGAACTCCAAAGGTCCGGAAGTCCACCAACAACACCACCTCCAACTAGCCACCAGACTGGCTACAGCTCAGAACCTGGGGTATTCCAAAAGAAAACAGAATACCTAAGCAAGCAAAAATCAAGGTAAAACTGCATGAAAGAGTCAACCAAAGGACAAAATAACAGAAAACATGCAGTAGAAAGAGTCACAACTGTCCAAACAGGACCACAAGAAATGCACAACGTGCAAAGAAACAGCAACGATCCAGCCCAGGAACCACATCCTGCAGGGCCTACTAGGCTACCAAGAGCCAGAATGCTGCAAACTACCAAAGAAGAAACTTCTAACACCCTAATCTGCGGGAAGTGATAGTAGCAAAAACAACAACGAGGAACCGGATCGAAGGCAAACGCAGTCCTCCAATCCACCATGTCCAAGTCAAAAGCTCGAGGGTCAACACGTGAAAACACAAGGGACCTTCCACCCGACATGCCCAGCCCGTACCTGGAGCAAGAAATCCATGGGTGGCCTTGGCTATATCACACAACTCCACCCCCATAAAGAGCTACAACCACCACTACTATTCACGACCCACGATTCGGCCTTTAGGAAAATTAAAGAAAACGGCCGACAAGGAAAACCCAGAAATACAACTGGAAAATCCACTCGGAAACGAAATACAAGGTAAAGGAAGAGTGTTGAAATAAACCAACACGACTAGGCGTTGAGTGAAACGCACTCAGTGCCTACCTAAACCTTGGCGTTGAGTGAGCTAGCCTCACTTGCCGCCAAAGTAATACCACTACCCACAAGCCCACTAAAGAAAACGGAGCTCGACGACAGTCGAACGACCAAGGCAGAAGATCCAGAACTCGAGTAGTTGCTTGCCACTTGAGTATCTAAACTCCCGCACTCGAAACCATCTAAATTCGCTTATCAACAGAAAATATACAAAGCGCACGATCAGTGTCGCACGATCAGTGGTCGTGCGCACTCATCGGCTGATGATCGTGCGAAACGAACCTGGAAACCTGACAGAAAACCTAGCAACTGCGCACGATCAGTGTCGCACGATCAGTGGTCGTGCGCACTGATGTCAGCGCTCGTGCGATTGCCCGAGACAGAACTTTGGAAACTGAAGTTTATACGCGCACGAACAGAGGCACACGACCAGTGGTCGTGCGCCCTAAAGGTTGATGACCGTGCGCGGTCAACCTGCACCGTTTGGAATTTCCCGAACGACACCGGAACGCGCACACGATTCACGCCACTGTAGTAGCAGTAGACAACTCTCAACGCCGCACGCTACTACCATTCAAACTATGCCTAACCATTCGAATAATATCTTAACGAAGGAAATTGGCAACCACCCCCCCCCCCCTCCTAACTTTCCCTCTCGACTAAGCCCGAACCAGAGCAACATTCAAAAATAAAGGAAAACAGCGGCTCCACGCCGACAATTTGGATTCCAAACACCACAACATAGGGGGGGTTTCAGTAGGAAGAACTAAGCCCTATAGTTAGCAAGAAAATGAGAACAACAAGGCCTCTAACCTGGGCTAACCGGGATTTCAATTTCAGCAAATAAAATCAAAGAAAACACTTGGCAAGGGCAAGAATACCACTTGCCTCAAATCTCAGCGAAGCTTTGGACTGCTTTCCTCCTCTTCGCACGGATCAAAATGGCCGCAACACCTAGAACAAAGATTTGGCCATTAATGGCGGAAAACTTCCAAAACCGAAAATTCCAATCCTTCCAAAGCTCCACGAAAATCGAATTTCTTACCGCAGGAATGAAGGTCTCGACGAGAGCAATCCGTATCCACTCTCGGAATCGAATTCCGTCCACAAACGCTCCGGGAATCGGCGTCCGAAGGGAAGGCTCGGCGGTTACTCGTTTCTCTCGTACAAGGCCGGCGGTTTTCTATCGTGAAGAAGATGAAGATCGGCTCCTATCATTCTAATACTATATATATATATATATAATTATATAATTATATTATTAATTACAAAATTACATAAAGCACCAAATCGACTCGAAAACCGATTCACCTCGGAATTCGACGAAATTCGCACCGTAGCTAAATATCCACGCTACGAACACAACGGCGAAGTCGAAATTAACTTTCGACGAACAGAACTCGAGTTACACCCAAACGAAGCCAAACACAAACATCCCCCCGAGAGGCCTCACCGGTCACCAAAACGACTCGGTTTGCTAGGGAGATCTTGCCAACAGGCTACCAAACAGGGCACTCAGTTCTAAGGAGCTAAACCATACTCCACACATGGCACAAGCCACAGAAACGCGTCATCGTAATGCCAAACGAGAATAAAAATAATCGCTGAAAAAAAACGGGGCGTTACAGTGATTGCGGTAGAATAAGTTAGATTCTATTTTAAGAACTGAAATATTATTCTTCCTTAAGTAAAAAAGAAAAGAACCTATTCACACCCCCCTCTAGGTGTTTGGGTTGTCTTGAAATAAATTCTATCACACATTGATGAATGTCATTGACTAAGTTGTTGCTTCTCCAAATCTAGTACACATTTTCAATGTACCCAATAGGGAGGACCTTGCTTGCGGCCTGGAGACGTGTCGATCGCCGGGATGCCATGGTTGGTGGTGGCGCCGCTCGATTTCCAAACTGCACAGCGAAGTCCTTCGACTCCTTCCGCTCCTCTAAGTCCAGTGAGTTTTTAAAATGATAAAATGGGGGAGGGGAGGGGTCTAGCTGGTGGTGGCCATTAATGCCCCTTTAAGAGCTTTTTGGCCATGGAGGAGGAGAATGAATGTGGGCTCAATCTAACCAGGAAATGACTGGAAACTCCTCCTCTTCCCCAGAGGAGTTGAATCCAGCCATAAAAAGGAGTGATGGGAATGATGTAAGACCCCCCTCCATTTTTAAAACACTGGGGTTTTAGGCCCAGAACCGCCGCTTTGCGGTGACATCTTCACGCTCTGGAGGGTCATCACCGCGAAACGCCGATCTTTCCGGCCGATTCGATCGCAGAAAAGCAACAAAAGTAGAGTACACACAAGAGAGTTAAAAACTCTAACCGAATGTCCACAATAAAATCACATCAGAGTAAAAAAATCTCCACGAAGGGAGAGTCCACAAAATCTAAAAGTACTGAAAATAAGGGCTTAAGTCTGATACATCAAATCCTCACTACATAGTCACTCAATCGGAAGCAAAATAAATCACTACTGGAATCAGGGACTCACAGTCCCAACTGTCTGAACTCCTGATCTAGACTGCCCTATCTCCAAACGGGCCGACCTCTGGGGCTGCTCCTCCATGCTGGGCTCCACGATCCCGTAAATGATGTGGTCCGAAAACCGTTATTCTATAAGACTAAGCCCGATCATCCCCCACTCCTTCCCCCATGGCCCCAAGACACCGAGCAGAGAGGAAGAAAGGTGAGGACTTGAAGGTTGAGAGTAAACAAGAAACAGATGGCAGCAGACCTATACTTGCAATTTTATAGTAATTATGGCAATAGTGTAAAGTATGAAAAGTAACCTTAACTTATGTGAGGAAATGCATAAGCCAAGGGATATTCTATAGGGCTCCCATCGTATAAAGAGTCCCATACCAATTAATACAATGGGGTGTCGGTTATTAACAATAATATATATATGAAGAATTTGACCTTAATTTATAAACTTGCCCACACAAGCTTATAGACCAAGGAGTCGTTTTGCAAGTCGTATTGTGTAAGCGTCCCATACCACTTACACAATAGGTGATAGGGGTTATAAGTAATGATTATGTTATGACATGCAAGTGGGTATGATAAGATCATGCAACTGCAACTCACCCACCCGACTCTGTGTACACAGACCTTTAGTTCCCCCTTTCTAGAGCCTCACCTCCCAGGATACCTCTGTAGTGGTAGATGGAAGCGGTGGGTTGGGCCTCGCCCACCTCTAAACTAGTAAAGCACTACCGGTCAGACCTATCGTACGCCTCAATGTTTGGTGTATGAAGCGAACTCCTGCGTACTCTTGCTGGCTGGCGCACCGGACTTCTATTGGCGAAGTACGAACCACACTTGCCGATCCAACGTATTAGCATCGGTGCATCGACCACTAACACCGAGGGCCCACTACCTTATAACTTATGCACATGCAATATTAATACATTTCCCACCGAGCCAAAGCTCATCGGGCCAACCTGACCATCTCCAAAACCCCAAGGGCATCATCCCTCATGAACCAACCTAGCATTCCGATACATCAAGGCGAGTGAAAGTGAATTCCTAATTATTCTAGTTGCTCTTTATGGTTTATCACTCCTACAGTTTACGTTATCCCAGGACTGCCCCCGGTATACCCCGTGAAGGGTCCTCAAAGGGCACTAGGAACTATGATGGTAGCTGAAGCCCATCGTTCCCTTTCGTAAGGCACTTATCATTATTGGTTGCTTCCCTTACCCATTCCCATGTCATATTACGCTAGATCTATCCTAGGGTGATTTTGACCTTCCCACTCCACGGGATAAGACGATCTTTCGTCAGTCCCGAGCACCACCTACACTAGTCAACACCTCACCTTAATCAACCTATCTTCCAAAGGTGACCCCAATTACTTATCCAAACCATCATACTATAGAATCCCAAACCTTAGGGCTACACACCCACATCAACTATTTTCTGTCTTTTTTTCTAATCGCAGACCATACTTAGCGATACGATGCACATATTAGGTAGCACAACAGATAATCATCCAAATGTCTTAAGATAATTAATGGGGGTCTGTCCTGACCTGAATAGACTAAACTCAGTAATTTATAATTTTCCTAATTAATCTGGCATTTATTTAATTTTCTTAAAAGTTCTAAGTGCTACCAATTTGAACATGAAGTATACAATAGATTCATGCATGATGCTTAGGAAATCATGATAAATTCTAGGCTATCCCAAAACTTTAAATCCAGAGTATTACAATTTTTCCAGAAATTTATGGACCATAAAATAATTTTGATATTATATCCTATTTTTTTTTGTTAATGAAGTAAGTGCAGTAAATAATCATCCAAAAATGGTGAATAAATTTTTCATGGGAAACTACTATCATACCAGCACCACTGATCAAATTACATAATTTTTCATCTGATAATTAACTCTAAACAATTTAATGACCATAATGGCCCCTTTACAAATTTGTGAATAAAGTACTGAAATAAATCAACTAAAATTTATAATAAAAATCATGGGCAACCATTTTGACCTAAAATTTCTACTTCCAGAGTTTCATGGGATTTGTTTGAACATAGTGATCTTAATAAATCAAATATCACCTAGGGCTAAATCATTCCTAACAAAGGAAGTGCTGAAAAAAGTACTCTTAAAAATCCAATAAATTTACTAAGGGTTCTACCTAACCTAAAACCCATGTTACCTAAGTTTCACACTTTTCAAGGAAGTTATAGTGGCTTACTTTATACAAAAGTGATTCTACCCTAAAACTAGGGTTAGGGTTTTGAGGGGGTCAAAGGCTTCCAAACTCACTAAAATTTCAAACAGAGGGCCATAGCTACCCTATGATCCCTTCCACCAAGTCTGAAGTGATTCTAAGGTCATTTGACCCCATGACCTTCAAACCCTAGAAATCTCCATAAAGGGGCCTACCCTAGGTCCCTAGGGCTACCCAACCCCAAACCATCCCAAATCCAATAGGAGGGTGTTACAATCAATATAAAATCAGTGGCCCAAAAATAGGCCTCTTTTGATGTGATTGGACAACTTAAACACCAAAAGAGCATTTGGACCAAATTACCCTTATTATAGCAAGACTATGGTTTGCAAGATTCCAATTAAAACCACCTCCAAATGTCATAAAATTTTATTCAGAGGTTAATAATGACACCATGCATCATCCACCAAAATTTGGATGAGTTTGGAGTTCATTTGACCCCTAAATTAATTTATCCTAGAGAAATTAAATTATTCACAAAACTATAGAAAAATTGTTCCCAAAAATTTCCATTTTTGGGCAGGGTCTAGATAAGGTCTAGGGTGACTCCCTGCCAAAATTTCAGGTCATTTGAACCAAACATGAGGTGTGGGCAGCCATTTCAATTTCTGCCCAACCATATGTATAGACCCCATCAAAATGAGTGCCCTGGTCAAACCAGGAATCCAAATTAGTTCAAACAAATTTTGCAGTAAACTAGACTCATCAGGCTACAATTTCTATGTTGAACATTTCCTCTGAAATTGCATGGAATTATTTTTAAAAATTAAGGACATTAAATATAAAAAGTGTGACCGAATGAAATAAAATGAAATATATAATCCTATAGTTTGAAATCTAATGCGGCACGAATCTTGGCTCGGATCCTGCGGCCCGGTCTCATCGTCTACCTCCAGCCAATGATCCTGATTGCGTGTGCCTGGGCCAACTTCAAACCTCCACATCTGACAATCCGGCCACCTCCCCAGCCAGCCACCGCCACCAACACCTCCGTTGAGGTGGTGGCTATCGACTAGCTGTGGCCCAGTCGCCGGAGGGGCGGATTTCGGCCGTTCTGCAAGGAAGTTTTTTGGCCCGAAACCATGAAAATCAAGATTTGGTTCGGGCTCAATTGAGCCCGAACCTTGAACCTAATCATTCCTATGATCTACCCATGAGACAAGGAGAGGAGGAGGACCTTGTCGACGGCCTGAAGGCGCGACGATCGTCGGGAAACCATTTCTGATGGTGGCGTCCGTTCGACTTCTTTAACAGTACAGTGTGAGGGCTTGAAATCTTCAGTAAATGGTCGGTAAATGTTCCTCTTGGGCCACTGGTGGTGTTTAAAGGTTCAGTTGAGGAGGGGAGAGGCCAAAACTTCAATGGTCATTAATGCCTCGAAAGCTTGGGCTCGGGTTTGGGGGAGGGGGATGAATCAGCCCCTTGGTGGCCAAGAAATGGCTGGAAACTTCTCCCCTTCCCCAGGGGAGTTGAATCCAGCCATTAAGTGTGGCCTTTGGCCTCCCTTGGCCGGGTTTGACTTGCCCCCTTCACTCTCTCTTTTTCTCTCTCCTCCATAACCATGGAAATGGAGCTTCTCTCTCTCTCCTAGTCACCAGGTTGACTTAGTCAACCTTGGGGTTTATTGACAGCTCACACATACAGATAGTATTCCTAATGAAGCTATATGAGGGGGCTTGAGCTTTTGCTAGCTCATTTGGGTTAGGTTGACCCAAAGTAGGCTTGGGTTGACTTTGGTCCTTTTGACCTTTAGGGTTGCCCCTAATGGGTCCCTGGTGATCCATTAGTCTTCCCTAAGGCTTAGGTGGGGTGGGATAGGACCTACTGGGCACCTTGAGGGTCATATGACCCTTGGTAAGGGCACTTTGACCACTTTGGGGCTAGAGTTGACTTGGGTAATCTTGGCCCCTAGGACTGAACCCAATGTGTCCTTGGTGACCCATTGACACCACTGTAGGTCTAGGAATGCCTGGGCAAGGTTGGTTGGGCACATTTGAGGCCAACTGCCCTAAGTTAGGACACCTTGCCCAATTTAGGCCTTTGGTGGTCCTAGGTCAAATTTACCATTTTAGGGCGACTCTAATGGACCCTTAAGGCACTAGTGGACGCTCTAATAGGCTAGTGATGTTATGGTGGGGTCATGGAGTCCTGGTGAAGCCCTAAGGTCAATCCCTAGGTTTGGTGATGAGGTTGTTCCATTGGCAGACAAAAGTGATTCTCACCTTGGCCTTTGATTACCTGGCCCTTTTTAGCTTCCTAAGGTTTTGTCATGACCTAGTCATGACCCAAAACCATTCTTAGGGGTCTTGTTGGAAATGGGATGTTACAAATGAGGCCACAACATTCAAGTTCCATTTATGGTCGTGAAAGCCAAATTCCAGCCATGGCTTTGGGGCTTTTTCTCTCTCCTCCATTAAAGATGAGTTTGGGTTTAATTGTTTGCCATGTGGCAACCTACTACTGGACCATTTAAATAAGTCTTAATGAAAGAAACGGGCCAATTAATCCATTTTGGCGCAGTTCCTGAAAAGATCCCAAACCAGCAAAATAAGGCCGAAAATTCTCTAACTACAATGGCATTGAGCTCAGCTCACTCGACGTCATTCAGCCTATGGCATTGAGTGAGCTCAACTCACTCAACGCCATAATTCCAGAAATTTTTCTAAGTATAATGGAATTGAGTGAGCTCAGCTCACTCGAAGCCATTCAGACTATGGCGTTGAGTGAGCTCAACTCACTCAACGCCATAATTCAAGAAATTTTTCTAAGTACAATGGTGTTGGGAATTGTCTTCACAATACCCCAGATTTATGGGAAGTCAGACCTGAAACTAAGATGAATTAAGTTGTATTTGATGTTGTGTTTAAGTTATGCATGCAGGACTCTATTGCCAAGTGTAAACCAATGTCAGTCTATAGTGGGTCATCAAACACAGGACCATACAATGTAATTCCTCATTGTGTGATCCAAGGTGTTGACTCATGTATAGCCTCTCTATTGGGGTACACTTTGTTTCCATGCACTTGGACTACTGGACTCTGGAGTATTGAAGACATTCTCAGAAGAATTTTTTTTCTAAGTCCACATACTCGAGTAGTATCTTCTATATACTCGAGTAAATGACTTAGTACTCGAGTAGATTGGATTACATACTCGAGTAGTTCTCAAGTTACTCGAGTAAGTGTTCTGATCGTACTCGACTTGATCTGGACTTCTCATCTCAGAAAGTTTCTAAGTCCATATACTCGAGTAAATCCATTCATATACTCGAGTACCTCTTTTCCTTACTCGAGTAGGTGTTTGTGTACACGAGTAGAGCCTTAGTCATACTCGAGTAGTCTCTTAGTTATACTCGAGTAGGGCTAACTGTTCAGTCTAAATATTTCTAAGTCCACATACTTGAGTAACTTCGCTCATATACTCGAGTAAGTGGCTTAGCACTCGAGTAGATCCTTCTTATACTCGAGTAGACTGTCTTAACACTCGATTAGATTTTTCTTATACTCGAGTAGTTTGGATTAGTACTCGAGCAGATGTTTCTACATACTTGAGTAATCTGTCTAGAGTAACTCGGGTAGTTCTTCCAAGGCACTCGAGTAGTCATTTCTTTTACTCGAGTACATGTTTCTCTTATCTACTCAAGTAGCAGACCTTTATACTCGAGTATCTTATCTAACCCGAGTATGTCGGCTCAAAATTCCAGAAATCGTTAAGTCCAGAATTGACGGAGATTTGAAATTAACCTTTTTCTGATTGGTCCACGTGTCAATCTTAATTACGATTATGACCATTGGAGATAGCCTATAAATAGGTCTTTTCAGATTTGACTAAAAATACGCGTTTTACCGAGATTATCTTTTAAGAAAGAGAAAATCCCGAAAACCGTAATTTTCTCATCTGCCGCCATTACTGTTTTCGGAAGAAGCTCTGGATCGTCGTTCTCACACCGCTGCTATTGATCTAAGTTTCTCCAGCGATCCAGACTCAAGAAGAATCATCCGATCACGTCGTGCTTCATCGATCTCTGATATTTCTATTCGATCGTGGTGATTCCAGATTTCAGATCTCCGGATTTCGGTCAAGTCTTCCTCAACCTTTTTCTGTCCAAGCCGAAAGCTATCAACGAAGAAGACAAAGCCAAAGATCCAGATCTGTATTATTTTGTTTGTATTTTTCTTCAAACAATTTCATTGTAGGAGATTTATCACCGAGTGGTAGGAAGTTCTATCTTCCGAGTGTAGATCCATTTGGGATCGAGTTTTGTAGGAACGTGGTTCCGAGGTGTAGGATTGTTTTTACAATCCGAGATAGTGGAGTAGCCGAGTCTAGTGATTTGCTAGATCGGTGAGAAAAGTGGACGTACCCAAGATTGGGGAACAAATATAAATCTCCTGTCGTCTGTGTGATTGCCTGATTACGGATCTGTGCTGTGTTATATTTTTTATTCCGTATTTGACACGAAATTCACCTATTCACCCCCCTCTAGGTGATTTAGGTTGACAACTTAGCGCTCTTAATTGGTATTAGAGGGAGGTTCATCGTTAAAAGGTTAACACCTTGATCTAATCCTCATCAAGTTGTCTCTAGAGAAGTATCAAGCATGAGTAAGACCAAGGATTTTGCTAAGCTCCCTATCTGCACCAAGAACAATTTTCCTATGTGGAAGGAAAGAGTTAAGTTCTTCATGGAAGCAGTAGACCCTCGGATCTTCATGATTGTGGAAGAAGGTCTGCATGTTCCTATGACTGCATTAACAATTGACCCAACCAAAAAGGTCCCAAAGAAGTTGATGGACTTGGATAAGGACGAGATTGCACTTGTCTCCCTGGACAAGAAAGCTAAAAATATTATCGCAAGTACAGTCGATGACTCAATGCTGCAGAATCTAATTCACTGCCAATCAGCTAAAGAGATGTGGCAGTCCCTAGTTACTTTAATGGAAGGTACTGAAGAAGTGAGGGATGATCGGAGGTCCCTACTGAATCAGAAATATGAAGCCTTCCGACATGATCACAAGGAACCCATAGCTGACACATTTGAAAACTTCTTTAAGATAGTCAATGGACTGAGAGTGTATGGCCGAGTCTTTACTAATGGGGTGCTGAATGATAAGTTTCTGAGATCTCTCACCAAAGAATGGGACAATAAAGTCTGTGCCATCCGAGAGTTTGGCAGACTAGCAGAGAAAGATCCACAGAATCTATTTGGCAAGCTGATGTCCTATGAACTGCAAATCAACTCCAGAAAAGCCGAAGAAGAGATAAGTCGCTTCTCCTAAAAGAGAAGTCGGTTGCTTTAAAGGCTGACAGTTCAAGGAAGGGCAAAGCTGCCTCGCCAGCACCTCCTCAAGAAGTAAGTGAAGAAGAAGGCTCCGAGCAAAGCACCTCAGGCTCAGAACTATCTGAAGGAGAGTTCTCTTTGCTTTCGCGGCAGTTCAAGAAATTCTTGAATAAGAAGAAGCAATGGAGAGGCAAAGATGCCTCATACAGAAGATCACGACATAACGGTGATCTGCGAAAGAATGGCTCGAGCAGCCATGACAGGTATAACTCCAAACAGAACAAACAAATTTCAACTGACATCGTTTGTTATTGTTGTAATAAGCCAGGTCACGTCATCGCGGACTGCCCTCACAAGAAGAAAGAGGGTGGCAGAAGAGAGGAAAAGAAATCTTCATACCACAAGAAGAGGACAGAGAAGAGCTTATTAGCCAAGAAGAGCAAAACTCTCAGCGACTCCGACTCATCTGAGTCGAGTGAAGAAGAGGAAGCTTACTTCGGGCTCATGGCTCACTCTGATGATGAACAAGTCCCCCAGTTCACTAGGGAGGTAAAATCTCACATTCCTCTCTCTGAATCTGATGATGATAATGAGCAAGAGGGCTATTCCTCTGAAGATGAATCTGAACTCATGGGACAGTATAAGGAGTTACTCACGGCTTACGAAAAATGTCGCAGAGTCGTGAAAACTCAAGCCAAAGAAATAAAATCTCTACAGGCTAGTGAGAGAAGTTTGAGGGAAGAAGTCACCAAGACTAATTCTCTTCAAGAGAACTTCAATGCTGCTATGGAAGAATACAATCAAGCTCTCAAGCACCTCGACCTTAAAGATGAAATCATCAAAGAATTGGAACAATAACTCGAGGCTGAGAAGAAACTTGCTGAGAGTTTCTCCAAGCCTAAGACAGTTCTTCCACTAGTTATTGAGTTCTCAGCTAAGGCCAAGGGTGCTGGTATAGGCCACATTGGTGCCTCTAGTAAATCTTCTAGGAAAAACATGGACAAGAGAAAGAATAAGGCTGCACAGAAGGCTCTAGCTGAAGAAAAGGGGAAAGCTCCCTTGGAACCGGTATTGTTCAAGAAAGTTATTTTTCCTACGAACGAACTTGACTATGAGTCCACCTATGGACACTTCTCTAGGCCGATCCCCGAGAAGCCTAAGTCAAGATACCAAGTTTGGACTCGTCCTCGTAACTTTGGAGAGAGTGTCTTTAAGGCCCCTTATGAAGAGATTCAACTTCAAAGCTATGGACCTTATGCTCATGGTCATAACATCAAGAAGACACCAAAGTTAAAACGTATTGTGGAAAAGCCTATGAAGGAGAAGACTTCATGTAGCTGCCATCATCATGAAGCTTCTTCCTCCAAGAGTGAAGTTCCTGCTAGACCATTACTTAAGAAAATCAAGCAGGAATACACTAGGCAAAGATATAACAGGTTCGACTGTTGGTGCTGTGGCAAAATTGGTCATTTTGGCATCGATTGTTGGTTCAATCCTAGAAATGTTGCAACCCCTCAAGTTTGCAACGTGAGAATGACCACTCATGAGGCTAATGCTCGTAGGGGGAGTATTCTAACTCGAGACCAAGGACCCAAACTTGTTTGGGTTCCTAAGGCTAAGTGATTGTAATTGCAAGTATGTCCAAAGACCACCAAAATGCCAATCTGGTACTTGGATAGTGGATGCTCTCGGCATATGACCGGGACAAGAAGCCTACTCCAGAATTTCACCTCAGTCTGCAACGGACCAAAGGTCATCTTTGGAGGTTCAGATCGAGGAATAACTAAAGGCTACGGTATGATTACTAACGGTAGCATATCCTTTTCGGATGTAGCCTATGTTGAAGGATTGGAACACAATCTCATCAGCATAAGCCAACTATGCGACAAAGGATACGTGGTTGAATTTCATGCTGACATGTGTTTGATAAAATCGGTTGAAAACATGGAAACTATTTTATCAGGCACTCGAAGCAGAAATATTTTCTGTTTAAACTTCATTTGTATAGACTTGTCTACACCAGTATGTCTTTTAGCAAAAAGTAGTGCATCTCTCGCTGACCAATGGCACAAGAGACTAGCACATATTAATTTCAAAACTATTAATAAACTATTCTCACAAAACTTAGTGCGTGATGCACCTAATGTCAAGTGCGTTATGGACAGTCTTTGTCACGCCTGTATCAAAGGCAAGCAAACAAGGAGTTCATTTAAAAGCATAATAGGTAAGGATTCCAATAGAAGCTTACAGCTTCTCCATATGGACTTGTTTGGTCCACTACAAGTTAGAAGTTTGGGAGGTAAGGAATATACGTTGGTTATTGTGGATGATTACTCGCGCTTTGCGTGGGTGTTCTTTCTGAAACACAAGTCAGACACCTTCAGTACTTTCACTAGTTTTGTTAGGCAAATCCAGAATGAATACAACTGTTCCGTAGTCAAAATCAGAAGTGACAATTGAACGGAATTCAAGTCTGGAGCCATGACAGAATTCTGCGAAAGTCAAGGTATCTTTCATGAGTTTTCCTCTCCTCGCACTCCACAGCAAAATGGAGTAGCTGAGAGAAGGAACAGAACACTCATAGAGGCTTGCCGGACTATGTTGAGTGATGCCTCACTTCCAGAGTATTTCTGGGCTGAAGCCGTCAACACCGCTTGTCACGTGCAAAATCGAGCTCTCATCAAAAAGAACCATGATAAGACTCCTTACGAACTTCTAAAAGGCAGGAAACCAACCATTTCATATTTTAGAATCTTTGCCTGTAAGTGCTTCGTACTTAACAACGGCAAGTATCGCACTACCAAGTTTAGCGAGAAAAGCTTTGAAGGTATTTTTGTAGGTTATAGTAGCCATAGTAAGGCCTATAGAGTATTCTATAGAAAAACTATGGTGGTAGAAGAGGCGATACACCTTGTATTTGATGAGATGAGTTTGCTGCAAAGCAACTCTTCTAGTGTGCTCATTGAAGATGCAGGTACCAAGATGAAGGAACTTAGCTTGGATGAGCCTACTCAAGATAAAGATGAGATGTTCATCAAGATCACCTCTACAACCCCTATTGGAGAGGTAGATGATCAAGATGAAGAACACATCCCAGCTGAAGATGCAACACCAGTGGCTGAAGAGATCCCAGATGCAAGGACTCTAGAGTTCAGACACTTGAAGGATCATCCCTTAGATCAAATCATAGGAGATCCTCAGGATGGTGTCAGAACCCGGAGAGGTACAACTAACGAGAATTTATTCTTGAGCTTTCTATCACAGGTTGAACCTAAGAAGTTCGAGGAAGCAAACTCGGATGCATCCTTGATACTAGCCATGGAAGAAGAGTTGAATCAGTTCAAACATTGCAAAGTTTGGAAACTTGTTACTAGACCCAAGAGTAAGAATGTCATCGGGACAAAATGGGTCTACCGGAATAAGATGGACGAAGATGGAATAATTATAAAGAATAAAGCAAGACTTGTCGCCAAGGGCTATCGTCAAGAAGAAGGAATCGACTTTGATCAAACATATGCTCCAGTGGCAAGACTGGAGACGATCAGGCTATTCCTTGCTTATGCTGCACTTAAGGGCTTTACAGTCTATCAAATGGATGTAAAGTCTGCCTTCTTAAATGGTAACATTAAGGAAGAAGTGTATGTAGAGCAACCGCCAGGTTTTGTTGATTCAAACTTTCCCAATCATGTTTACTTACTGCAAAAAGCATTATATGGTCTTAAATAAGCTCCCCGAGCTTGGTATGAGACGCTGTCTAGCTTCCTTCTTGAGAGTAAGTTCACAAGAGGAAAGATAGACAGGACATTATTTCTTAGGGAAATAAAAGGCAAGATTTTGCTGGTACAAATATATGTTGATGACATTATTTTTGGCTCTACGGATGACAACCTCTACAAGAAGTTTTCTAAACTTATGCAAGGGAAGTTTGAAATGAGCAGTATGGGAGAGCTGAAGTATTTCTTAGGGCTTTAGGTGAAACAAACTGAGGATGGAATTTGCATCTCACAGACTAAATTCACCAAAGAGCTACTTAAGAAATTCAGAATGGAGAACGCAACCTCTATGAGGACTCCAATGGCCTCAGCTATGTCTCTGGACAAGGATAAGAAAGGGAAACCTTTTGATGAAACCAAGTACAGAAGCATAATTGGGTCCTTGCTCTACCTTACCGCAAGTAGACCAGACATAATATTTTCAACATGTGTATGTGCTAGATTTCAGGTGAACTCTAAGGAATCTCACTACATTGCTGCAAAGCGAATCTTGAGATACCTCAAAGGTACACCAAATCTTGGCTTATGGTACCCAAGAAGTAATGATAGTGAACTAATTGGATTTTCAGATGCAGATTTTGCAGGAAGCAAAGACGACAGGAAAAGTACTTCCGGGACTTGCCAATTTCTCGGAAGGAGATTTATTTCCATGAGCAGTAAGAAGCAAAACTGTGTGGCAATTTCAATGGCTGAGTCAGAGTACATCTCTGTAGGGAGCTGTTGTGCATAGCTTCTATAGATCAAGAATCAATTTGAAGACTATAACATGAAGTTCCAGAACATCCCTCTACTTTGCGACTCTTCCAGTGCAATAGCAATCGCCAACAACCCAGTCTCCCACAACCGGACAAAGCACATAGAGCTTCGATATCACTTCATCCGGGAGCATGTGGAGAATGGAGACATAGATCTACAATACGTCTCCACAGATAGGCAGTTGCAGATATATTCACGAAGCCGCTAGATGAGACCAAGTTCTCATTCTTCAAAACTGAACTTGGGATGCTCAACAAAGAAGATTAGTGGTCTCTATCAATGTCTCAGAGTTAAAAGTTGGTTGAGGTAAAGATCAGTGCTTCGAGAAAAATATTTTGTCAAAGTGACTTACTCGAGTAAGTGTACTCACATACTCGAGTACTTGGAAACAATCACGAGTAGTTACACGACTACACTCGAGTACATTACAATATACTCGAGTAACTCAATATATCTACTCGTGTAGGTAAAAAATTCACTCGAGTACATATTCTTCATACTCGAGTACTTAGTAACTCACTCGAGTACTTCATGATCTACTTGGTCTTCGACTTACTCGTGTAGGTTACAACAGATTACTCGTGTATGCCGATATATACTCGAGTACCTGGAAATTCAAGAACTTTGAAAATCTCATTTTTCTCTTTTCGCACACCTCGATTTTTGCCGCCCCCCATAAGGTATGTTTTATTTTAAAACCCAATCTTAAACCTAATTAGGGTTATGTATATAAATAGAATGATCTCGTAATCCATTTCCACGAAACCTTTCTCGAGTACTCGTCGGCGCTTCGTCTTCCAAGATCGGAATCGGGTCCGAATTGGTTATAGACGGAATCGCCGACCTCTCCGATGACTTCCGAAACCTTCTCATTCTCCTTGACACAGCAGAGCTGTCATTCCTATTACAGACGTCGTGTAAGATCCTATTTTCTGCAGTGGAAGAGTTCTACAAGAATCTAAAGGTCAAGCGCAATGGTACTGTTCTAAAATCCAAGGTCAGTGGAATCAAAATCCGTCTGGACAAAACTTCCTTAGCTACACTATTAAAATTGCCAGTGGTGGATGAAGAAGATGATCTGACTCCTGAAGATTCCGAGAGAACCAGTTTCTTCTATGGAATAAACCCGTATGAAGCATATTCGTTCTGCCGTGCAGATTACAATTCAGAGGGCAAATTCCTTGTGGATGTGATTACCAAAGTTCTTCTATGCAAAACCTATTCCCTCAGAGAAATTTCCCAAAACTTTTTTTGATGTTATGCAAGCCATAGTATGCCGGAAGAAATTCCAGTATGGAATGATGATACTGGACAAGATCAAAGAAAGTGTGAAAAAACCAAGCTATGCCAGGATTATCTCCCTCCTCCTCCATGAGATTAATCCTACAGTGTTTGATTTCTCCAAAGGAACTCCCCTCCATCACATGAAGAAAGTATCCATCTCCTCCATCCAATGATATGAAATCCAACTCAAGAACACTGCCCAAGACTCCAAAGTCTTTATGGATGAAGATGTCCCCATCCCACAGCATGTTGCTAATGACAGGACTCCATCTCCTCCTCTACATCAAGCTACTGACACCCAGGGTGCAGTAGTTGAGGGGGAGCCTGCCTCATCTAGCTCCCAGATTCTGATTACAGAACTTCCCTCCCAGACAGTCAGAGATCCTTCTCCTCCTCCTCCTCCAGAAGATATTCCAATAGATATACAAATTCCAGCAGATAATCAAGTTTCCCAAGAGATTCAAGTTCAACAAGACCTTCTGTCCACAGCTGCAGAGATTGATAAACTCATTGAAGAACTAAGGTCAGACAGTCCCCTACCTCCAGCAGACCCAGTTGTTGGTACTCCTGAGGTTTAGGTATAAGATGAACAGATCCCTCTAAAGGAACCCTCTCCATCCTCAACTCAGTCTCCCATTGAAGAAGCAGAACAACATGATAGTATCATCCTGTCCGATGAAGAGGAGTTATCCCCAGAACCTATTGAGCCTCCTCTAAGGACATTAGCCTTCACTCTCCCCTCCTTCACAGATCCCCTGGATTCAGTAGAAATCACTCCCACCAAGAGAACTGCTAGCTCAGTGGTTGTGAAAGAAATCCCTCCTTGGGCTCCCTCAGTCTCTCAACTCCCTCAGGTCTCTACTTCTCCCAGTGCTCCATCTTCTGCTTCCCTCAGCTCCTCAGACATCATCAGTAAGATTGAGAAGATGCTCTAAGAACAGAGAAATTACTTTGATGAGTCTCTGAAATCAGTTAACAATAAGGTCTCTGCTCTTGAAACTGAGATGAGCAGAGGCTTTGCAGAAATTCAAGCCAACACTGATGAACTTAAATAACTCTTCAAAATAGGTGGAAAAGCGATAGATCACACCATCACCAGCATGGGTGAAGTCAGAAATCAAGCTGAAACAGTGGCACATAACCAGATTCTGCTAGACCAAAGAGCTGAAGCCAATGTGTTGAAAGTTTGTGACGAAGTAGGCACATTCAGAGATGAAGCTATTGAAAAGCTATCTGTAGAAATCAGCAAGGGGGAGAAAATAGTGAAAGAACAAGTTGAGAAAATTTCTGCTGAAATCTCTACCAAGTCTAAAGAGACCCTGGATGGATTAGTTAACACCATGAAAACAGATATTCTAGCCCAGCTACAGTCTGTCAAATTCTACATTTATGACACTGCAGTTTGGGTACATAATCAGAATTTTCCAGAATTCCAGCTCGACCCCTCCATCATTCCTAAAAGCTTAGATCCTCTTGAGGAACATCCTCCATCTGATGCCCAGGTTCATGCTACCATTCCAGAGGCAGTGCCAGCCTTCTCTCCCAGACCTGCTGGAGAGATGTCTGAGCCTCCTCTTTCATATTCTGATGTGTGGAAAGAGGATGTCCCTGCCAGCTCTCAAGGGCACTTTGATCGAGGTACTTCCTCCTCTAGAAGACCTGCTGATCAAGGTGGCCCTAGCAAGAAAAGAAAATATGGTGACGGCGCTTCTGCTAGCCGTTCTGCACCTAAGAGAGAGCAAGCTCAAGCTTCAGAGGGCAGATCAGAGTCAGTACATTCAGAAGTTTGGAGTCCAACCTCCAAATCTTTTATCTTTGACACTCTAAAGCTGGTAACTGATTTTGGGGAAAATAAAGACAATTCTACAGCTACTCAGAATGGAAAGCCTATGATGTATCTCAAATCAAGATCAGATTACATGACAGACAATGGGGATTCAACAATCCAGCAGCTCCTCCAAATCAAAAGACTTATTTTCCTAAACCCTTCAGTTATTTGGAAAGGCAAGAGCTGAAGAAAGCTAAACACCACAGAGAGAATTACCCCTGAAAGTGTTTTGTGGAACTAGAAAATCTTTCTATTTAATATATCTAATTCTGATTATGGTTCCCTTATTTGCTATTATTCTCTGTTTTAGTCATTTTCTATTGCTTGTTGTTATAGATGATCATTTCTTTTCTAGAAATTCATCTTAGTGCAAAGGGTGCTGACTTCTACAAATAGGGGAGATTGTTGGGAATTGTCTTCACAATACCCCAGATTTGTGGGAAGTCAAACCTGAAACTAAGATGAATTAAGTTGTATTTGATGTTGTGTTTAAGTTGTGCATGCAGGACTCTATTGCCAAGTGTAAACCAATGTCAGACTATAGTGGGTCATCAAATACAGGACCATACAATGTAATTCCTCATTGTGTGATCCAAGGTGTTGACTCATGTATAGCCTCTCTATTGGGGTACACTTTGTTTCCATGCACTTGGACTACTGGACTCTGGAGTATTGAAGACTTTCTCAGAAGAAATTTTTTTCTAAGTCCACATACTCGAGTAGTATCTTCTATATACTCGAGTAAGTGACTTAGTACTCGAGTAGATTGGATTACATACTCGAGTAGTTCTCAAGTTACTCGAGTAAGTGTTCTGATCGTACTCGACTTGATCTGGACTTCTCATCTCAGAAAGTTTCTAAGTCCATATACTCGAGTAAATCCATTCATATACTCGAGTACCTCTTTTCCTTACTCGAGTAGGTGTTTGTGTACTCGAGTAGGGCCTTAGTCATACTCGAGTAGTCTCTTAGTTATACTCGAGTATGGCTAACTGTTCATTCTAAATATTTCTAAGTCCACATACTTGAGTAACTTCGCTCATATACTCGAGTAAGTGGCTTAGCACTCCAGTAGATCCTTCTTATACTCGAGTAGACTGGCTTAGCACTCGAGTAGATTTTTCTTATACTCGAGTAGTTTGGATTAGTACTCGAGTAGATGTTTCTACTTACTCGAGTAATCTGTCTAGAGTAACTCGGGTAGTTCTTCAAAGGCACTCGAGTAGTCATTTCTTTTACTCGAGTACATGTTTCTCTTATCTACTCGAGTAGCAGACCTTTATACTCGAGTATCTTATCTAACCCGAGTATGTCGGCTCAGAATTCCAGAAATCGTTAAGTCCAGAATTGACGAAGATTTGAAATTAACTTTTTTTCTGATTGGTCCACGTGTCAATCTTAATTACGATTATGACCATTGGAGATAGCCTATAAATAGGTCTTTTCAGATTTGACTAAAAATACGCGTTTTACAGAGATTATCTTTTAAGAAAGAGAAAATCCCGAAAACCCTAATTTTCTCATCCGCCGCCATTACTGTTTTTGGAAGAAGCTCTGGATCGTCGATCTCACACCGCTGCTATCGATCTCGGTTTCTCCAGCGATCCAGACTCAAGAAGAATCATCTGATCACGTCATGCTTCATCGATCTCTGATATTTCTATTCGATCGTGGTGATTCCAGATTTCAGATCTCCGGATTTCGGTCAAGTCTTCCTCAACCTTGTGAGTTAGTCTAACCTCTAATGCTCCACGCCTTGTTCAAAGACGCCCTTCTTTCTTTTGTTTTGAGTGGTTGAGGAAAGAACTCATCCAAATGAGAAATTCCAAGCCGAAAGCTCTCAACGAAGAAGACAAAGCCAAAGATCCAGATCTGTATTATTTTGTTTGTATTTTTCTTCAAACAATTCCATTGTAGGAGATTTATCTCCTAGTGGTAGGAAGTTCTATCTTTCGAGTATAGATCCGTTTGGGATCGAGTTTTGTAGGAACGTGGTTCCGAGGTGTAGGATTGTTTTTGCAATCCGAGATAGTGGAGTAGCCGAGTCTAGTGATTTGCTAGATCGGTGAGAAAAGTGGACGTACCCAAGATTGGGGAACCACTATAAATCTCTTGTCGTCTGTGTGATTGCTTGATTACGGATCTGTGCTGTGTTATATTTTTTATTCCGCATTTGACACGAAATTCACCTATTCACCCCCCCTTTAGGTGATTTAGGTTGACAACTTAGCGCTCTCAAATGGCGTTGAGGGAGCTCAACTCACTCGATTCCATTTAGACTATGGCGTTGAGTGAGCTCAACTCACTCAACGCCATAATTCCAGAAATTTTTCTATGTACAATGGCGTTGAGCTTAACTCACTCAACGCCATTCAGACTATGGCGTTGAGTGAGCTCAATTTTCTCAACGCCATAATTCCAGAAAATCCTCTCGGTAAGATGGTGTACTCAATGCCAATATGCCAATGACATTGAGTGGACTCAACGCACTCAACTCCCGAACTCCAAATTATTTCTAAGTAAGATGGCGTGGAGTGCACTCAACGCACTCAACGCCATTCAGCCCATGACGTTGAGTGGACTCAGCGCACTCAACGCCCGAACTCCAAATTCTTTCCAAGTAAGATGGCGTTAAGTGCACTCAACGCCATTTAGCCCATATCGTTAAGTGGACTCAGCGCACTCAACGCCCGAACTCCAAATTATTTCTAAGTAAGATGGCATTGAGTGAACTCAACGCACTCAACGCCATTCAGCCTATGGATTTGAGTGCACTCCACGCACTCAACGCCCGAGACCAAAAACCTGTCTAAGTAGATACCTGATCTACTTGTCGAGTCTTGTCGACTCACTCGATGCTTCTCGAACTTGAGTCAACTTGGCCTCTTTTGGTTGACCCCAATGGGTCCTTAGCGCCATATTGGCCTCCATTATGGTTATTGATACCATGATGTGATCATGGAACCAAGTTAAAACCCTAATGTCATGCCTAGGATTGTAATTGGGATTCTACTACTTGCAGACCAAGGTGATTTTCACCTTGGGCCTTGTTCACTCAATCCTCTTGGGCTTTCTAGGGTTTTGTCATGACCTAGTCATGACAAAACCACTCCTAGGGGGTCTAGCTATTTGAGGGATGTTACATTTCGCACCGTGTAGTGGGAGTTTGCAGGTTCTAGCACGGCAGGCTACTGAAATACGGATCCTGGCTGGTATCTAACCCCACCTCTGTATTTTAGAGGGACGGGGTGGGTGCTAGCCCTACCTTGCCTTGTAAGTGATATCATTACAACTTTGATGATCATGTGAGGAATGTAATGTTATATGCACCTGCCAACAGATCATCCTAGCTTATGCCCCTCGAATACTCCTTGGTACCCACAAGCAGTGCCTATAGGAGACCCACCACTGGGTTGATCTTAGAGGAAAGCAATGGTCTCTAAGCGCACCTGTCCGAAAGATTGACCTGGACTGTACTCCAGGCCAAAGGGCTGTAAAACTTTGTCCTCTCATTGGGAGAGGATTGAGTGTACAACTTTTGTAACCCTGTGAGGAAAGAAATGGGCTTTGCACATACCTACCCGCTTGGTTACCTAAGTTTGTAGCTCATTCTTATCTCACAGGTAAAATTCAGACATGGCACGGACTACATATTGGTGTCTACTCAGTCTGTCGATTTTCAGTGGGTTGATCTTACAACTTCAGTGACCCTGTGAGGAAAGCAATGGGCTCTGTGCGCACCTGCCCGCTTGGTCACCTAAGTTGTGAATCATTTTTATTCAATGCGGACTCAATGTTGGTATCCGCTCAGTCCGTCATTTTTCACTGGGTTGATCGCACAGTTTTTGTGACCCTGTGAGGAAAGCAATGCTATATGCACCTGCCCACTTGGTCACCTAAGCTATGGATCATTTTTCAGTTCATACATTATTATTCATTTTCAGTCCGCAAAGCTTGATCTATCAGGCTGCCAGGATACTTGGGTGATGTGGTTTACAGTTTTTGTCACCTTGTGAGGAAAGCAATGGGCCATGTGCGCACCTGCTCGCTTGGTCACCAAAGTCTATAATCCATCTTTCTATGCTCGCACAGTTTATCTATAGTTCTCTCTTAGTTAGCAACATCTACCATCTATCTTTTCTTAGCAAGCAAAAGTTTATCATCAGAATCTTAGTTAATGAAATAGCGGACTGGAATTGGTATTTGCCAAAGTCCATGTCAACTCAACAATATCAATATCTTTTTGGCGAGCTGGAAAATCATATTCGTATCATGTTCAAGATATTACGACGAGCTACAACTAAATCATTTTCCTGCTGTTATATAACCTTGGCAAGCTGTAAAATCAATTGTTGAGGCCTAGATTATTATTAATCTTGGTTATCTTCGAGCTAAGCTTATCTCTAAGCAGACGGCCTAGATTCTAAATGGCGTGGACTAGTTTTCATTAAACTACAGTGGCGATCATTAAGCATGCACATTTCAGACCATTGAAATACAAGAAATGAACAATGAAAATAGCATAAGACGTGAGCTAATCAAAATATTCTTTATATTTAATCAAGTCAAATTTACGACTTTTTAAAAGTTGGCGGCCTCTAAAGCAAGTCCGCCACATCCTTACAAAAAATAAAAACAAAATATATCATTTCACTTCATCGATCTCTTGCTCTTCTTTTCCACAGGAGGAGCATCTGGACATATCCATCAATGTTGACATCAGGAGAATAGCCCTCCGAGTCGCTTCCACGACCATCAGATCTCTCATTATCTGCAAACTAACTATGTGGGTTCCCGTCATCAGAGCTAGTTGAAGAGGCGGACTCGGTGGACTGACTTTCCCTCCGCTGACTTGAACCAGCATCTTCAGCGGCTTCATCTTTGGCTGCGTCTTCTTCTTCCTCTTCTTCTTCTTCCTCTTCATCCTCATCAATCACTGATTTTCCTTTTGCAGCTCGCTCCAGCACCGCAACCTGGTCCTCCATCTCATGGAAGAGATGGAGAAAAGGCATCCTTCCACACCATCCTTTGCGAAGTTGCCTTTGATGAACCGTCTGATAGCGATCTCGACGCTTTCCTTCACATAAGGAAACAAGGCATTTAGGAAGCTATGATTCCCGAGGTCATACACAGTCTGCAGAAAAGCAAATCAAGTCAGGTCGCCGCGGACTTAATATGGAGACCGCTGTGAATACAAAGCTTACTGTCGCCTCCTCCTTCTGAAGAGCAACCTTCTTTTCTAATTGCTTATTTCTTTCTTTTAGTGATTTCATTCCCTCCTGAAGTTGCTCATTCTCCTTGAGCAGGTCTCTTGTAAAGCCGCCCAGGAAGTGGCTCGTCACCACGCTGTTCGCGCTGGCCTGTGCGGCTAGCAGAGGAAGCTCGGCAGGAGGGACATTTTTCAGGTCGCACAAGTTTCGCCTCCCGTAGAGCGCGGAGGTAGCAACTTATGCGTGGCAATATAATCTTGGACTCCTCTAAGAGGGAAGCACGGTGGAGAGGCGAACATGATTATTTTTGCTATGTCAGTGGATCATCGGGTTTCCTCGCAGATCTTTCTAGCTTTTTCCAAAGCTTTGCATATCAAAGCTTTAAGAAGAGGAGTAGCCCGTGGCGGGATCCCCCTCCTTTATTATTTTTCTTGCAATCTCTTTCTTCCTTTCCCTTTGTGTAGGGGTCAGGCCGCTTGGTGTTTGAGGTGGATTCACTGTTACCGCCAAGATCGCTGCATGAAAAGGAAAATTCAATCAGTTCATTGCAGGTCGCAGAGAATATAGCTTACTCTCTCGGCGAGCTACATTGTCTGAGTTTGCCAGCAACTGTATGTAGTGTTCAATGTCAAGCCTTGATCCCACCAAGAAGTAAACAATTGCGGTCTCCATAGCATCAAGCTTTACACTTTTGAAGGCGGAGTCCGCGCGCTCCTGTGGATGAGTGTGCGCAAACCCCAGGTTGCCTTCAAAGATCAGATACCTTGAGGTCCAGTTATGGATCTTATTCGGCAGGCCCATAACCTTCATTCCTCTGCAGTAGAAGTAAATCACACCCTTGTATGATCGTCCTCCAGTCGGTGTTATTGAGCGGACTGAAAAGGTTTTCCTGAAAATGTTTAAAGAGAAAGCCATCTTCTCAGATCGCAAGTAAGAGATATAACTATAAATGACGGCTAGGGTATTCGGCGCAAGCTACCCTGGCACCATGTCGTAGTGTTCAAAAATTTCAACAATCTCCCATAGTAGAGGGAACTTGAATCCACAGTCAAAATTATCAATGGACGATGCGATCTGAGTTGCAGTGAAGAAATTGATTCTTTCTTGATCCTCTGGAAGGAGGACATGCACAAGCGAGTCCTCCATATGCTTATCAACAAAGGCCTCAAAGTCGGCCTCGGTCAGCTTACCTTTTTTGTGGTCGACAGCATGGAAGGCGACCGCTGCATCAGTTCATGCGGAGACCATTTTCTGAGACCTTAAGGACTTCTGCTTCGATCGCATTTCCTATAAAGAAGAAAGACTTGAGCACTATTTATAGAACTTGGGTCAGACATCTTTTCAGCCAGGACGCACAGCTTGATCTCTCAGTCTGCATAGCTTGCTATCGATCCAACCTCTTTTAATCAAAGATCACGGACACAAAGTCAGTCCGCCCAGCTCGTTGTGTTTTCAGTGTTCTTAAAAGCAATTTTCAAGCACTTCAAATAAAAATATGTGGACACAGAATTAGTTCGCAAGATCGCATAGATCACAATACAGTTCAATAAAAAACAAAGCAATGTTCAAGCACCGACAAATTATACATCAAATATCAAATTGTTCGAGACAAAAGCGGACTTAGCGGTCTCTATGGTCAGGTCGCGCTGGACGCTCCTGCCTGTCCCTACAGAGATGCGTCGCTTGGGAGCTTCCTTGAAGTACTTCACCATACATCTGGTAGATGAGGATGTGCATGGAGTTGAAGGTTAGGTGCATGTGCGCGGCCTCCCGGTCCACCTTGCTTAAAATAACCATGGGCTCAGTTGTCGGCATGGACACCTCTTCTACGGCGGGCTGATTGCCTTCTGCAAGAGCCGGAGCCTTCGCTGGAGCAGTGCGATCTGGAAATCGCGGCCTCTCTATAGGGACTTCGGCACCTCGTTGGATCCTTCCTTCTAGCACAAGATTAAAGTATTTCCCCTTGTAGTGGCGGGCATCCTCACCAAGCCGCCACTTCTCCTTGTCGTTCTTCTCAAGAGCCATTGAAATGCTGGCAATCTTGTCCTACAGAGCTTGTTCTCGCTCTATTCTCTTCCTCAACTCACCTCGAATGTCTTTTATTTCATCTTCAAATTTCTTCTTTTCAAACATTGCTTAATTATCTAGGCTGGATTGCTCGCCTTATGCGGACTCAATAAGTGAGATTGCGTCAGATCGCTCTGAAATATTTACTTCTAGAGATAGCATGATCTCACCAGGTTCAGCAGGGCTAGACGGCAACTTTCGTCCTGAAATAAAGGAAGCAAAGTTCAAATTTAAATCCATGTCGCAGTGGACTCAAAATGCAAAGAGTAAAGTCAAACTTTTTAGCAATCATCGCGGCGATATGGCGATTTTCGAAAACAGGCCACCTCACGTGCTCCGGATCAAAGGCACTTAGACGCTTTTTCCATTCTCGATGGACTCTTGCTCTCTTCTCGACCGTCATTCTTCTTGAAGAAACTATGTCATCTGTCTCAGTGATGATCTTTATCAGCCTCGACTTCCGCTGGGGCGACTTATAAAGCCACTGATGCTTAAAGTGCTTAAGCGCCGGTTGGAGTTTACCTGACCACAATAGCTCAGCAGCAGCCCACAGATCCTCAGCTTGCATGTCCGCAGAGATCTGCTTTAAGGCTGCCTCCACTTTGGCGTTCTGGGCGGCGATCTTTTCCTTCTGTGCAGCGATCTTCTCCCTTAGCTTCTCCTTCTCATCTCCTTTAGTTGTAGATGTGGAAGGGTGGTCGCTAATCTTAACCCCTAAAATCTCGACTTCAGGCTGCAACACCTCCAACAAGGATTAATTAATGGCATCAAGTTGGTCATTATCTATAGAGTTGAGTATCTCAACAGTAGATAGACTAACCGTGGACAGGGAATCATTTCCCATGATTGCAGCCTCCGGAGTAATGAAGCCAGTCTCGGGAACTTCCTTATCTCATGGCCTGTACTGCAAGCTTGCTGCCCTAGTTTGCACGAAGACATTCTTCTCCTTCATGGCATGCAACTTCTTCTCAACTTGCTTAGCAAGTGAATACTTGTCCCTCTTCCTCTTCTTCTTTTTAGAGGGGCCTTCTTTCTCAGTCAAGTCCGCAGCGACCTGCTCTAAGTTTTGCTGACTCTCGCGGACTGCCTCTGGATTGATGATGACCAAGGTCTGAGAAAGCACCTCTTTCTCATCTTCTTCTCCAGCAGATCGCTTATCTTGATCCAGATCGACGACAGGCTGTTGGACATATAATGAGGAAACCTTGTTTTCCGTGTTTATGGACAACATGAGTGTTCCTGAAGCAGACGGGTACATGTCCATGTCCGCTGAGTCTGCGGGTTTTGATTATCAGTCATCGCGGGCGGGTTTAGCGCTTCATCCGCAGTTTTTGGTGGATTCACATTATGGGAAGTGGTGGCTTCCGCAGACTTCTTGCGAGCAGATTCATCAATATGGAGGACTATCTCAACTACTGGCTTATCCCTTCGGCAGGTTTCTCCAACAAGGTGAATAGTCGCTCCACCTCTTTTGACTACTTTCTTGGTCTTCATCGGCAGCCTGGGCTTCTCCCCCGTTGAAGAAAGGCTACCGAAGAATGCTCCTATCCCAGTCATCGCGGATTGTAATGCGTAGACCTCAAGTGGTGAAATGACCTGTGGCGGTGATAGCTTTTGGTAAATGCAGAGCTTCCAGCGATATTTATAGCACTGACAACATTAATGAGGGTTGTGGACTCGGTAGTTAAGCAAACATTTTCGAAGTTTTCTGAAACTTAAAAATGTGCGGGGCATCAGATCATAACAAAACATTCTCCTAAGCATCAGATCAAAAATTATACTGTCGGATATTACACTTCACCATCTCATTATTGTTGAACTGTGGCCCATTGTATGTGATAATAGCCATTGGAATTCCGTGCTGGCAAATTATATCACCCTAAATGAAGTTCTTTACAACCTGAGTTGTTGTTTTAGCCAATGCCTTGGCTTTTATCCACTTGCTGAAGTAATCAATCATTACTATGATGAAGCGCCACTGTCCACTTGCCATGGTAAAAGGACCAAGGAGATCCATTCTCCATACTACAAAGGGCCATTGTGTTGCAATTGATTTGAGCTTTTGAGCTGATTGATGTTGAAGTGGAGCGAACTTCTGGCACTGAGCACATTTCTTTGCATAAGCTTCTGAATTCTTCTTCAAAGTAGGCCAGAAATATCCTTGCCGGAGGATTCTCCTTTCGATGGTCCTTTCTCCTGAGTGACTTCCACACTCACCAGAATGAAATTCTTGAAGCACAGCAGAAGCCTCTTCTTCTGAAACACATCTCTCCATTATTGACAGGAAGTTCTTTCTATACAGAATGCCTGATATCAGATTGTAGTAAGCTACTTTGATTCAGAATTTTTTCTTATCCTTGATCGATGGATGAAATTTTCCTGAAGATGGGTAGACGACAAATGGATCCATCCAGGAGGAGCGTTGATCAATTTGCATCATCTCTTCTTCATCTACTATCGGGCGGAAGAGTTCAGAAATTGTTCCTCCTGATGGAAGTCCATGCTTGGCAAGAACATTTGCTTCTTCACTTTTAGTTCTCCTGATATGGTCGATTGTAAAGCTCTTGAATTTGAAAACTTCAATCTTGACTAGAGCAAGGTACTTTTTCAAGATTGGCTCTCTTGTCTCAAAGTTGCCCAAAACTTGTGATGTCATTACCAGAGAATCAGTTTTTATGTGAACGTGTACAATCCCAAGTTCCCTTGCAAGCTTTAAGCTGGTCAATAAAGCTTCATATTCTGCCTGATTGTTTGTAGTTGGAAAGAAAAACTTTATCGCTTGCTCTAACTTGATGCCATTGGGGTCAATAAGAACTACTCTTGCTCCTGAGGAGTTTCTGTCTGAGGCCCCATCAACGTAGATATTCCAAGCTAAAGGATATCTTTCTGCTTGACCAGAGCTAGATTCTGTTGTATCAATCAAGAAGTCTGCAAATACTTGAGCCTTGATGGCTGTTCTTGGCACATAAGATATTTCAAACTCACTCAGCTCTATTGCCCATTTTGCCAATCTCCCTGAATGCTCTGGCTTTTCCAACACATTTGTCAAAGGTTGATTTGTCACCACTTGAATTGCATGTGCCTGGAAATACAGACGGAGTCTCCGAGCTGTCATTACTAGTGTTGAAGCCAACCTCTCCAAAATCATATATCTTATTTTTGCTCTTTTGAGGATATGGCTAACATAGTAAACTGGAAACTATCTTTTGTTCTCTTCTCGAACAAGAACTGAGCTGACTGTCTTCGGGCCAACTCCCAGATATAAGAACAACATTTCCGCTGATCGGGGGCTCTGTATCAAAGGTTTTGAGGTTAACTATTTATTCAGCTGCTCAAAGGCTTCTGAACATTCTTCAGTCCACTCAAATTTGGCTGCTCCTCGAAGAGTCTTAAAGAAAGAGGCACTCTTATCTCTGACTCGCGAGATGAATCTCCTAAGGCCTGCTAACCTTCCTCCTAACTGTTGAACTTCTTTGGGTGACTTAGGAGGTGTCATATCAAGAATAGCTTTAACCTTATCAGGATTAGGGGCAAGTCCTTCTAGAGTAAGGAGATGGATAAGAAATTTCCCCTTACTCGCCCAAAAGGTGAACTTTAATAGATTAAGTTTCATCTTATACTTTCGCAGAGTATAGAACGTCTCTGCTAGATCATGCAGGTGCAAAGAGAAGGATTTACTTTTGATCAAGAGATCATCGACATACACTTCAAGGTTTCTCCCTTTCTATTCTTTGAACACATGTTCAATCATGCGTTGATACGTCGCATCGGCATTCTTAAGCCCGAAAGGCATCATGTGGTAACAATAACAACTGTCATTCGTGATAAAGGAAGTATGAGGATCGTCGTGCTTATGCATTCTAATTTGATGGTAACCAGAGAATGCATCTAAAAAACTCATAAAAGAATACCCAACCACGGAATCAACTAAAGAATCTATCTGAGGCAAGGGGTAACAATCTTTAGGACATGCTTTATTTAATCGCGTGAATCTAAACACATTCACCATTTTCCCCTTGGTTTTTTAGCCATTACAATGTTAGATACCCAGGAGGGATATGTAATTTCACGGATAAATTTAGCCTTGAGGAGCTTTGCAACCTCCTCTATAATTGGATCAACAAGATTGGTTGCCACATCTCTTTTCCTCTGTCACACAGGCTTAAAATTTAGATCAATGTTGAGATGGTGGCAAGCGACATCTGGATCAACTCCCGGAATGTCCTCTGCTGACCAAGCGAAGACATCCAAGTTCTCTAGCAAGCAAGAGATCAACTCGGCTTTCTGATCTTCCGGTAGCTACGAGTTGATGGAGAGCTTCCTCTCCTCCCCTTCAATAATGGGGACTCCTCGAGTCACTTGGGCAGGTTCGAGGTGAGTTCCTTCTATGTCATCAGCTGCCTCTGAACTGGAAGAAACTTCTTGGTGTTATAGCTGGTAAAGTGGGAGGATTGATTTTAGTCATGTTGACTGTGCGAACATTATATTCCCGAGCTTTCTTTGGGTTGCTCCTGACTTAATATTGCTGGACATCAACGTTTAACTTTATTGATAGGTAGTATGCTGATACCACCGCTTGATACTTGTTGAGTAGAGGCCTCCCAAAGATATCATAAAAGCTGCTTGGAGCATTGATTATTATGAACTTGAACAATTTTGTTATTCCTGCAAGTCTCACTGAAAGTGTGACACTTCCTTCAAACTCTTTTATTTCTCCAGAGAAGCCGTAGAGTGGCCCTTCGGTGGAAAGCATAGGCTTTCAGGTCTTTAGGGCCTCAATGGTTGACTTGAACAGAAGGTTGATAGAACTGTCTGTATCAATCAGAATCCTGTCCACTATATAATCCTCGATAGCTGCCTCGATCACAATAACATCATTGAATGGGTTGGAAGTTGGAGTAAGATCATCCTGGCCAAAAGTGACATTTCCCCTTGATGGAGCAGAAGAAGCAGAAGTGACCTCTGCTCGAGAGACCCTTGCAATTGAAGATATATTAGTTTATTTAGTCTCTGCTCCACCATTAATGCAAAAGAGCCGCCCAAAGTCTCCTTCATCATCTGCGTCAATGCATTCACTCTGAATGTTGATAGGCCCCATACGGCCAACATCCTCGATCTCTTCACATTCCCAGTGGGCCTCGGCCACCTCCTTTCCCTTGGAGTTGGACGGTTTGGATGAGGCATCCTTCTTGCCCAAATCCTTCATCTTGCATTCAGCAATCAACTTCTCAACCAGGTGACAAAGGGCTCTACAATTTTTGGTCAAATGTACCTTATCTTTGTGGAACTCGCCGAAAAGATCAAAGTTCATGGGCCTCCACACTTTCTGAGGTCCTTGCTTCCTGTCATCAGACCTCCTCTACAAAATCTAGACGACCTCGTCAATGCTCAGGCCCAGATCTACAAACTCCTTCGCGGATTCACTGCAATGTTGCCTTGGAGTGGGCAGAGCATCTTGGTGGATGGGTAGAACTTAATCTGGTAAGGCGGGAGCGGTGGCCAACGACAGTTTCAAATACCGAAACTTTTGATGGCCAAGAAATTGTTTCTTGTGGCGGAAATGTCGCCCCTCTGAGCAGGAGGCTGATAGTCGGGGCAAGGAGGCTTGGAGTGCCGATGATCAGCAAAAGAACTAGAAATATCCCTTCCTTCAGCCTTCGTTTTCAGAGATGAAATGTATGTTGGGTTTGCGTTCTCGCCTTCAAAGAACCGATTGACCAAGGCAATCAACTCATGATAAGTTGTCGGCGCCTTGTTTGTTGCCTTGAACTTCAGAGGGCCTTCCCGGAGGTCGTGAATTAGAGCAAATTTGTAGTAGTTGGGGTTAACATTCTGTACCCCCTGAATCTCCTTTTGGAAGCGGTCAACGAATTGGGTAGCTGACTCATTATCTCTTTGCATGATACTGAAGAGGGCAGCCGGTCTATCTTTCCTCTTCTTTGAGGTTGCAAACCTCAACAGAAGCTAGCTGCGGAACTTTGCAAAAGAAGAAATTGAGCCCAATGGCATCTCATAGAACCACTCTCTTGTTTGTCCATTGAGGGTGGTAACTAAGAGTTTGCACTTGATTGCGTCAGAGAGGCATCTCAATGCAACGGCCCCTTCGTAGGACTGTAGACGGTGTTGGGTATTGTATTAATAATAACCTAGATTTATATTAAGTAACCCTTGAACTAAGATGAATTAGGTTGTATTTGATTTCCTGTTATATTTATGTGTTTGCAGGACTTACTGCCAAGTGTAGAACAATGTCAGTCTATAGTGGGTCATCAAACACAGGACCATACAATGCAATTCCTCATTGTGTGATCCATGGTGTTGACTCATGTGTAGCCTCTCTATTGGGATACACTTCATTTTCAACCACTTGGACTAATGAAGAAAGAATTATTGCTGATTGGAATGAAGGAGAAGAAGTTTCATAAAGCTGAAAATATTCTAAGTATTTTACTTGAGTGGATTCATTGTACTCGAGTAGAAACCTTAGAAGCTCTCGAGTAGGTCATGTCTGAAACTAGAGTATAGGAAGTGGTTCTCGAGTAGCCTTAATCTAGCTCTCGAGTAGCCAAGTTCAGTACTCGAGTAGACCTTATCTAATTCTCGAGTATTCAGTTTTTAGTCTCAGAAAAGTTTCTAAGTTAAGTACTCGAGTAGTCTAGCCGAGTACTCGAGTAGTTGAGTAGCTTTATTCGAGTGATAGAGTATAGTTCTGGAGAAGATTCTAACCTCACTCTAGTTGCACATCCTTGTACTCGAGTAGTTCGTTTAGTACTCGAGTGATCGATTTTTTTATCCATAATTTTCTCTAAGTCCAAGCTCTCGAGAAGTTTAAGTCTACTTCTCGAGAAGTATATCTAGCACTTGAGTGATCTCTTAACCACTCGAGTGATGTCTTTCTCTATCCAGAATTTCCAGAAATACCTCATCTCGAGTAGTCAGAGCCATCCACTCGAGAGCTAGTTATTTCACTCGAGAAGTACACTTCTTACTCGAGAAATGTTGAACCGTTTTTAAGAAAATTCTTTCAGTCCCTGACAGATCTAATTTTTGATTCTGTTATATGACTAGTCCACGTGGCCATCATTAATGACGATTATTACCATTATGGAGATCTTATAAAAGGTCCAATCATTATTACTAACCCTAAGAGTGTCATTCTAAGTTTCTGGATCGGGCTGACATTTCTAATTTCTATAGAAGCCGTCACACGTCTTCAAGATCGCAAAAGGCATTTCTTTCGATCCAGATCGATTTACAGATCAAGAGTTTCATCATTCTCCATCTACTCCTTGATCGTGTGAGTCAATGTTTCTCAGAACAGATCTAGCCGAGCATCTTCTTCTACAATTTTTGATAAAGCCGCAATATTCATGAAAGAAGTCCTAGGGAGAGATTTTCAGATCTGAGAAGATTATTGTTTGTACTATACAATTTCTTTTTAATCGTGTAGGAGATTATTCTCCGAGTGTAGGAGATTTGTTCTCCGAGTTATAGGAATTTTTCATCTTCCGAGTGTAGATCCCTTTTTGGATCGAGATTGTAGGAACGTTGTTCCGAGTGGTAGGATCGTTTTGATCCGAGATTAGTGGAATAGCCGAGTCTAATGCGTTGCCATATCGGTGAGTGGAAAGTGGATGTACCCAAGATTGGGGAACCACTATAATTCTTGGTGTCATTTGTGAATGCATTTTTATTTCTTGTGCTTAGATCGCTAAAGTTTTTATTCCGCAAAAAGTAGCACAACTCAACCATTCACTCCCCTCTAGGTGATTTAGGTAGACAACTTAGATGTTTTTCAATTGGTATCAGAGGGAGGTTGATCATTAGAAGGTTAACACCTTGATCAGATCTTCCCCAAGTTGTCTTTGAGTTATTCAAGCATGGACAGAGCCAAGGATTTTACCAAGCTTCCTTTGTGCACAAAGAACAATTTTGCTATGTGGAAAGAAAGGATAAAGTTCTTTATAGAAGCTGTGGATCCAAGGATCTTCATGATTGTTGAAGAAGGTCCTTATGTTCCCATGACTGCATCCATTATAGATACTACAAATCATGTTCCTAAGAAGCTGATGGATCTCGACAAAGATGAGATTGCACTTGTCTTCTTAGATAAGAAAGCAAAAAAATATTATAGCAAGTGCAGTCGATGATTCAATGCTGCAGAATTTGATTCACTACCAATCTGCTAAGGATATATGGCAGTCTCTGATCATCTTGATGGAAGGTACTGAAGAAGTATGGGATGATATGAAAATCCCTTCTGAATCAGAAGTATGAAGCCTTCCGACAAGGACCCAAGGAAACCATTGCTGACACTTTTGAGAACTTCTTTAAGATAGTTAACGGCCTAAGAGTATATGACCCAGTCTTCACAAATTGAGAGCTGGACATCAAGTTTCTGAGGTCCCTAACCAAGGAGTGGGACAACAAAGTCTATGCCATCAGATAATTTGGCAAGTAAGCTGAGACTGATCCTCAGAACCTCTTTGGAAAGCTGATGTCCTATGAACTTCAAATTAATTCTAGAAAAGCTGAAGAAGAGAAGAGTCGATTCTCTCCTAAGGAGAAGTCTGTTGCTCTGAAGGCAGACAGCTCAAGGAAGGGCAAAGCTGCTTCACTTTCCCCTACTCAAGTAGAAAGTGAAGAAGAATCATCTGAGCCAAGTACTCCGGGCTCAGAGCTATCTGAAGGAGAGTTCTCGCTGCTCTCAAGATAATTCAAGAAATTCTTGAACAAGAAAAAGCAATGGAGAGGCAAGGATGCCTCATACATAAGATCATGACATGATGGTGATCGACGGCAGAAGGGCTCAAGTATCCATGATAGGTATAAGTTTAAACCGAACAAACATATTTCTACTGACAAAGTTTGTTCTGTTGTAATCAGCCAGGTCATGTAATTGCTGATTGCCCCCATTAGAAGAAGGAGAGTGGCAAAAGAGAGGAGAAGAAATCCTCTTACTACAAGAAGAGAACAGAGAGAAGCCTGGTAGCCAAAAAGGGCAAGACTCTCAGTGACACTGACTCATCTGAGTCAAGTGAACAAGAGGAAGCCTACTTTGGGCTCATGGCACATACTGACGAACAAGAAGAGCCCCAGATCACTATGGAGGTAAAATCTCATACACCCCTCTCTAAATCTGATGTCTCTGATCATGATCATGAGTACAGCTCTTCTGACGATGAGTCTGAACTCATGGCCTAGTATAAGGAATTGATCAAGGCCTACGACAAATGTCGAAAGGTCGTGAAAACTCAGGCTAAAAAGATTAAGTCTCTAAAGGCCATAGAGAGCTCTCTGAGAGTGGAAATCATTAAGATGTACTCACTCAGAGAAGACTTAGATACTGTAGTTGATGAGTATAATAAGGCTCTCAAGCACCTCGATCTGAAAGAAGAAATCATCAAGGGCTTGGAAGAGCAACTTGAAGCCGAAAAGAAACTTGTTGAAGGTTTCTCTAAGCCCAAGATAGCTCTTCCTCTTATTGATGAAATCTCTGCTCAGACTAAGGGTGCTGGCTTAGGCCATGTTGAGGCTCCTAATAAATCCTCTAGTAGAAATAAAGCTCAGTGAAAGAATAAGGTGGCCAAGAAGGCTTTGGCCAAGGCAATGGGGAAAGCTCCACAAGATCAGATTATATTTAAGAAGGTTATTTTTCCTACTAATAAGTTTGATCTTGACTCCTCCTATGGTCACTTCACTAGGCCTACTTATGTAGAGCCCAAGTCGAGGTACCAAGGATGGACTCACCCTCGAAACTTTGGTGAAAGTGTCTTTAAGGCACCTTATGAAGAGATCACTCTTCAGAGCTATGGACCTTTTAATCATGGTCATAACATCAAGAAGGCTCCAAAAGTAAAGCTTATTGTTGAAAAGCCTATGAAGGAGAAGAAGCCATGTGATTGTCTTCACCATGAAGCTTCTACCTCTAAGAATGTTGCCCCTGCTAGACCAGACTCCCCAAAAGTCAAGCAGGAGGGAGTTAGGCAAAGATACAACAGGTTTTACTATTGGTGTTGTGGCAGAGTTGGTCACTTTGTCATCGATTGCTAGTTTAATCCCAGAATCGATGTTACCCCTCAGATTAACCATGTAAGAAAGACCACTCACATTGTTAATACATGTAGGGGGAGCAAGCTAACTAGAGACCAAGGACCCAAGCAAGTTTGGTTTCCTAAGGCAAACTGACTTGTGATTGCAGGTATGTCCAAAGGCCACCAGAAATTCCATTTGGTATTTGGACAGCGGATGCTCTCGGCATATGACCGGGACTAGAAGCCTACTTCAGAATTACTCAACAGCCATGAACCTACAAAAGGTCATCTTTGGAGGTTCTGACCGAGGAATTACGAATGGCTATGGTATGATTACAAATGGTAGTGTATCTTTTTCGGATGTGGCTTATGTTAAAGGATTGGAACACAATCTCATAAACATAAGCCAAATATGTGATAAAGGATACATAGTTGAATTTCATACTGATAAGTGTTTGATAAAGTCTGTTGACAATTTGGAAATAATTTTATCAGGCACTCGTAGTAGGAATAAATTTTATTTAAATTTTATTTGCATAGACTCGTCTACACCAGTGTGTCTTTTGGCAAAAGATAGTTTGTCTCTTGGTGACAAATGACACAAGAGATTATCACATATTAATTTCAAAACTATTAATAAATTATTTTCTCTGAATTTAGTACGTGATGCCCCCAAATGTTAAGTGCGCTAAGGATAGACCTTGTCATGCATGTGTGAAAAGCAAGAAAACAAGGGCTACTTTTAAAAGCATTATAGGCAAAGATTCTAATAGGTGTCTACACCTACTACATATGGACTTGTTCGGTCCACTGCAAGTTAGAAGTTTAGGAGGTAAGGATTATACGTTGGTTATTATTGATGACTACTCGCGCTTTGCGTGGGTGTTCTTTCTGAAACACAAGTCAGATACCTTCGATGTCTTTACAAATTTTGTTAGGCAGATCCAGAATGAATATAACTGTTCCGTTGTCAAAATCAGAAGTGACAATGGAACTGAATTCAAGTCTGGGGCCATGACAGAATTTTGTGAAAGCCTAAGTATCTTTCATGAGTTTTCCTCTCCTCGAACTCCTCAGCAAAATGGAGTAGCTGAGAGAAGGAATAAAACGCTCATAGAGGCCTTCAAAACTATGTTTAGTGATGCCTCACTATTGGAGTACTTCTGGGTTAAAGCCGTCAACACTGCATGTCACGTGCAAAATCGAGCACTCATAAACAAGAACCACACTAAGAAATCTTATGAACTTCTAAATGGCAGAAAGCCGACTGTATCATATTTTAGAATCTTTGGCTGCAAAAGCTTCGTTCTTAACAATGGTAAGTATCATACTACTAAATTTAGTGAAAAGAGTTTTGAAGGTATTTTTGTAGGGTATAGCAGTCATAGTAAGGCATATAGGGTATTTAATAAGAAAAGCCTAGTCGTAGGAGAATCTATTCATATTGTATTTGATGAGACGAGCTTGTTGCAAAGCAACTCTTCTAGTGTGTTCATTGAAGATGCAGGTTCAAAGTTGAAAGAACTTAACTTGGATGAGCCGACTAAAGAAAAAGGAGAAAAGTTCATAAAGATCACCACTCCAACCCCTATTGGAGAGGTTGATGATCAAGATGAAGAAATCATTCAAGTTGATGAAGTCACTCCTGTGGTTGAAGAAGCTCCAGATGCAAGGAACCTAGAGCTCAGACATCTGAAGGATCGCCCAATTGATCAAATCATCGGAGATCCCCGGGATGGTGTCAGAACTCGTAGTGGTACTACGAATGAGAATTTGTATTTGAGTTTTCTCTCACAGGTTGAACAAAAGAAGTTTGAGGAAGCAAACTCGGACGCATCATGGATTATGGCCATGGAAGAAGAGTTGAATCAGTTCAAGCGATGTCAAGTCTGGATACTTGTTCCAAGACCAAAAGGTAAGAACTTCATCAGAACCAAGTGGGTCTACAGGAACAAGATGGACGAGAATGGAACTATTATAAAGGACAAGGCCAGACTCGTCACTAAAGGCTATCGACAAGAAGAAGTAATCGACTTCGACCAGACGTATGCTCCAGTGGCAAGGATGGAGGCCATCAGGTTATTCCTAGCGTATGATGTACTTAAGGGCATTACTGTCTATTAGATGGACGTGAAGTCTGCCTTCCTTAATGATGACATAAAGGAAGAAGTGTATGTGGAACAACCCCCAGGTTTCGTTGATTGTAACTCTCCTGATTATGTTTATCTTTTATCTAAAGCTTTATATGGTTTGAAACAAGCTCCTCGAGCATGGTATGAGACATTATCTAGCTTTCTTCTTGAGAACAAGTTCACAAGGGGAAAGATAAATAAGACATTATTTCTTAGGGAAATAAAAGGCAAGATTTTGCTAGTGTAAATCTATGTCGACGACATTATTTTTAACTCTACAGATGACAACCTATGCAAGAATTTTTCAAAACTTATACAAGGGAAGTTTGAAATGAGCAGTATGGGTGAGCTGAAGTATTTCTTAAAACTTCAGGTGAAACAATCTGAAGATGGAATTTTCATATCGCAGACTAATTTCACCAAGGAGTTGATTAAGAAATTCGGAATGGAGAATGCAACCTCTATGAGGACTCCAATGGGTTTAACTATGTAAGACCCCTTTTTTTTCCTTTCCTTTTCGACACCGGGGTCTTAGGCCCAGAACCGCCGCCTTGTAGTGACACCTTCGCACCCGGGAAGGTCGTCACTACAAAATGCCGATCTTGCCGGCCAAATCGATCACAACTGTAGAAATAAAATAAGCAAGTCCACAGAAACCACACATGAATAGAAAAATAATCTCCACGAAGGGAGTGTCCACAGATAGAACATATAACAGAAATCACGGGCTTATGCCCGGTACATCATGTCCTCACTACAAATTGCTCATCGTGGAAGCAAACTAATATAACTACTAGTGGTCGGGACTCACAGTACCTACTATCTGGACTCCGGTACTAGACTGTCCGATCTCCAAGCGTGCCGACCTCCGGGGCTGCTCCTCCATGCTGGGCTCTATGGTCCCCTAAAATGATGTTGTTCGAAAACTGTTAGTATAAAAGACAAAGTCATATCATCCCCCGCCCCTTCCCCCATTGCTCCTAAGCACCGAGCGGGGAGAAAGAAAGGGAAGGACATGAAAGTGGAGAATATCAAATAGCAGATGGCAGCGGAACTAAACTAGCAGTTCTAAGGTATAAAAGATGGTAATAATGATTAAAAATTTGAATAAGAAAGTAACCTTAACTTATGTGATTACACATAAGCTAAGGGATCTCTTGCAGGGCTCCTATCGTATAAAAAGTCTCATACCGATTTATACGATAGGGTGTCGGTTTTATAAGCAGGCTTAAATATATAGTACTGAATGAGAACCTTGACTTATAAGCACGCTCGTGCGAACTTATAAGCCAATGGGTCATTTTGCAGGGCCGAATGTATAGAGCATCCCATACCGCTTATATATTAGGTGTCAGGTTATATGCAATGGTTATGCTATGAAATACAATTATTCCATGATGTGAACATGCAAGTGCAACTCACCCACTCGACTCTGTGTACACAGACCTTTAGTTCCCCCTTTCGGAGCCGTTATCTCCCAGGATACCTCCGTAGTGGCAGACGGAAGTGCTTGGTTGGGCCTCGCCCACCTCTAAACCAGTAAAGAACTACCGGTCAGACATATCGTACGCCTCAACGCTTGGTGCACAAAGCGGACTCCTATGTACTCTTGCCGGCTGGCGCACTGGACTTCTGTTGGCGAAGTGCTAACCACACTTGCCGAGTCAGCGTATTGGCGTCGGTGCATCGACCCTCCAATACCGAAGACCCACCACCTTATACCTTTTATGCACATGCAATACTTATGAGTCCAACCAACAACCGAGCCAAAGCTCCCCGGACTATCCCGGTCGTCATCAACCGAGCCAAAGATCACCGGACTATCCCGTCCATCATAATCAACAACCGAGTCAAAGCTTCCCGTACTATCCCGTCCATCAACAATCAACAACCGAGACAAAGCTCGTCGGGCCACCCTGCCCATCACAAACCGTCACCAAGCCAAAGCTCGTCGGACTAACTTGCCCATCACCATAACAACTTGGCTTACTGCCCGAGTGACCCAATCTATCTCCCCGTGATATCGGGGTGTGAGAATGTGAAACCCTAAACTTACTAGTTGCTCTTCATTTTATTTTATGCCTACGACTTAGGTTTAGCTCAGGACTGCCCAAGGTATTCCCCATGAAGGGCTCTCGAGGGCACTAGGAGCTACGATGGGCTGAAGCCTAAAGCTCCATTTCGCAAGACACTTATTCTTATTGGTTGATACCCAATCTCATATCCTTTAACTATTGCATTGGATCTAACCCTAGTATTTTGACACTTCCTCCTACGGGTTAGACGATCTTTCGTCGATCCCGAGCACCATCTAACATTTAGCCAAACCCAACCCCTTACTCATCCTTACTCGAGTTATGAACTCATTCTAAATTATCCAAACCTTCCCTCACTAATCCCGACTCATGTGCCCAACTTTATACTCCGACATATTTTCTGCAGATTTACTATATGCAGACCACTAAGGTTAAATGTCATGTAAAATAGGAAGTACATCAAATAATCATCCAGTACTCCTATAATAATTATTGGTGGTCCATTATGACCTTTATTTCTCAAATCCAGAGATTCACAATTTTTCCTATTTATCTAATAATTTATTAAATTTTTCATGGTAGCCAAAATCTCCAAGTTTGAACAAGAAGTACCAAATATAGACAAGATAAAATTCCTCAAGATTTATGTTATACCCAATATGAAACATTTAACCTAAGATCCAAGGTCTCTTAATTTTTCAGCAAAGTTTATGCCACTAATTTTATTTCAATTGTAACTTGCAATAATTCTTTTAAATAGATAAGTAGGGCAATATTATTTCCAAAAATTCAAGGAAAAATTCAAGCATGATTGCAAGGGCATATAAATGCTCTGGGTCAAATCTCATAAGTGATTAAGAAGTAATAAGTTTCAAACAAATTAATGAACAACTTTCCAAAATTACTAAATGCAGACCACAATTTCCATTATGAACTTTAAGCCCTAAATCCAGAGATCCACAATTTCCCTATTTATTTAATAATTTATTTAATTATTATAGTGACTAAAAGTTCCAATATTAAACATGATGTACCAATTTTAGACAAGATATCATTCCACTAATTTTATATGATATTCAAAATAAGTAATCAACTTTCTCTCCAAAATATCCAAATTTTTCAGTAAGGTTTTGTCCCCAAATTCTTATTTCAATTTATTCCTTAATAATTTATTTAAAGAGATATGTAAGACTATATTAATTCCAAAAATTCAGAGAAAATTCAAGTATGATTTTAAGAGTATATAAATGATTTGGGTCAAATTTCATAATTTATTTATCAGTAGAGAGCCTTAAATAAATTATTGAACAATTTTCTCATTTACCAAGTTTGTGAAGTAAGTACCACAAATATGTATTCAAAAATTTTCATAAAATTCATATATGTCTATGAAGATTAAAAACTTTCTCTTCCAAACTTTCATGACCTACAAAGGGGGAGAGGGACAAAAAATGATCAATTTAATAATTAGGGCATCCCCTTGTGTTACAAATGAAGTACTACAATTATTAACCAAAAAATTTCAATTAAATTATCAGAGGTTCATTATATCCTTATATCCATTCTATCAAAATTTCATCTTAGTTGAAGGAGTTTAACTAGCCTACATCAACCCTACTATATTTGTGCCCTAAACTAGGGTTTGGGTTTGGTGGGTCCCAACCTTCCCAAAATCCCCTAATATTTTCACCAGAGGGTTTTACTTACCCTAGTACCCACCCAACAAAATTTCATGGTCATACAAAGTGTTTTGGCCACATGCCCTTCACAAGGTACAAAAGCCCTCCTTTGGGTTTTACCTAGGATCTTTGGCCAAATCAATTCCAATCCTCCCCATTTTTCATGGGAAGGTTCAAAAAGTTATGCCAAGTTTTTGGCCCAAATTTGAACCTCTGTTGAGGTGAATTGGGCACTCTAAGCAAAAAATACATTTTTGGACCAAAATGCCCTTTTTAAGGCAAGGCTAGGGTTGGCAATATTTAAGTTCAAATCACCTCCAAAATAAATTAAATTTTAACCAGAGCTTAATAATGACACCATACACAACCCACCAAAATTTTGATGGATTTAGAGTTCATTTGACCCCTAAACTAATTTACCCTAGATAAATTAAATTATTTACAAAAACTATAGAAAAATTATCCCCAAAAATTTCCATTTTTGGGCAGGGTCTAGATGTGTGTTAGTGTGACACCCTTCCAAAATTTAAACTTATTTGGGCCACAAATGAAGTGTGGGCACTCTGTTAAATGTCTGTTTAATCATATGTATAGACTCCACCAAAATAAGTGCCCTAGTCAAACCAGGCACCCAAATTTGTTAAAACCAATTTTTTATGAAAGTAGACCCATAGGGCTACATTTCATGTGTTGAAAACTTTCTCTGAGAAAGCCTCTAAGTATTTTTAAAATTTAATAACATTAAATGCAAAAACTGTGACATAAATCAAATCATAATACATAAAAGCTATAGTTTATATTTATCTATCTGCACAAATCTTGGCGCAAATGGACGGAATCCCGTCATCTTCTACCTCCAGCAGACGGCCCAGATTTATCCCGCCTTGGCCGTCTTCCAGCTGCTGCCATCGGCGATCCGGCCACCTCCCCGGCCGGCCACCGCCGCCAACACCTTCGTGGTGGTCGTGGCTATCTCCAGGCGGCGGCACGGCCACCGGGGAGCACTGTTCCGAAGAACCCGACAAGATAACTTTTCATGGAAAAACCATGATTTTGAAAATTTGATTGATCTCAATTGAGCCCGAACCTTGGCCCTAAGGATTCCTAAGATCTGCCCATGCAAGAAGGAGTAGAGGAGGACCTTTTTGGCGGCCTGAAGTCGGGGATCGCCGGAATGCCATGGTGGTGGTGGTGGTCGGGTTTCTTCAAAAACACAGTGAAACAGCTTGGCTTCTTCAGGAAAGTGGTGGGGAATTTTCCTTGGAGTCTAGGGAAGCTTTTAAGATGGAGAGGAGGAGAGTTAGGTGGCTGAAATCCTCCATGCCATTTTTGGCCCAAGTCAAGCTTGGCGGCCATGGTTGGTAGGGTGGAATGCATGGCTCCAACCAGTCAATGACAAGCTGGTTGGATTGGGGCTGCCTTCCTTGTCCTAATGCAATGAATGGAGGGGGTTGGAGAGGGGAGGATGAGCCCAAAGTCCTCCTCCCTTTTCTTCCTTCTCCTTCTCTCTCCTCCATGGTGACTCTTTCTCTCTCCTACACACCAAGCTGAAATTTGGTTCCTACCTAACCCAATGGCAGCTCATAAGTCCATTTTCACTCATCAAAACAAGGTTAGCCCTAATCAAAATGGATTTGAGCTTGAGTTAACCCATTTGGGCTAGCTTGACCCAAACTTGGACTAAGGCCTACTTAGGTCAATTTGTTCCTTGAAGTTTCTTTAATGGGTCCTTGGTGACCCATTGGCATCCCCTAGGGTCAAGGTGGGGTTGGATTGGCCCTTGAAGGTCACTTGACCCTTAACAAGGATACTTTGACCATTTTAGGTCAAGAGTTGACTTTGGTAAACCTAGCCTTTTTGATTGGTCCTAATGGGTCCTTAGTGACCCTTTGGCCTCTCACTAGGGCTATGAGGGTATGTGTGGGGTCCACTTGGCTAAGGGACTGCAATTGGCCCTTGTGTAGGTCAATTTGACCCAATTAGGGTTAGAGTTGACTTTGGTCAACTTAGCTGCTTTGACTGTCCTCTATGGGTCCTTAGTGACCCATTGACCCCTCAATAGGGTTATGTAGGTATGGGTGGGGTCCATTTGGCTAAGAGACTGCAATTGGCCCTTGTATAGGTCAATTTGGCCCAATAAGGGTTACTATCCCGTCCGTCAATAATCAACAACCGAGACAAAGCTCGCCGGGCAACCCTGCCCATCACAAACCGTCACCAAGCCAAAGCTCATCGGACTAACTTGCCCATCACCATAACCACTAGGCTTACTGCCCGAGTGACCCAATCTATCTCCCCGTGATATCGGGGTGTGAGAATGTGAAACCCTAAACTTACTAGTTGCTCTTCATTTTATTTTATGCCTACGACTTAGGTTTAGCACAGGACTGCCCAAGGTATTCCCCATGAAGGGCTCTCGAGGGCACTAGGAGCTACGATGGGCAGAAGCTCAAAGCTCCCTTTCGCAAGACACTTATTATTATTGGTTGATACCCAATCTCATATCCTTTAACTATTGCATTGGATCTAACCCTAGTATTTTGACACTTCCTCCTACAGGTTAAACGATCTTTCGTCGATCCCGAGCACCATCTAATATTTTGCCAAACCCAACCCCTTACTCATCCTAACTCGAGTGATGAACTCATTCTAAATTATCCAAACCTTCCCCCACTAATCCCGACTCATGTGCCCAACTTTATACTCCAACATATTTTCTGCAAATTTACTATATGCATACCACTAAGGTTAAATGCCATGTAAAATGGGAAGTACATCAAATAATCATCCAGTACTCCTATAATAATTATTGGTGGTCCATTATGACCTTTATTTCTCAAATCCAGAGATTCACAATTTTTCCTATTTATCTAATAATTTATTAAATTTTTCATGGTGGCCAAAATCTCCAAGTTTCAACAGGAAGTACCAAATTTAGATAAGATAAAATTACTCCAGATTTATGTTATACCCAATATGAAACATTTAACCTAAGATCCAAGGTCTCTTAATTTTTTAGCAAGGTTTAGGCCACTAATTTTATTTCAATTGTAACTTACAATAATTCTTTTAAATAGATAAGTAGGGCAATATTATTTCCAAAAATTCAAGGAAAAATTCAAGCATGATTGCAAGGGCATATAAATGCTCTGGGTCAAATCTGATATGTGATTAAGAAGTAATAAGTTTCAAACAAATTAATGAACAACTTTCCAAAATTACTAAATATAGACCACCAAGGTTAAATGTCATGTAAAATGGGAAGTACATCAAATAATCATCCAGTACTCCTCTAATAATTATTGGTGGTCCATTATGAACTTTAAGCCCTAAATCCAGAGATCCACAATTTCCCTATTTATTTAATTATTATAGTGACTAAAAGTTCCAATATTGAACATAAAGTGCCAATTTCAGACAAGATATCATTCCACTAATTTTATATGATATTCAAAATAAGTAATCAACTTACTCTCCAAAATATCCAAATTTTTCCGTAAGGTTTTGTCCCCAAATTCTTATTTCAATTTATTCCTTAATAATTCATTTAAAGAGATATGTAAGACTATATTACTTCCAAAAATTCAGAGAAAATTCAAGTATGATTTTAAGAATATATAAATGATTTGGGTCAAATTTCATAATTTATTTATCAGTAGAGAGCCTTAAAAAAATTATTGAACAATTTTATCATTTACCAAGTTTGTGAAGTAAGTACCACAAATATGTATTAAATAATTATCATAAAATTCATATATGTCTATTAAGATTTAAAACTTTCTCTGCCAAACTTTCATGACCTACCAAGTGGGAGAGGGACCCAAAATGATCAATTTAATAATTAGGGCATCCCCTTGTGTTACAAATGAAGTACTACAATTATTAACCAAAAATTTTCAATTAAATTATCCGAGGTTCATTATATCCTTATATCCATTCTACCAAAATTTCATCTTAGTTGAAGGAGTTTAACTAGCCTAATTCAACCCTACTATATTTGTGTCCTAAACTAGGGTTTGGGTTTGGTGGGTCCCAACCTTCCCAAAATCCCCAAAGATTTTCACCAGAGGGTTTTACTTACCCTAGTACCCACCCAAAAAAATTTCGTGGTCATATAATGTAGGACCCCCTTTTTTTTTGAAAACCCGGGGTCTTATGCCCAGAACCGCCGCTTTGAGGTGACACCTTCACACCCGGGAAGGTCGTCACTGCAATGCGTCGATTCTGCCGGCCTTTTCGATCACAATAAGTAGCAAACAAGAAGAGTAAGCAAGTCCACCAGAAGAAAATATCACATAATATATAAAAAAACTCCCCGAAGGGAGTGTCCACAGAAATCATCAGAGAACAAAGGTACTAGAAATATATGGGCTCATGCCAGGTACATCAAGTCCTCACTACAAAAATCACTCAATGCGGAAGCAAAACTAAAACTCTACTAAAGGTCGGGACTCACGGTCTGTTGGAACCCTGGTTCTGATTTGGGCTAGGATCTCTATTAAGTTGTTTGAGTTTAGTTTATTTGTTTTTAGTAGTTTTAAGTTTGTGAAAGACTTAACCCAAATAGGGGAGATTGTTGGTACCCTAGTTTGGATTTGAGTTAAGTCTTTCCTTTTAGATCTTGACCCAAGATTTATCTATGGTCAAAATCTCATTGTTGAGTATTCTCTTTTCCAGTAAAATTCTGGCTAAGTCTTTTTCGGTTCGACTATCGTCGAACGCCGATCGACTATCGTCGATCAGCCGGTCGACGATCGTCTGTCTCTAGCCAGCTCGACGTTCTGCTAGATCGTCGAGCTCTGGTCGACTATCTCTTGATAGATCGACGTTTTCTGTCTTGCCCGAGTCGGTCGACTATATTCCTGATAGCTCGACTATCTCAGTAGGCCGTTCGACGATCTCTAAGGATCGGTCGACGCTTTCTGTTTTGTTTGAGTCGGTCGACTATCTGACTGATAGCTCGACGATCTCAGTAGGTCGGTCGACGATCGTCGAGGATCGTTCGACTATCTTCTGGTCTGCATATGTAATATTATATGCGTTTTATTTGTTGTTTTATTTCCTATATTTTCTGACATGTTTTATTATGGATTATTTAATTGATCTTATGCATATATCTCAAAGCAAACATGCTTCTATATTTATGCATAAGTCAATTCTTTCTGGCAATGTCTTTTGTCTTATTATCTGACTTTATTGTTGCAGCTGTCCTTTATAGCCGTTGGCTGTAAAGAGCTATTTCCGATGTGATTTATCAAACATCCTTTATGAGTCTATTTATTGCAGCTGCTGTAGTTTTCCCTTATATAGGATATATCTGCAAGACTTGTTTTTGTGTTAATTGCAGCCCAGATTCAAGATCTGAGAAGAAGACAAAAGTCTTGCTCTAATAGAGCCGTTGCTGCCGCACCTATTTAAAGAGTTCTTTTGGAGAAAGAAAGAAGACACACGACACACACGAAACATACAAGAAGAAGACAGTGACCAGAAACACACAGACGAAGCTGTAGAACAAATGTGAAAGAAGACTGCTACCATCAACATTCAGCAGTCTTCAAGAAAGAAAAGATACAGCTGCTCACAGCAATATCTATCCAACTGTGAAGATATCTCTTCTGCTCTTCCTCAACCTGAGTGCTCCTGTTCCAGGAAGATACACTCAGAGTTTCTCTGAAGAAGAAGAAGAAATAAGGAAGCTGAAGAAGAACATCTAAATCCAGATCTCTAGTCTTCTTCAGGCCTTACTCCTTCAGAACCTCGTGACAGTATTCTGTCATAAGTTCTGAAGAGTCTCTTATGCTTCTCTAATCTGTTTTAAAATAGAGAAGACAATCTAACTCTCCTTCCCCCTCCTGTAAAGAGTTTGTTCACACCTCTTCAAAAGTGAACGTTGGTGACAGGGCACCTTATCAACAACCTGCTTGGTTTTTAGACACCTGATCAAAAGTCTAAAGGGTCTGTTTGATCTACCTGAATCAGATCATTGGTGGCAGGGCACCTTAGCAAAAACCTGTAGTGGATTCCTACCAAGGTGGTAGAAGAGTGGACGTACCTATTGAGAGGGAACCACTGTAGCTCCTTGTGTCGTCTGGTTTGCTTGCTCTGTTTCTTTTGTGCTATGCTCTGTTATGTGTTTTAATTTTTAATTTTCCGCATTAACTCTTCCTAAAAGAAAATATAAGATCTACCCTCACTTTCACGGTCCCTGTAGTCTGGACTCCAGTGCTAGACTACCCCATCTCCAAGCGTACCGGCCTCCTGAGCTGCTCCTCTATGCTGGGCTCCGCGATCCCCTAATATGATATGGTTCGAAAACCGTTAGTCTAAAAGACTAAGCCCTATCATCCCCCACCCCTTCCCCCACGCTCTAAGGCACCGGGCGGAGAGGAAGAAAGGGGAGGACATGAAAGTGGAGATAAATTCCAAAACAGATGACGGTGGACCTAACTAGCAAGTTATAACAGGTGAACAATATAAGTGTTGTAATAGGTATAACAGAAAGGTAAGTAAGTAAGAAATTAAACCTTCGCTTATGTGAGTACACATAAGCCGAGGGATCTTTTGCAAGGCTCCCATCGTATAATGCGTCCCATACCGCTTATACGTCGGGGTGTCGGTTATCAAGCAACAGATATACATATATCAAATTGACCTTAATTTATAAACTTGCCCACACAAGCTTATAGACCAAGGGGTCGTTTTGCAAGTCCTAAAGTACAAGCGTCCCATTCCACTTATATTTTAGGTGTCCTGGTTGTTATGAATGATTATGACATGCATCTATATGGTGGGTTATGATGTTCAAGCAGTGCAACTCACACACCCAACTTTGTGTACACAAACCTTTAGTTCCCCCTTTCTGGAGATAACTCCCAAGTTACTCCCGTAGTGGCAAACGGAAGCGGTGGGTTGGGCCTCGCCCACCTCAAAACCAATAAAAGCACCACTGGTCTGACCTATCGTACGCCCTCAACGCCTGGTGCACGAGGAGGACTCCTGCATACTCTTGTCGATTGGTCCGCCGGACTAAACCTTGGCTAAGTGCTAGTCACCTTGCCGAGTCAATGATATCGGTATCGGTGCAATCGAACTCCCCGATATCGAGAACCCACCAGCTTAACTTTTCCTATTTTAATGCACATGCAGCAGTTTATTATATAACAAATTTAAAGTGCCAAACTCCCGGACTAAACCGTACGTAATGACCACATCCGAGACCAAATTCCCCGGACTAAACCGTCCGGCTCATCTCACGACTTCATCCCTTAGAACACCACGGGATGACTTAACCATTACCAACCCTAACTAATGAGTGTGTGCAATGTGAATCCCTATTAGGCTAATTACTCTTTCGTTTGTTTTAAGATTTACGTTAGCCCAGGACTGCCTCCGGAATATACCCTGTGAGGGGCTCTCAATAGGCACTAGGAACTACGATGGTAGCAATAGCCCAAAGTTCCCTTTTCGCAAGGCACTTATTGTTATTGGTTGTTTTTCCCTTACCCTTTCCCTTTATAAATTGCATCAAACTAAACCTAAGGTGAATTTGACTCTTCACTCTTACGGGGACGACGATCCTTCGTCGGCCCCGCGCACCTTCTAGTGCACATCAACTCATTCCTCACCACACTTGAGACCTCCTATGGTGATCCATCCTCTTTCTTTAAATCTAACCAACACAAGCTGTCCTTACGCTAACCCAAACCTTATCCTGTTACTCATTTCCCAAAGTTACTAACTACAGACCACCTTATACTAAGTGATGTCTATGATAGGATGTCCTTTGTGTTTTCATCCGAATAGCCTAAGTTATTTACTGGGGGCCTATCACGAAATAATTGAATCAATTCCCGGTTATAACAATTTTCTCAATTAATTTATTAATTAATTAATTTTACTAAAATCCAAGGTCTTCCAAATTTGAACAAGGAGTATATTTTTCAGTCATGTATAAATCATAATAAATTTAAGACAAATACTACTATGTCTAAAAATGATATATCCAAGGTTTGGCAATTTTCACTAAGGTCTAAGGGGCCTAAACATATTTTTGCAATAATCCATTTCTTTCATGTCTAATGAATAAACTACATCAAATTCTCTTCTAAATAATTTGTATTAATTACAAGGTACTAGAAATACTATGAAAACAGTACTATAAAGGTTTCATAATTTTACTGCTGGAAATTAATTTATAATAAATCATTTACTAAAACCCTAATCTAGCATGCTTGTGAATAAAGTACTATATTCATAATTTCAAAAATCCAGAATAAAATCCCACTGATTCAAAATGATTTAAAAACCTTATTTACCAACTTTCAAAATTTTGTAGAAATTATTTATGCCATAAAATATTTTTAAACCATAAACTCCTTTAATAACACTTGTGAAAGAACTACTCTATTTATTCAACATAAAATTAAACTAAAATTCAGTAACATTCCTAGTGGCAGACAACATCTAATTCCATAGTTTCAAGGGGCCTTATTTGAATTAAAAATCTTTAATAAATAAAACATCAAATAGGGCTATTCCCACATTCATGAGTGAAGTACTAGAAATAATTATCCAAAAATTCTAGTAAAATTATCCAAGGGTCCTAACTACCCTAGAAACACACTACCCAAGTTTCATAGCTTTTAAAAGAATTTAAGACACTGTTTTGACCTAAAATCCCTTCTACTCTAAAACTAGGGTTTAGGTTTTGAGGTTCCTACCTACCTCAAAATACTCTAATATTACAACCAGAGGGTTAAATACTCCTAAGCAACCTCTCCACCAAATCTCAAGGTCATACAAGGGCATTTGCCCCTATGTCCTTCACAAGCCCCCAAAGTCCACATTTAGGGTTTGAACCTGGGCCCTAGGGTAAACTTACCCTAATCCATCCCATTTTCCCTAAGGGAGTTCTTAGAACCATTTTAAACCAGTTATCAGAATGCAACCTCTGTTGAGGTGAGATGATCACACAAGTGCCAAAAAAACCTTTTCCCTAATCTTTCCTTCACTAGGTCAAAACAAGGGTTTAGAGGATTCCTATTCAAAACTCAACCAAATGAGTTGAAATTTGAACCATACCTAGATACCTATACCAGTGACACCTCACCAAAGTTGGGGAGGGTTTGGAGGTCATTTGACCCTTCAACTACCTTACCCTAATTTTTCTAGGTTTAGGGCAAAACCCTAGGTTACAATTCTTTAAAAGGTTTCCATTTTTTACAGGAGCTAGGTCTAGGTGATAACAAGTCCCTGTCCAAAACTCAAGGCATTTGGACCAAGGATTAGGTGTAGGAAATTATTCAAAAATCTGCCCTATTTGTAGGACCTACCCTAGAATAATGACCCTATAGGTCAGAAGCCTTGTCCTATAATTTTCCATAACATATCAAACTGTAGATAATAAAAAGGCCTACAACATTCATGTTGATCATTTTTGATGTACATGCCCCTAAAGGGCCTAAATAATTTTTATAACAAATCTGCACTAATTTTAGGACATACCCATAATAAAATGGCCCTAAAGGTCTAGGTTCCCTACCAAAATTTCACCACAGCATATCAAATTGTAGGTATTTAAAGGAACTACAACTTTTATGTTATAAACTTTTTCAGTAGGTGCCCATAAGGGACCTAAAATTAATTTACAGTGAAACAGTTTTATTAAAATACAGAAAATCGGAAAAAAGAGTTTAAAAGTATTAAATAAGATCCTGCCCGAATCTTGAAGTGCATCAGACGGCTACTGCTCATCTTGCCCGATTGGACCGAAAAAGAGCCCGCGCAGGTGGTTTTTGCGGTCCCTATTCCGGCGGCCAAAGGCGGCGCCACCACCGGGAAACGTCACCCATTTGTTCCCGGTGGTGGGGGCTATCCATGGCCGGAGCTAGGGCGGCCGGAGGTGGCGGCGCCGCCCTAGCCGAGAGCTTCGAAACTCCATAAAAAATGGAGATTTCAGAAATTCCATAACCTAGCGCCGGTTCGATTGAGCATGAAATCGACTTCTAAACACTCCTAGGATATAAACATGAGAGAAGGAGAGGGGGAGGACCTGAGCTCGGGCTTGGATGCGGGTGGAGCGACGGGAGTGCATGGTGGCGGCGGCGGCGGCGTTTCCTCTTCTTGGTGGCTCCGGCAGTGGTTCTCCCTCCTATTAGGATTTCGGAAGAGGTCGCCCTAGCTTGCTGATGAGGGATATATGGCCAAGAGGGGAGGGGGGAGGCGGTTTTTAAAAAAGGCCATTAAAGCCATTAATGCTAGGCTCCGCCATGGAGGAGGGGGGCTGAACCAAGGCTTAGGTGGCCGGGAAATGGCTGGAAACTTCTCCCCTTCCCCAGGGGAGTTGAATTCAGCCATTAAGGGTGGCCTTTGGCCTCCCTTTGGTCGAACCCTCCATTCCTTCTCTTCTTCTTTTTTTCTCTCTCCTTCATTATCATGAAATGGAGCTCACCCTCTCTCTCCTAGTCACCAGGTTTACTTGGTTAAATCTCTAGGATATGGGCAGCCAAAAATAATACAAAATAAACATGCAAGAGATTAGCCTAAGGGAAGGGTGGCTTGAGGTTGGGTTAACCCATATAGGCTAGGCTTGATTTGGGCTTGGGATTGACTTGGTCAATTTGACCACTATGGTTGACCCAAGTGGATCCTTGGTGACTCATTGGGCCCACATTAGGTCTAAGGGGATTTTTAGAGTCAAAATGAACCTACTAGGCCACCCAAAATCAGTGTTTAGAAAATTACTATTTGCAGACCAAGTAGGTCTCAACTAGGTTTTTAGGTTACTTGGTCTCCTGGGTTCACTTAGGTTAACTCATATGACCTAGTTATGCTCAAGTCACTCCTAAGGGGGGGTCCAATTGGAAAATGGGATGTTACAAATCCCAATTAACAAAACTTTAATTTCGTCCCCGAAATTAAAGTTAAGTCTACGGGGGTTTCTACCGGGATAACTTAAGCTTGTAACATCCCATGAAGCGTGGAAGCGCCTACTAGGTTAACAACATAAGGGCTAGCCCCAATAAACAAAAGGATTAGCCTTTACCTTTTTAAATAATTCTACTAGTACTGGAAAAATAAGGAAAAACGCTTAACACACTGGAGGAGTTGCGAGGTATACCTGACTAAATAGCTCCGGATATTTTTCCTGCATCAGGTCCTAAGGCTCCCAAGTATGCTCCTCTCGTACGTGGTTCCTCCACAAGACCTTGACTAGCGGGATCTTCTTGCGGCGCAACACTCGTATCCCCTGGTCATCGATCCGTATCGGCTCCAAATGTACAGATCGATCCGAGTCTACCGGCCCATCAGTGGCCGTAATCTGCAACTCCGGGCGTAGTAGAGCCCTCCTGAGTGAAGACACGTGAAAAACATCGTGCAAGCCGGCCAGCTCTGGTGGCAGCTCCAGCCGGTAAGCTAGAGGACCGATCCGCTCCAGGATCCTGAACGGTCCCATGTATCTTGGGCTGAGCTTCTTCCGATGACCTCGCACCCGTGAAACTCCATGCATCGGCCGGATCTTCAAAAACACCCGATCCCCGATCTAAAACTCCACCTGACGATGCCGAGCGTCATAATACTTCGCTTGTCTGCTCTGCGCCTCTAACATCCGGTCCCGGATCAATCTCACCTGAGCCTCGGTGTCTTCCACAAACTCTGAGTCTTGAATCTTCGGATCCACGTCCTGCAGCCAAGATAATGGTGTCCTACACCTTCTCCCATACAAGGCCTCGTAAGGAGCCATCCGTATGCTGGACTGGTAGTTGTTGTTATACGAGAACTCCACCAATGGCAGCATCTTCTCCCAGGGCTCTCCGCGGTCTACAATACATAGTCTCAGGAGGTCTTCCAGCGTCTGATTGGTACGCTCCGTCTGCCCGTCAATATGGGGGTGGAAAGCCGTACTGAAAGTCATTCGGGAGCCAAGGTAAGCCTGCACCGATCTCCACTCTCTGGATGTAAACCGACCATCTCGATCTGATACAATCGTCCTTGGCACGCCGTGATAACGAATATACTGCTCCACGAACTTCCGAACCAACACTCCAACAGAGTCATCCTTCCTGATCGGGATGAACCTAGCCACCTTCGTCAGACGGTCCACGATCACCCAGATCGAATCGTTTCCCATCCGTGATCGAGGTAGGCCATGGATGAAGTCCATCGCGATGTCCTCAAATTTACACTCCGGCACCGGGAGTGGATGCAATAAACCAGCGGGATATCTACACTCTGCCTTCACTAACTGGCATGCCTCGCAGGGGGTCACGAAGTAGATGATGTCCTTCTTCATGCCCGGCCAGTATAGAGTCTTCTTCAAATATACCGTCATCTTTGTGATCCCGGGATGTATAGAAAATCTACTATGATGAGCCTCGGCCATGATATCCTCCCGAATCTGGCCTCCATCCGGTATGTAAGTCCGACCTCTGAAACATATCAGTCCATCTCGCATCGAGTAGTCCCCAGCTGAGCCTGCCTCTAAGGCCCGGAAAATCGGCTCTAGCTTGGCATCCCGCCTCTGCCAATCTCTAACTCTGTCATGAATATCATAGGTGGTGCTCGTAGCGGCTAGGTACTCCTCGTACAGCTCAGGGTCGTCAGGTGTTACCAGAGTGATATACATTTCTTCAAAACTTCATAGTAGCTCAATAGACATAAGCTGAGGTCCTGCTCCAGCTGTGGCAGCTCTCTGGCTCAGTGCATCGGCCACCACGTTTGCCTTACCCGGATGGTAGTGCATCTCATACTGATAGTCCGCTAGAAATTCCACCCATCTGCGTTGCCGGATGTTCAGCTCCTTTTGCGTATCCACATACTTCAGATTTTTGTGATCTGAAAATATGTCGCAGTGAACTCCATAGAGGTAGTGCCGCCAGACCTTTAATGCAAAAATTACCGCTCCCATCTCCAGATCGTGAACTGGGTAGTTCTGTTCATGTTTCTTTAACTAGCGGGAAGCATAAGCGATCACATGTCCCTTCTGCATCAAAACTGCTCCCATGCCCTGGTAGGAGGCATCTGCATAAACCTGAAATCCTTCTCTCCCCGATGGGAGGGAAAGAATCGGGGCCGAAGTGAGTCGATTTTTCAGCTCCTGGAACGCCGTCTCGCACTGCGGTGTCCAGACAAATGGTATTTCCTTCCTCGTCAGAGAGGTAAGTGGGAGGGAAAGCCTAGAAAAACCCTCTACGAACTTCCGGTAATAGCTGGCAAGTCCTAGGAAGCTCCGTACGTCCATAACTGTCTTCAACTTTGGCCAATCTCGGACTGCCTGAATCTTGGCTGGATCCACTGCCAACCCTGCTCCGCTAATAATGTGTCCCAAAAAGGCCACCTCCTTCAGCCAGAACTGACACTTGCTGAACTTGGCATACAACTGATGCTCCCGTAGCCTCTCCAAGGTCAGCGTCAGATGCCTCGCGTGCTCCTCCTCGGTCCTCGAGTAAATGAGGATGTCATCGATGAAAACGATGACAAACACATCTAGATAAGACTTAAAGACCCGGTTCATGAGAGTCATGAACGCTGATGGCGCATTCGTGAGCCCAAAGGGCATCACGGTAAACTCGTAGAGTCCATACCTGCTACTAAAAGCAGTCTTCTGAATATCCTCTTCTTTGATTCGCAACTGATAATAGCCCGATCTCAAGTCCAACTTCGAGAAGAACTGGGCTCCCTCCAGCTGGTCAAACAGCTCATCTATCCTTGGCAGAGGATAGGTATTCCTGACTGTTAGCCGGTTCAACGCTCGGTAATCGATACACAACCTGAGTGTTCCGTCTTTATTCTTGACGAACAACACTGGGGCTCCCCATGGCAAAGAGCTCGGTCGAACAAACCCGGCTTCCACCAATTCCTGCAATTGACTCCGGAACTCCGTCAACTCCCTTGGGGCCATGCGGTAGGGAGCTCTGGATGCCGGCTTAGCCCCTAGCACAAGCAATATCTGGAAGTCCTGCTCTCTATGCGGGGGTAGCCCTGGTAGCTTCTCCGGGAAGACGTCCGCAAAATCTCGCACTACGGGAACGTCGGATAAAGATCCCTTGAATTCCGTCATCTCGAAAAGAATCTGATAGATCTCGTCGCCCTGCATGTGGGCCTTGACCGTCTGAATAGATGATAATAAAATATGGGATGCAGATCTAATACCTTCCATCACGATGAAAGAATCCCCATATCTAAGGGTAATCTTCTTGGCCAAGCAGTCAATCTGGGCATGGTTCCAATGGAGCCATGACATACCCAGAATCAGATCATAGTCTGGCAGTGGCAAGATCGTCACTGGCGCTTCGAAAGGTTTCCCGCCTATCCATGCCTCCATATTGCAATGGGATGAGGTGAACAGCTCCGACCCGTCAGGTAGCCGTATCTTCATCATCGACCCCGTGAATTTCTCCACGCCATCCAACCCTTGGATAAAGATCTCCGACACAAACGAGTGCGAGGCACCCGTGTTGAAGAGAGTGTGTGCGGGTTTGTCGCAAATGAAGACAATGCCTGAGATTGTGACTTAACTTAGAGTTCTGTTCTTGGTTTTTACTACCTAATGCTAAAGACAATAGTTTCCTAGGAAAGGATGGAAAAAGAATTAAAACAAAGCAAACAAAAAATTGTCGTACCTGTGATCACTTGCTCAGGATGTCGGGGTTGGGCCAGATCCAATGCATATACCTGTTCCCTTTCCTGCCTAAGGTCTCCGCCCTGGTATCCTCGTCCTTGGCCGCGTCCTCGGCCACCAAAGTGCTGAGCAGGTGGGGCAATCTGCGGCGCTAGAGGGGGCCCCCTTCTCATAGGGCAGTTCCTCTTGATATGCCCCACCTGACGGCAGTGAAAACACTCTGGTGGAGGGTAAGCCCTCCCTCCTGGTCTCTGCACATCCTGCATCTGTGGTCTTGGTATCTCCCGCATCTGGAGAGGCTGGGGAGCCAGAGTCACTTGCTCCCTCAGCTCCTGTCTCACCTCCTGACGAGGCTGATCCTCCATCCTGCCCACATCTGTAGCATGGCCTCGTCGCTGCTCATTTCTTTCTCCACGATTATGATCCCCCGTTGGCCGCTTCCGGCCTCGGGTAGCGTGCCAGTCTGCCTCGATCCTCTTGTCCATCTCTAGAATCCGAGGAATAGGCCCATCGGACACGAACAATAGAGCCTCCCTCAAATCCTCCTTCAAGCCCTTGTAAAACCTCTTGGTGTACCCGGCTTCGTCCAGCTGATAAGAATCTGCATATCGAGCCAGATGATCAAACTCCCGATTGTATTCCACCACCGACCTGGTGCCCTGCTTCAGCTGTAAGAACAGGTCTTCAAGCTCATCCCTGGCCGACTGCGGAACAAAATGTTCCAACAGCGCGACCCTGAATTCTCCCCAAGTGACCTCCGCAACCTCCCTGTCGGCATAAGTCTTGTCCAAGAGCGTCTTCCACCACCTCTTGGCATGGGACTCTAGGCAAGAGACCACCAATGCCACCCTCTCCTCCACCGGGCATCATATCCCAGTCAGCATCTCATGCATGATGTCAAACCACTCCTCTGTCCGAACTGCCGTCTCTGTCCCTAAGTAGGACGGGGGAGAAAGTCCTCGGAAGATACTCAGCCAGTTGGCTCCCGGAATCAGCTGCGGAGCCAGAGCCTGTTGAGCCCTGAAGGCTTCTAGGATGGCTATCAGAGTCTGCCCCATGTCCGTCTGTAGGAAAGGAGCGGGAACTGGTGGAGGTGGTGCAGCATCCGGAGTCTGCAGAACCTCACCCTGTGGAGTAGGCTGTGCTGAAGGCTGCGAAAAGAAAATTTTACTATGAGAAATCGGTTCATAAGAACTTAAAGGTGGACAATTATATATGATTCCCCATATGGGCACACCACTGCTTCCGCTGCTTAGTTTGTCCGCATCAGGGATTTGTGGACTGCTACTAATCCGATCGATGTTTGCCTCTGATACCACTTTGTAGGACCCCTTTTTTTTTGAAAAACCGGGGTCTTATGCCCAGAACCGCCGCTTTGAGGTGACACCTTCGCACCCGGGAAGGTCGTCACTGCAACGCGCCGATTCTGCCGGCCTTTTCGATCACAATAAGTAGAAAGCAAGAAGAGTAAGCAAGTCTACCAGAAGAAAATATCACATAATATATAAAAAAAACTCCACGAAGGGAGTGTCCACAGAAATCATCAGAGAACAAAGGTACTAGAAATATAAGGGCTCATGCCCGTACATCAAGTCCTCACTACAAAAATCACTCAATGCGGAAGCAAAACTAAAACTCTACTAAAGGTCGGGACTCACGGTCCCTGCAGTCTGGACTCCAGTGCTAGACTGCCCCATCTCCAAGCGTACCGGCCTCCTGAGCTGCTCCTCTATGCTGGGCTCCGCGATCCCCTAATAAGATATGGTTCTAAAACCGTTAGTCTAAAAGACTAAGCCCTATCATCCCCCACCCCTTCCCCATGCTCTAAGGCACCGGGCGGAGAGGAAGAAAGGGGAGGACATGAAAGTGGAGATAAATTCCAAACAGATGACGGTGGACCTAACTAGCAAGTTATAACAGGTGAACAATATAAGTGTTGTAATAGGTATAACAGAAAGGTAAGTAAGTAAGAAATTAAACCTTCGCTTATGTGAGTACACATAAGACGAGGGATCTTTTGCAAGGCTCCCATCGTATAACGCGTCCCATACCGCTTATACGTTGGGGTGTCGGCTATCAAGCAGCAGATATACATATATCAAATTGACCTTAATTTATAACTTGCCCACACAAGCTTATAAACCAAGGGATCGTTTTACAAGTCCTAAAGTATAAGCGTCCCATTCCACTTATATTTTAGGTGTCAAGGTTGTTATGAATGATTATGACATGCAGCTATATGGTGGGTTATGATGTTCAAGCAGTGCAACTCACACACCCAACTTTGTGTACACAAACCTTTAGTTCCCCCTTTCTGGAGATAACTCCCAGGTTACTCCCGTAGTGGCAAACGAAAGCGGTGGGTTGTGCCTCGCCCACCTCAAAACCAGTAAAAGCACCACTGGTCTTACCTATCGTACGCCCTCAATGCCTGGTGCACGAGGCGGACTCCTGCGTACTCTTGCCGACTGGTCCGCCGGACTTAACCTTGGCTAATTGCTAGTCACCTTGCCGAGTCAACGATATCGGTGTCAGTGCAATCGAACTCCCCGATATCGAGAACCCACCACCTTAACTTTTCCTATTTTAATGCACATGCAACAATTTATTATATAACAAATTTAAAGTGCCAAACTACCGGACTAAACCGTCCGTAATGACCACATCCGAGACCAAATTCCCCGGACTAAACCGTCCGGCTCATCTCCAGACTTCATCCCTTAGAACACCACGGGACGACTTAACCGTTACCAACCCTAACTAATGAGTGTGTGCAATGTGAATCCCTATTAGGCTAATTACTTTTTCGTTTGTTTTAAGATTTACGTTAGCCCAGGACTGCCTTCGGAATATACCCTGTGAGGGGCTCTCAATAGGCACTAGGAACTACGATGGTAGCAATAGCCCAAAGTTCCCTTTCGCAAGGCACTTATTGTTATTGGTTGTTTTTCCCTTACCCTTTCCCTTTATAAATTGCATCAAACTAAACCTAAGGTGAATTTGACTCTTCACTCTTACGGGGACGACGATCCTTCGTCGGCCCCGCGCACCTTCTAGTACACATCAACTCATTCCTCACCACACTTGAGACCTCCTATGGTGATCCATCCTCTTTCGTTAAATCCAACCAACACAAGCTGTCCTTACGCTAACCCAAACCTTATCCTGTTACTCATTTCCCAAAGTTACTAACTACAGATCACCTTATACTAAGTGATGTCTATGATAGGATGTCCTTTGTGTTTTCATCCGAACAGCCTAAGTTAATTACTGGGGGCCTATCATGACATAATTGAATCAATTCCCGGTTATAACAATTTTCTCAATTAATCTATTAATTAATTAATTTTACTAAAATCCAAGCTCTTCCAAATTTGAACAAGGAGTATACTTTTCAGTCATGTATAAATCATAATAAATTTAAGACAAATACTACTATGTCTAAAAATGATATATCCAAGGTTTGGCAATTTTCACTAAGGTCTAAGGGGCCTAAACATATTTTTGCAATAATCCATTTCTTTCATGTCTAATGAATAAACTACATCAAATTCTCTTCTAAATAATTTGTATTAATTACAAGGTACTAGAAATACCATGAAAACAGTACTATAAAAGTTTCATAATTTTACTGCTAGAAAATTAATTTATAATAAATCATTTACTAAAACTCTAATCTAGCATGCTTGTGAATCAAGTACTATATTCATAATTCCAAAAATCCAGAATAAAATCCCACTGATTCAAAATGATTTAAAAACCTTATTTACCAACTTTCAAAATTTTCTAGAAATTATTTATGCCATAAAATATTTTTAAACCATAAAGCCCTTTAATAACACTTGTGAAAGAACTACTCTATTTATTCAACATAAAATTAAACTAAAATTCATGAACATTCCTAGTGGCAGACAACATCTAATTCCATAGTTTCAAGGGGCCTTATTTGACTTAAAAATTTTAATAAAAAAAACATCAAATAGGGCTATTCCCACATTCATGAGTAAAGTACTAGAAATAATTATCCAAAAATTCTAGTAAAATTATCCAAGGGTCCTAACTACCCTAGAAATACACTACCCAAGTTTCATAGCTTTTAAAAGAATTTAAGATACTGTTTTGACCTAAAAGCCCTTCTACTCTAAAACTAGGGTTTAGGTTTTGAGGTACCTACCTACCTCAAAATCCTCTAATATTACAACCAGAGGGTTAAATACTCCTAAGCAACCTCTTCACCATATATCAAGGTCATACAAGATCATTTGCCCCTATGTCCTTCACAAGCCCCCAAAGTCCACATTTAGGGTTTGAACCTGGGCCACAGGGTAAACTTACCCTAATCCATCCCATTTTCCCTAAGGGAGTTCTTAGAACCTTTTTAAACCAGTTATCAGAATAGCAACCTCTGTTGAGGTGAGATGATCACACAAGTGCCAAAAAAACCTTTTCCCTAATCTTTCCTTCACTAGGTCAAAACTAGGGTTTAGAGGATTCCTATTCAAAACTCAACCAAATGAGTTGAAACTTGAACCATACCTAGATACCTATACCAGGGACACCTCACCAAAATTGAGGAGGGTTTGGAGGTCATTTGACCCTTCAACTACCTTACCCTAGTTTTTCTAGGTTTAGAATAAAACCCTAGGTTACAATTCTTTAAAAGGTTTCCATTTTTTACAGAAGCTAGGTCTAGGTGATAACAAGTCCCTGTCCAAAACTCAAGGCATTTGGACCAAGGTTTAGGTGTAGGAAATTATTCAAAGATCTGCCCTATTTGTAGGACCTACCCTAGAATAATGACCCTATAGGTCAGAAGCCTTGTCCTATAATTTTCCATAACATATCAAACTGTAGATAATAAAAAGGACTACAACATTCATGTTGATCATTTTTGATGAACATGCCCCTAAAGGGCCTAAATAGTTTTTATAACAAATCTGCCCTAATTTTAGGACATACCCATAATAAAATGGCCCTACAGGTCTAGGTTCCCTACCAAAATTTCACCACAGCATATCAAATTGTAGGTATTTAAAGGACCTACAACTTTCATGTTATAAACTTTTTCAGTAGGTGCCCATAAGGGACCTAAAATTAATTTACAGTGAAACAGTTTTATTAAAATACAGAAAATCAGAAAAAAGAGTTTAAAAGTATTAAATAAGATCCTGCACGAATCTTGAAGTGCATCAGACCAAGTGGGTCTCAACTAGGTTTTTATGTTACTTGGTCTCCTGGGTTCACCTAGGTTAACTCATATGATCTAGTTATGCTCAAGTCACTCCTAAGGGGGGTCCAATTGGAAAATGGGATGTTACATACAAAGTGTCTTGGCCACATGCCCTTCACAAGATACAAAAGCCCTTCCTTAGGGTTTGACCTAGGATCTTGGGCCAAATCAATTCAAATCCTTTCCATTTTTCATGGGAAGGTTCAAAAAGCTATGCCAAGTTTGTGGCCCAAATTTGAACCTAGGTTGAGGTGAATTGGGCACTCTAAGCCAAAAATACATTTTTGGACCAAAATGCCCTTTTTTAGGCAAGGCTAGGGTTGGCAAGATTTAAGTTCAAATCACCTCCAAAAATAATGAAATTTTAACCAGAGCTTAATAATGACACCATACACCACCCACCAAAATTTGGATGGATTTGAAGTTCATTTGACCACTAAACTAATTTGCCCTAGATAAATTAAATTATTTACAAAAACTATAGAAAAATTATCTCCAAAAATTTCCATTTTTAGGTAGGGTCTAGATGTGTGTTAGGGAGACAGCCTGCCAAAATTTCAACTTATTTGGGCCACAAATGAAGTGTGAGCACTCTGTTTAATGTATGCTTAATCATATGTATAGACTCCACCAAAATAGGTGCCCTGGTCAAACCAGGCACCCAAATTGGTTTAAACCAATTTTGTATGAAAGTAGACCCATAGGGATACATTTCATGTGTTGAACACTTTCTCTGAAAAGGCCTCTAAGTATTTTTAAATTTTAATAACATTAAATGCAAAAACTATGACATAAATGAAATCATAATACATAAAAGCTATAGTTTATATTTATCTATCTGCACGAATCTTGGCGCAAACGAACGGAATCCCGTCATCTTCTACCTCCAGCAGACGGCCCAGATTTATCCCGTCTGGGCCGTCTTCCAGCTGCTGCCGCCGGCGATCCGGCCACCTCCCCGGCCGGCCACCGCCGCCAACACCTTCGTGGTGGTCGTGGCTATCTCCAGGCGGCGGCACGGCCACCGGGGAGCACTATTCCGGCAAACCCGACAAGATAACTTTTCATGGAAAAACCATGATTTTGAAAATTGGATAGAGCTCAATTGAGCCTGAACCTCGGCCCTAAGGATTCCTAAGATCTGCCCATACAAGAAGGAGTAGAGGAGGACCTTTTTGGCGGCCTGAGGTCGGGAGGATCGCCGGAATGCCATGGTGGTGGTGGTCAGGTTTCTTCAAAAACACAGTGAAACATCTTGGCTTCTTCAGGAAAGTGGTGGGGAATTTTCCTTAAAGTCTAGGGAAGCTTTTAAGATGGAGAGGAGGAGAGTTTGGTGGCTGAAATCCTCCATGCCATTTTTTGCCCAAGTCAAGCTTGGCGGCCATGGTTGGTAGGGGGAATGCATGGCTCCAACCAGTCAATGACAAGCTGGTTGTATGGGGCTGCCTACCTTGTCCTAATGCAATGAATGGAGGGAGTTGGGGAGGGGGAGGATGAGCCCAAAGTCCTCCTCCCTTTTCTTCCTTCTCCTTCTCTCTCCTCCATGGTGACTCTTTCTCTCTCTTACACACCAAGCTGAAATTTGGTTCCTACCTAACCCAATGGCAGCTCACAAGTCCATTTTCACTCATTAAAACAAGGTTAGCCCTAATCAAAATGGACTTGAGCTTGAGTTAGCCCATTTGGGCTAGCTTGACCCAAACATGGACTAGGTCCCACTTAGGTCAATTTGTTCCTTGAAGTTTCCTTAATGGGTCCTTGGTGACTCACTGGCCTCCCCTAGTGTCAAGATGGGGTTGGATTGGCCCTTGAAGGTCACTTGACCCTTAACTAGGGCACTTTGACCATTTTAGGTCAAGAGTTGACTTTGGTCAACATAGCCTTTTTTATTGGTCCTAATGGGTCCTTGGTGACCCTTTGGCCTCTCACTAGGGCTATGAGGGTATGTGTGGGGTCCACTTGGCTAAGGGACTGCAATTGGCCCTTGTGTAGGTCCATTTGACCCAATTAGGGTTAGAGTTGACTTTGGTCAACTTAGCTCCTTTGACTGCCCTCCATGGGTCCTTAGTGACCCATTGACCCCTCACTAGGGTTATGGAGGTATGGGTGGGGTCCATTTGGCTAAGAGACTGCAATTGGCCCTTGTGTAGGTCAATTTGACCCAATTAGGGTTTGAGTTGACTTGTTGTTCCGGGCGTAGTAGAGCCCTCCAAAGAGAAGATATATGGAACACGTCGTGCAGACTTGCCAGCTCCGGTGGCAGCTCCAACCTGTATGCCAATGGACCGATCCGCTCCGGGATCCTATAAGGCCCCATATATCTTGGACTGAGCTTCTTCCTCTGTCCGCGTACCCGAGTAACTCCATGCATTGGTCGGATTTTCAAGAACACCTGATCTCCCACCTGGAATTCCACCTGACGGTGCCAAGCGTCGTAATACTTAGCCTGCCGGCTCTGTGCTTCTAGCATCCTGTCCCGTATCAATCTCACCTGAGCCTCGGTGTCCTCGACAAATTCCGAATCCAATGCCTTAGGGTCCTCGTCCTGTATCCAAGACAGCGGAGTCCTGCACTTTCGTCCGTATAACGCCTCATAAGGAGCCATCTTTATACTAGACTGGTAGATGTTATTATATGAGAACTCGATCAGTGGCAACAACTTTTCCCAAGGTTCACCGCGATCCAATATGCAAAGTCGTAGCAAATCCTCCAGAGTCCGGTTAGTGCGTTCCGTCTGTCCATCCGTCTGCGGATGAAAAGCCGTACTGAATGTTAGTCACGTGCCCAAGTAAGTCTGCACTGACCTCCACTCCTTGGACGTAAATCGTCCATCCCGGTCCGACACAATCGACTTGGGCACGCCATGATAACGGACGAACTGCTCCACAAACTTTCGGACTAACACACCCACCGAGTCATCCTTACTGATTGAAATAAACCTGGCTACCTTCGTCAGCCGGTCGACAATCACCCAGATCGAATCATTCCCTGGCCGCGATCGGGGAAGTCCATGTATAAATTCCATGGCGATATCATCGAACTTCCACTCTGGTACTGGGAGTGGCTGCAATAATCCGGCGGGGTTTCTGCACTCCGCTTTCACTAACTGGCATGCCTCGCAATGGGTCACGAAGTAGGTGACATCCTTCTTCATGCCTGGCCAGTACTGTTGAAACCGGAAACCGGCCTCTGTGGAGTTCGACCCTTGGGAAAGGGGTGGCCGCGCACTTACTTCGCTCCTGCAAGAAAAAGACAAGGAAAAAAGAAGAGACAAGGACTAGACCAAGGGCCCGGCTCGGAGGTCCCACCACACACCCGAAGATCTTAGAGCGCTTCCCCTCCTTAACCAGTTGCCGGGCTAAGGTACCTCAGAAAGCGCTATAAGACTTGAGAACCGAAAAGCGTCCCCTCTGAGGTACCCCTTGGGTCCTATTTATAGATTACCTTGGATGGTCTGCAAATAACCCGCCTCTGGTGGTCTGAATTTACTAAAGAGCCCCTTGGATTGGCCTGCCAACAGCCAAACCCCGCTGTTCTGGCTGGTTATGCGCACCTCTTGTCGGGTCACCCCCCTGTCATCTGGAGGGAGGTGGACTGCAACCGATCCGCCTGAGAGAGAGGCGGCTGGGGCCCGGCCCGCCTAGGAGAGGCGAGCGGGGCTGGCCCGCCTGAGAGAGGCGGCTGGGGCCCGGCCCGCCTAGGAGAGGCGAGCGGGGGGCTGGCCCGCCTGAGAGAGGCGGCTGGGGCCCGGCCCGCCTGGGAGAGGCGAGCGGGGGCTGGCCCGCCTGAGAGAGGCGGCTGGGGCCCGGCCCGCCTGCTTGCTTGGGCCCCTTCGGCGGACACGGGGTTGTACACAATCCCCGATCTTTGCGTGCTTCGCAGAAGCTCGGAAAGAAATGTCCAACTCTCGTGTCCGGCGACGATCTTGCTGAGCTGGAGGGAATCTTTTGGTGGGACCCGCCTTTTAGCTATAAATAAGCCACCGGGCCTTCGATAACTGGCCCTCTCCTCTTGCTTCCTGCGTGGTTTGAGGCCAGGAGATGCCTGCGTCTGAGGAGATACGTGCTCGGTTGGCTGCCGCTAGGGAGGAGAGTCGGGAGGAGGCTCTCGCGGCCGCTCCGTGGTTGGCGCCCATATCCTCCGGCCCGCAGTTTAAGCCGGCAAAGGGAAAGATTGTCCGCCGTTCCACGCCGAGTGATGATCTGGGTTCCGGCGGCTCCGAGGTCGAATCTGGGTGCGTGGTTTCGCCCTGTGACCTATGCTTTCTACTGACTTTTTCCTTCGCAGGAGACGCCCCCTGAAGATGCATTGGAAGGGGGCTCCGGGAACCTTGCGGATCTCTCCGTGGAGATGATCGACCTGGGCGTCAGTCCCTTTTCCCCAGCGTGCAGCCTTCCTGCGACTCCTCCCCCGTCGAGAGTCCAGGGTCTGGGGAAGCCGCTCGTCGCCCCGGGAGGAAAATCGTTCCAAGGTCGGCCGGGTTCTTCTCGGCCAGCTGACGACGCGGGAGACGTGCCGACGCCGGGTAACCCCCCTGAAACCAACCCGCTCGCCGCTCGTCTGTTTCTGACCTTGCTTCTGCAGGATATCGCGTCGCTTCTTCTGACGTCGAGATGAGCGAGGGTACTCGCCTCCCGTGGAGCCGGAAGACATCGCGGACTTCTTGGGCGACCCGCATGATAGCGAGAAGATGAAGGCGCAGGTGGCGCGAATGTTTCAGAAACACACGATGCTGCTCAAAGAGGCCTTCGTGGGGATGGAGAGAGACAGTCAGGGAGGAGGAGCGACTCGCTGCTTTGGAGGGGGCGAGGGGCTCGGCTGAGGAGGATGAGCCGACATCTCCGGGCGCGCATATTACGCGAGCTGAGGAGCGGCTGTCAAACATTTCGAAACAGGCCGATCAGACCAAGCGGGAGCTGGCGGCGGTTCGGGAGTATCATGACTCTCGCGTGCCGCCTCGAACCGGCTCGCAGAGGCGGGGTAGGTGGAAATGGATTGAGTACTAAGCCACCTGCCTCGCCCGCCCGTGCCCGCAGTTGCTCGCAGGGTCTGAATCGTCTCGATGCGGTCCATCCCAGTTTGTCGGTGTCGGATATTATCTAAGAACGATTGCTTGTAATAATTCAGGGGTCTTCTCGCCCGTTCCAGGGCGCATGCCTTTCTCTTTCCCCCTTTTTTTTTATTTATTTATTATTTATTATCATTTCTTTTTTTTGCTGGGTTCTCAGCTTTAACCCTGGAGAGCCTGCCTAGTTGAGGCGGGTAAGGGTCGGCCCGCCTAGAAGAGGCGAGCGAGGGTCGACCCGCCTAGAAGAGGCGAGCGAGGGCCGGCCCGCCTAGAAGAGGCGAGCGAGGGCCGGCCCGCCTAGAAGAGGCGAGCGAGGGCCGGCCCGCCTAGAAGAGGCGGGCGGTTCGCTCGTCCCCCCTCGACTGGGCATTCCTCTCAAAATCTACTCTGCGCGGGAAGGGGATGGCTCGCGGCCGGGAGAATCTCGCGGCCGACCGGCGATTCGACGCGGACCCGGGCGGGGCTCGGGAATCGAAGCGTCGGGGCTGGCTCTGCTGTCAGTTCACTTTCCCGCCTTTTCCGATTTTCCCGCTCTTTCCCCGGCCCTATAAATAGGCCCTTCATTTATTATTTTACCTACCGCATTCAAGAGCCCTTCCCATTTTACCTCGCGAGAACCCTCTCTTTTCTCTTTCCTCTCGCTCGGCTTGCTTATTAATCCCGCGAGATGACTGGCGGCAGTGGCGAAGCGGACGGGAGGGGCAGGTGTGCCTGGATCTTTGCCGACCACAGCTTCCCTCCCGCCTCGGTCTCGGAGAAGGAGTTTCTGGACACCGTTGGCAACTTCATCCCGCCTGGCTTCGTGGCGAGGCGGCCCGGGAAGGATGAACGGATCAACAAGCTCTCGGGCGATGAGCTGGCTCTCCCGACGGCCCACTTCGAGGCGGGGCTCCGGCTACCCCTCTGGCCTGAAGTCCGCCAGGTCTTCAAGTACTATGGGGTCGTCCCGGGGCAGCTGACCCCGAACTCCATCGCTGTCGTAGTCGGGTTCGCCTGCTACCTTCGCGAGGAGAGGATTGAGTTCAGCCTTGCGGTCTTCCGCAAGCTGTTCTCCTTCCGCGCGAATAAGGACGGGACCGCGTGCTTCGCGAGCATGCACGCCAAGGTGTGGGAGACGGTCAACAAGAGCCACAACTGGCTCAAGAAGTTCGTCTTCGTCAAGGGCGACTTCGGCAACATTCCGTTCTCGCCGGTGCAACTCGGCGAGGCGAGCTACCGGCCCCCTAGCCTGGGGGGCCATGAGGCCAAACTATATAAGTTCTTCGCCGGGAAGAACTTCGAGGTCGCCTTCCTCCGCCGGAATCTGGACGACCTCGTTCCCGTCCCGCCTGGGGAAGGTAAGCGGCTCGCTCGCCTCTGCTTGAATCGTACCTTGGCTTTTCTAACTCTTGTTTCTGCAGGCGAGCACGACGTCCCTCTCCGCCCGCCTTACGAGAGCGCGCGGACCGCTGTAGGCGAGCTTGGCCGTGCCGAAGCGGCAGCCTTAGCTCACCGCGAGCTCTCGGCTCCCGCCGGCCAGAAGCGATCTGGGGGTGAGCTGACTCAGGGCCCTCCCCCTTCTAAGAAGCCGAGTAAAACGGGCGGTCAGGCTCCTTCAGTCGGCGATAAGGGCAAGGCCCCCGCGGATCAACCATCCTCCGCCCCCGCCCCCGCGGTTCCCTCGACCGCTGATCCCGCTGGCGGGGCGGCTGGGTCGTCGCGGCAGCTACCGGAGATTCGGCACGCCGAGACGCCGGTTCCCCGAGGGCATCCCAACTTCAGCTACGGCGAGGGGCCCACGGACAGATCCGGTGCCCCGTTGCTCCAGTGGGACAAGGAGAGCAACCGCGTCTCGGTGTCCTCGCTGCTGCCTAGTTGGTCGGAGCAGGACACCGCCTCCAGGGACGCCTTCAATCTCTCCTTCGGCGTGTACGGGCGGGAGGACGCCTCTACCTACGGCGAGGAGGCCACGCGGGTGCTTATTTATGAGAGCGCGCGGGCGCAATTTCAAAGCCTCGCCTTGGCCCACATGGTCGGCCGGCGATGCCTCCGGCTGGACAGAGATGCCCCCTCGCTCAACAAGTTGATCGATGAGAAGGAGGAGGCCCGTAAGCTCGCCCAGGAGGAGGCGGATGACCTGCGAAGGTGGCTCGAAGCGGCTGACGCCGCCCTCGCGCAGTACCAAGGGGGCGCGGTAAGCCATCTCACTCGCACCATCCTCTATCCCGCGACTCGTCCTAATAAATTTCTTTGCAGGATGCGGCGACCGCCAGCCGACTTGGTACCGAGATCGCCACCCTCCAGCTGGAGAACCAGACCCTGCGGGCGCGGGTGGGTGCGTTCGAGGCTGCTGCTGCCGTCCCGCCGGCCTCTTCGAGCGGCTGTCAACTCGTTCATCACAGCGAGTACGACCTGGCGGTTCTGATGCAACAGAACAGGGCCGACGCGGCGACGTACCTCTTCAAGACGTTGCAGCGGGCCAAGCTCCTCAAGGACGAGTGTTCTGGCTTGCGGGTGACCGAAGTGGTACCGGAGCTGTTCCTCCCAGTACCCAAGTCAGGCGTGTATCACCGCATCTGAAGGGCTCGCCACCTTGAGGCTTCTATTTCCCCCCCTTTGGACATGTATTTTGTTTATTTTTTGTGACATCGCGCCGCGGGCCGCAGTTGCAATTTTGTAAAAGATAATATATTCACTGCATTCATTTTCTCGATTGCTAATTATTTCCCGCCTCGCAATCGTTACTGTGCACCGTTTGTTGATTAGCTCCGATTTTCGCTGCTGCGGGCGAGCAAGTGAGGCCGCCCGCCCGTTTGAGGTTCGGGACGTAGATCTAGGTTCGAGACACTAAAGCTGGCGCGACGCGAGCGGCGAGTCGCACCTTCCGCGACGCGAGTGGACTGGGCCCGTCCTCCATGCGTAAAGACTTCGTGTGGGCCGGCCTCTTGGGGGGGGGGTCTTGGTGCTTCCGAACCTTTGCTTCTAATTCACCCTGTGACCCGCCGGGCCGAAGGTTGGGGCCGGCGTTGCGGCCTCATAGGGTCATCCTGACCGGCCCGCTCACCTGATCTCTGGCGACGTGAGAGTCCAAACTCTCCACTCGCGCGCCGTGCTTAGGGCTCGCTCCTTTATGCGCCGGGGCCGGCCTTCTTGGCTCGCCGACTCGCCTTCTTGGCTCGCTGACTCGCCTTCCTGGCTCGCCGACTCGCCTTCCTGGCTCGCCTCCCTTCCCTGGTTGCTCGGCGAGAGATCGCCGACTCTGAGCGACATCCAGCCCTGCCAGCTTGGTGAGAGCCCGGCAGCGGGATCTGCTCGGGGTCTGAGGCCGACTCCTCCGAGTGACATCCAGCCCTCACAGCTTGGTGGGAGCCTGGCAGCGGGATCTGCTCGGGGTCTGAGGCTGGCTCCTCCGAGTGACATCCAGCCCTGCCAGCTTGGTGGGAGCCTGGCAGCGGGATCTGCTCGGGGTCTGAGGCAGACTCCTCCGAGTGACATCCAGCCCTGCCAGCTTGGTGAGAGCCTGGCAGCGGGATCTGCTCGGGGTCTGAGGCAGACTCCTCCGAGTGACATCCAGCCCTACCAGCTTGATGAGAGCCTGGCAGCGGGATCTGCTCGGGGTCTGAGGCAGACTCCTCCGAGTGACATCCAGCCCTGCCAGCTTGGTGGGAGCCTGGCAGCGGGATCTGCTCGGGGTCTGAGGCTGGCTCCTCCGAGTGACATCCAGCCCTGCCAGCTTGGTGGGAGCCTGGCAGCGGGATCTGCTCGGGGTCTGAGGCAGACTCCTCCGAGTGACATCCAGCCCTGCCAGCTTGGTGAGAGCCTGGCAGCGGGATCTGCTCGGGGTCTGAGGCAGACTCCTCCGAGTGACATCCAGCCCTGCCAGCTTAATGAGAGCCTGGCAGCGGGATCTGCTCGGGGTCTGAGGCAGACTCCTCCGAGTGACATCCAGCCCTGCCAGCTTGGTGAGAGCCTGGCAGCGGGATCTGCTCGGGGTCTGAGGCAGACTCCTTCGAGTGACATCCAGCCCTGCCAGCTTGATGAGAGCCTGGCAGCGGGATCTGCTCGGGGTCTGAGGCAGACTCCTCCGAGTGACATCCAGCCCTGCCAGCTTGGTGAGAGCCTGGCAGCGGGATCTGCTCGGGGTCTGAGGCAGACTCCTCCGAGTGACATCCAGCTCTGCCAGCTTGATGAGAGCCTGGCAGCGGGATCTGCTCGGGGTCTGAGGCAGACTCCTCCGAGTGACGTCCAGCCCTGCCAGCTTGGTGAGAGCCTGGCAGCGGGATCTGCTCGGGGTCTGAGGCAGACTCCTCCGAGTGACATCCAGCCCTGCCAGCTCGGGGGGAGCCTGGCAGCGGGATCTGCTCGGGGTCTGAGGCAGACTCCTCCGAGTGACATCCAGCCCTGCCAGCTTGGTGAGAGCCTGGCAGCGGGATCTGCTCGGGGTCTGAGGCAGACTCCTCCGAGTGACATCCAGCCCTGCCAGCTTGGGGAGAGCCTGGCAGCGGGATCTGCTCGGGGTCTGAGGCAGACTCCTCCGAGTGACATCCAGCCCTGCCAGCTCGGGGAGAGCCTGGCAGCGGGATCTACTCGGGGTCTGAGGCAATGACATTCATCTCTCATCGGGGGGGGGGGGAATACAGGTCTACCGCAAGAAATTCCATTAGAGATTGAACACGGTTTACATAATTTTAAGGAAAAAAACGCTTCAAGTCGTCCCTGCTCCAAGTGAGACTTAGGGTCTCGCCCTCCACATTCCGGAGGTGGTATCCCCCCGACTTCAATGCCTCCTGCACGATGAATGGTCCCTCCCAATTGGGGTGGAGCTTTCCCACTGCGGCTGATCTTCCTGCCGCGTCCACCTTCCTCAGGACCAAGTCTCCTTCGGCAAACTGTTTGACTCTGACATGCTTGTCGAAATACTTGGCCATTCTTCTCTTTATCTCCTCCTGCCTCACGGCTGAAAGGTCCCGCAGTTCCTCGACCATGTCGAGAGAGAGCCGCAACTCTTCTTCATTATTGGCTCTCCATTCCTCTTTGTGTTCTCCGGCCCCGACTACCCGAGGTGTCCGGACTTCAAACTCCACCGGAAGTACTGCCTCGCACCCGTGGGAGAGTTTGAAAGGCGTCTCCCCTGTCGCTGTGTTGGGTGTGGTTCGGAGGGCCCAGAGGACCGAGGGGAGTTGCTCCACCCAGCTTCCTCTCAAGTTCTCCACCTTTTTCTTGAGGAGGTTTACGATAATCTTGTTTGTCGCTTCTACCTGCCCATTGCTTCGGGGGTGATGAACTGAGGCAAACCTGAGGTCGATCCCGAGCTGCTCACAGAAGCTGGTGAACTCGGTGCTGGCGAATTGAGGGCCATTGTCTGTGACGATGGCCTGGGGTAACACATGACGACAGATGATCTCCCCCCACACAAAGTTTCTGACGACCTGGGAGGTCACCTTGGCCAGCGCCTTGACTTCCAGCCACTTGGAGAAGTAATCAATCATCACGAGCAAGAACCTCCTCTGGCCGCTGGCTTGGGGGAAGGGCCCGACCAAGTCCATTCCCCAGATGGCGAATGGCCAGGGGGCTGTGATACTCCTGAGGCGCTGAGCCGGTTGCAGTTGGAGGGGAGCAAATAGCTGGCACTTATGGCATTCCTTTGTGAATTTTGCCGCGTCGAGACCCAGAGTCGGCCAAAAGTATCCCTGCCTGACGATCCGGCCTTCTAAGGTTTGACTTCCAGAGTGACTCCCACACTCCCCGGAGTGGAGCTCTTCTAGAATCTTCGGGACCTCCCTCTCGCCCACACAACGCGCCAGCATCCCTGAGAGAGTTTTTCGATATAACTGGCCATCTCGCATGAGGTAGTATGCCGATTTGTACTTGAGTTTCTTTCCGTCCATTCCCGTGGGGTACTCCCCGGTGGTCAGGAAAGTGACGAATGGGTCCATCCAGGAGGGGTGCTGTTCCACCTCCATCAGCTCCCCCTCCTCGATGGATGGGCGAAAGAGGTCTGTGATGGTTCCCCCCGCCCGGGGTCCATGCTTTGCCAACTGGTCCGCCTGCTCGTTATCCTCCCGAGGCACGTGCCGGATGGAGAAAGTCTGGAAGGTGCCGATGACTCCCTTTACCTTCGCCAAGTAACGCTGCAGGGTGGGATCCCTTGCCTCGAATTTCCCGTTGACCTGGGAGGCCACCACCAGGGAGTCAGTGAGGACCTCCACATCATGCACCCCCAGTTCCCTGGCCAGGCGTAGACCCGCAATCACGGCTTCATACTCGGCCTGAATGTTCGTGATGGGGAAATGCACCACCACTGTTTGCTCGATCCTCGCCCCCTGGGGGCTTTCCAAGATGACCCCAGCCCCCAGGGAGTGCCTCCCTGACGCACCATCCACCATGACCTTCCAGGGAACCGGGCGAGTGAGTTCCTCCTCCGCCACCTCGACCACATAGTCAGCCAGGAAATCGGCCATGGCTTGGGCCTTGATCGAGAGGCGAGGTACGAAGGAGATGTCGAACTCGCTCAGCTCCACCGACCACTTGGCCAACCTGCCGGAATGCTCCACCCCCTCGAAGATGTTGCGAAGAGGGTGGTCAGTCACCACTCAGATCGTGTGTGCCTGGAAATAGGGCCGGAGCCTCCGGGCCGAGATGATGAGGGCGAAAGCCAGCTTTTCTAGGATGGGGTACCGAAGTTCGGCCTTCCTCAAGACCCGGCTTACATAGTAAACCGGAAGTTGTCTCTTCCCTTCTTCCCGAACTAAAACGGAGCTCAGGGCCTCGGCCCCAGCCCCTAGGTACAGGAATAAGTCCTCCCCCTCCTTTGGTCCTTGGAGCAGGGGGGCCTGAGTCAGCTGCTTCTTTAGGGCCTGGAATGCCTCCTCGCACTCCGAGGTCCACTCAAATTTCTGGCCTCCTCTTAAGCTTTTAAAGAACGGAGAGCACTTCTCCCCGGCCCGGGAGAGGAACCTGCTCAGTCCTGCCAGCCTCCCAGTCAGTCGCTGTACTTCCTTCGCATTCCGCGGAGACTCCAAATCCAGGATTGCCCTTACCTTGTCGGGGTTGGGCTCTACGCCGGCAGGGGTGAGGAGATGCCCCAGGAATTTTCCTCTGCCTGACCCGAAGGTGCATTTGAGGGGATTCAGCCTCATCTTGCACCCGCGGAGTGTGGCAAAGGTCTCTTCTAGGTCCCGGAGGTGGGAGTCGAGGTCCGGACTCTTGACCATGAGATCGTCTACATAAACTTCCAGGTTCCTTCCCTTTTGTCCTTGAAAGACCCTGTCCATCATTCTCTGGTAGGTCGCCCCTGCATTTTTCAGCCCGAAGGGCATCATTTTATAACTATAGCACCCATCCCCTGTGATGAATGAGACGTCTTTGACGTCCGGAGGGTGCATCCTGATTTGGTGATAACCTGAAAAGGCATCTAGAAAACTCATCAAAGGGAAACCGACGGCTGAGTCAACCAGCGCGTCGATCCGAGGCAAGGGGTAACAATCTTTAGGACATGATTTATTAAGAAGGGAAAAATCGATACACATCCTCCACCGGCCGTCTCCTTTTTTAACCATTACAACATTGGAGACCCAGCCGGGGTATTGGATTTCGGATACAAAGCCGGCCTTGAGGAGCTTTGCTACTTCCTCCCTGATGGGCTCGGCGAGCTTGTCCGCAACGGGCCTCTTCTTTTGTCGGATGGGGGGAGCCTCCGGGTCCAGGTTGAGGCGGTGGCAGGCGATGTTGGAGTCGATCCCGGGCATCTCCGCGGCACTCCATGCGAAGATGTCCACGTTCTTCTGGACGCACTCCAGCATCCGGCCTTGAGCCTCCGGGGTCAATCCTCCGCTGATGCGGATCCTCTCCACCCTGCCTCCGGTGGTTAGAACCTCCATCTCCGCCACCTCCTCTGCCGCCTCCAGGCGGGACTGTGCCTCCCACTCCTCAGTCTCCCCCTCGTCGAAGGCGAGGACCTCCTCAGCTTCTGCAACGGCCATCGCCTCAGCCGGCTCCTGAATCTCCTCAGCGACCTTCTCCTGGGCGCGACTCTCCTCCACCTCCATCTCTTCCCCGCCCGCTTCCGGCTCCTCCTCCCTCAGCCTCTGCCCCATCTCCTCGGCTCCCTCCAGCCAAGAGATGGAGTTCACCGCCGTGACATAGCACTCCCTCGCTTCCTTGGGGTCTCCGCGGACCCGGACCTGGACCCCCTCGACGTTAAATTTTAAGCACTGGTGGAAGGATGAGGGGACGCAGCGGAAGGCGCTGATGAGAGGCCTCCCGAAGATGGCGCTGTAGCTGCTGGGGGCGTCCACGATGACGAACTTGCAATTGCGGGACTGCCCCCCTAGAACGACATGGAGTCCCACTCCTCCCTCAACCTCCTTCCTCTCCCCCGAGAAGCCGAACAGGGGTCCGTCTGAGGCCAACACCCTTCGGGCCTCCACCTTCATCGCATCGAACGCCTTCTTGAAGATGACGTTGACCGAGCTCCCGTTATCGACGAGGATCCGGGGGACAGTGAAGTCCTCGATGGCTGTCTGGATGACCAGCGCATCGCAGAAGGGGTCCTCGTGACCCGGCATGTCCTCCCTAGAAAAGGTGATTTTCTCGTCCGGGGGCGGGGACTGGGACGTGGAGCCAACGCTCCTGCGGTACATAGTGTGGAGGCTCGACTTGCGGGAGGCCTCGATCCCAGCCCCCCCGTGGATCGCTCCGATCCTTCCTCGGGAGCCCACATCCACCCGGTCTTCGCACCGGCCTTCCTCCGCCCGAGGCCGGATCTCCTCGATCCGCACTTCCGGACGCCGTTGTTGTTGTTGCTGCTCCCGGTTGCCCCTCATCTCGAGGAACTCGGGGCATGTGGCTGTGGCGTGCCCCTCCTCCTGATGGAAGTCGCAGTAAGGCAACTCCACCCTCACCTCCCTTCTCCTTCTCCGTATCGCTCTTCTCCTCTCCCCCAGCGCTATGGCCATAGCCTGCTCCTGGTCGGGAAGGGCCGGCCTCTGGCCCTGCATCCCGCCTGGGGGGTAAAACTGGCCCTGTCCCCCTTGACGGTAGTCCCCTCCGCGGAACCCTCTCCTTGCCCCGGGCTCCTGCCACTCGGGTCTCCACCCCAGCCGAAAGTTCGGCTCCTGTCGCCCCTGCCTGGGCTGCTGCTGATGCTGCTGCGGCGGTGGCTGTTCCCTCTGCCAGGGCTCAGCCCTTCTCTATTCCTGCCCTCGGCCACCCCTTGGCCTCTCTTCCTCCACGGCCCACCTGGCCAACCTTCGGGCGAACTCCGGGTGTGCTGCTTCCATATCGGCCTCCCTAGCCGCCCTCTCTAGGAGCGCCTCAAAAGACACTGGGGGGGACCTTTTGAGTTCCATTGCAAAGAACCCAGATTGGAGACCCAGGGTGAAGGCCACCATCATGGTGTGCCCCGGCATCTCTTGCACTTGGGACAACTCTTCTTGGAATCTATCCAGGTAACTCCCCAGGGTTTCTCCCACCCTCTGCTTGACACGGAACAAGGACTCCACCTCCTTCTTCCTTTTCTTGGAAGTGGTGAACCTCAACATGAACCCCCGACGCAGGTCCTCGAAGCAGAAGATGGACCCGGTCGGGAGCTGGTGGAACCATTCTCTCGCCTTCTCTCGGAGGGTGATGGCGAAGAGTCGGCACTTGAAGCCGTCGGACATCTGTCGAATAGAGACCATGTCCTCAAACCACTGGATGTGGTGGACGGGGTCTCCCTTCCCGGAGTAGTAGGTCATCTCCGGCTCACGAAACCCCTCTGGAACTGGGGCGGAGGAGACGAACTCGCTGAAGGGGCTTCCTCCCTCAGCTGGGCGAGGGGGGAACTCTCTCCCCGCCGTCTCGCCAAAATGGTATTCTGCGGCCGAGCCGGGAACAGAACTCGCCCCTGGAACTCGCGCTCGCCTCTCTCGGCGGGTTCCTTCCCCGGTCGCCTGAGCGGCGCGTCGTCGCCGAGTGCGGGAGCGGCGACTACTGGGACTACTGGTGTCGCGCTCTCCGCTCGCATTGTAAGACCCCCTTTTTTTTTCAACCACCGGGGTCTTAGGCCCAGAACCGCCGCTTTGCGGTGACTCCTTCACGTCCCGAAGGGTCATCACCACAAGGCGCCGATTCTGCCGGCCAATTTCGATCACAGAATGTATCACAATTATTGAAGTAAGAGCAATGCAGTCCACAATAATAAAAATCACATATATATAATAAAACTCCACGAAGGGAGTGTCCACAGAAACATCAGAGTACTATAAAAACGGGCTTATGCCCGGTACAAAATGTCCTCACTACAAGTCTCTCATGCGGAAGCGAAACAGTAAACTACTCAAGGTCGAGACTCACGGTCCCGGCTGTGTGAACTCCGGAGCTAGACTGCCCCATCTCTAGGCGCACCGATCTCTGGGGCTGCTCCTCCATGCTGGGCTCCACGATCCCCTAAATGATGCGGTTCGAAAACCGTTAGTCATAAAGACTAAGCCCTATCATCCCCTACCCCTTCCCCCATGGCTCCTAGGTACCGAGCGGAGAGGAAGAAAGGGAAGGACATGAAGGTGGAGATTAAACATGAAAACAGATGGCAGCGAGAATTAATTCTAGCAAGTTGTGTTAGGTGAGCAGTCACTAAATTGATATAATAGGTCTAGCAGTAAGAAAAGCAATTAAATGAATTTAAAACCTTCACTTATGCGAGTACACATAAGCAGAAGGGATCTTTTGCAAGGCTCCCATCGTATAGAGTGTCCCATACCACTTATACGTTGGGGTGTCGGTTATCAATCAGCAATGGTTGTTATATATTGAAATTAACCTTTGATTTATAAACTTGCCCACACAAGCTTATAGACCAAGGGGTCGTTTTGCAGGTCCTAATGTATAAGCGTCCCATACCACTTATACTTTAGGTGTCAAGGTTTAATGAATCGATTATGCTATGACATGCTAGTGGGTATGATGAAACAAGCAAGTGCAACTCACACACCCGACTCTGTGCACACAGACCTTTAGTTCCCCCTTTCGGAGCCGTTACCTCCCAGGATACCTCCGTAGTGGCAGACGGAAGCGGTGGGTTGGGCCTCGCCCACCTCAAAACCAGTAAAAGCACCACTGGTCTGACCTATCGTACGCCTCAACGCTTGGTGCACTAAGCGGACGCCTGCGTACTCTTGCCGGCTGGCGCACCGGACTTCTGTTGGCGAAGTGCTAACCACCTCGCCGAGTCAACGATATCGGTGTCGGTGCAATCGAACTCCCCGATATCGAAAGACCCACCACCTTAACTTTCCTATCTTATGCACATGCAAGTTTAATCGCAAACAAACAGAACCGAGCCGAAGCTCCCCGGACCAAACGTCCGTCTCCAACCAACCGAGCCGAAGCTCCCCGGACCATCCCGTCCGTCTCCAGAACAACCGAGCCGAAGCTCCCCGGACCCAAACGTCCGTTTCCAAATCACCCGAGCCGAAGCTCACATCAATCTTCCTGTGCCAACAGTGTTTGTGAAAAGTGCAAACCTAATTACTAGGTTACTCTTGCTAGTTTATTATTACAGTTTACGTTAGCCCAGGACTGCCCCCGGTATACCCCGTGAAGGGCTCTCAAGGGGCACTAGGAACCAAGACGGTGCATTACGGCCCGAAGTTCCCTTTCGCAAGGCACTTATTATTATTGGTTGTCTACCCTTTTACCCGATTTCCTTCTCGTATTACATTAGACTATCCTAGGGTGATTTTAAACCTTCCACTCCTCGGGGAAGACGATCTTTCGTCGAACCCGAGCACCTCTTAACTCTAACTATCACCACTACTCACTACTCTTTATATCTTCCTATTGTAATTTCTTCCACAATTGTTAACCCAGACAAAATGTTTACACCTCAAAGACTTTCTCAGATCGTGTCCAATTGCATCTCACAACCTGCTATATGCAGACCGACCTAGGCTACATGTCGAACCGGTTATGCAATGATCCATTACTCATCCAAATGCCCTAAACTATTTACTGGAGACTTATCTTGGTATAAATAACCTAAATCCAGAAAATGGAAATTTTCCTATTTTATTTGGCATTTAATTAAATTCCTCGACAATCTCAAGGGTCACCGGTTTGAACATGAACTATCCTAATTATTCATGCAAGATGTCCAGCAAATTTATGATAATTAGTAGGCTATCTCAGAAGGCTAAATCCTAAGTATCATAATTTTCTATCATCAAAATAACCTGAAAAACTATTTGGAAATAACCTCTAATTTCTATAGTTTATGAATCAAGTACAGAAAATATTCTTCCAAAAATTCTAAATAATTTATGACATGAAGATTAAGGCTAAAATTTGCACTGGCTAAGTTTCATAATTTTCCAGCAAGTGTTCTATCCATAATAATTTTTTTAAACATAAAAGCCCTTTCTATCATTTGTGAATAAAGTACTAGATTTACTCAACATAAAATTCTATAAAAATTCAAGGATCAATGTTCTACTAGTCAAGATCTAAATCCAGAATTTTAACTGATTATAATTAATGTAAAGCCTCCAAATAATTGAAACAACAAATTGGGCTAATAATTCTTTAACACATGAAGTATAATATATATTAATCATAAAATTCCAGAAAAATTACCATAAGTCTAATACATCCTAAAATTCCCTCCTCCCGAGTTTCATAATTTTTGGATTAGATTTAGTGCTTAAAATAATTAAATTACATGTTTATCCTATTCCAAAATCTCAACTTTCGAGGTACCTAACTACCTCCAATTCCTTCACTATTTCAACCAGAGGGTTTTCATAATATCCTCCCCCTCTCCTCCAAATTTCAAGGGCATACAAGAGCTTTTGCTCCTATGTCCTTCACAAACCTCGAACTCCCACCCGTCGGAGTTGAGCCAATCTCTTAGGGTAAAATCCACCCTAAGCCACACCATGTTTCCCAAGAGGGTAGACATAGACTCAACAAATCAGTGGCCAACAACTTCAGCCTCTTTTGAGGAGATTTGTCCACCCATCTCCAATTGCACTTTTCCCCAAAGTACCCCTCACCAAGACCTATCTAGGACTTGATAATTCCCTATTCAAAACTCGACCAACCGAGTTGAAATTTCGTACAGATCTTAATATTGATGCCAGGGACCACCACCCAAAATTTGGGGGAGTTTGGGCTTAATTTCATCTCCTAATTAATTTTATATTGTTTATTAAATTTTTACAAAAACTTTAGGCAAAAGTTCTCCAAAAATTCTCATTTTTGGACAGCCTCTCGATATACATATTATAGATCTCCAGTCCAAATTTCAAGTCATTTGGACATGTTATGAACCGTGGGCAACCATTTCAATTTCTGGTTAACCTAGGTCTTGATCCCACCAAAATGAGTGCTGGGTTCAAACCACTCACCCAAATTGAATAAAATCAATTTTAAATTAAAGTAGACCCCGAGGGCTACAACTTTTGTGACTGGTCATTTTTCCTAATTCGGCCTCTAAGTGCCTCGTTTACAGCCCCAAAAATATATTCAAATAACGCATTTTTCCCATTTGTAATTTATAATAATCAATATATTATAAAGTTTATCCTACTGTTCATCTTCTTCATGAACCCGAACAGACACAGGAAAACATTTTTCCTGTAACGTTTCCGTGATCCGTTGCCGGCCGTCCGGTCACTTCCCTGGCCAGCCACCACCACCACCACCTCCGTTGAGGCGATGGCTAGCGGTCGGCGGTGGTTTGGCCGCCGGAGGTGGCGGTTTCCGGCGAACTCAAAATACCTTTTTCATGGTTTTCCATGAAAACGAGAGATGGATCCGGCTCCGTTGAGCGCGAACCTATTTTCTAAGAAATCCTAAGATCTATCCATGAAAAGAAGGAGCAGAGGAGGACCTTGTTCGCGGTTTGAAGGCGAGAAGAGCGTCGGGTGCCATGGCGCGGTGGTGGCGTTTGCTGAACTTCTCCTACAGCAAGAACAAAGGTCTGTTCTGATTACTTGAGCGTGTAACCTTCTCCTCTTGTCCAGGTGGGCTTTTATAACTCAGGAAGTGGGAAGGTGAATGGGTAAAACCATTATGGCCATGAAGTTTCCCCCTTAACGTTTCGGTTACGGTGAAGGGATAAGAAACGGCGGAACTGAACAGGTGTGTCCAGCTGGCGGTTTTCTATTGGACCACCTTTTCCTCATTTATTATAAAATTTCAGAAGGAAAACGGCCGGTAGTTACTCCTGGTGTAACTTCCCACACCAACATTTAATACCACGCGTGTTGGAATAATTTCGGGTCCGAACCGTCGTTTCGGCCAATGTCACGGGCGTGACACATAGGTCACGGGCGTGACAGGTCCGAATAGCCAATCCTGGGTTCGACGATCGTCGAACTGAGATCGACGATCGTCGATGGATGGTCACGGGCGTGACACCTTGGGTCACGGGCGTGACAGGCCCGAACAGCAGATTTTGGGTCGACGACCGTCGAATTGCGATCGACGATCGTCGAAGGCTGGTCACGCCCTAAGTCACGGGCGTGACACCTCGGGTCACGGGCGTGACATGCCCGAACGGCAAGTTTCGAGGTCGACGATCGTCGAATTGAGATCGACGATCGTCGATGGGGTCACGCCCTAGGTCACGGGCGTGACACTCATGTCACGGGCGTGACATGCCTGGGGCGCAAGCTCGACGATCGTCTCACGGCGATCGACGATCGTCGATGGGGTCACGCTCATAGTCACGGGCGTGACACCTTGGTCACGGGCGTGACATGCCCAGACAGCACGTTCGACGATCGTCTCGTGGAGATCGACGATCGTCGAAGTAGTCACGCCCAAGTCACGGGCGTGACGGGTCGGTCACGGGCGTGACCAACCCTTGACCCGAAAACTCAATCGATTTTATTTTCACTTTTTGTGCTCCCTGGGGTTCTGACTCGACCAACCGACTCCTAGGGGTCTAGCCGGAAATGGGATGTTACAAATCCCAATAAACAAAACAAAAATTTCGTCCCCGAAATTGAGGTTGAGCCTATGGGGATTTCTATCGGAATAAATTAAACTTGTAACATCCCATACGATCTTTCTATTGGGTTCAGGCGACTGCTCGTCTGATAACGAAGACAATCTCCCCAATAAACAAAAGATTAGCCCCTACCTTTCTGATTAAGTGCGCATGCCTAGGTCCTGGATATTCCGTATCTAGTCTTAACATTCCAAAACAAGAAGGCAATCTATAGTATACCGAGAGGTGGTGAGATGTACCTGACTGAACAACTCCGGGTATCTTTGCCTCATCAGATCCTGCGGTTCCCAGGTGTGCTCCTCCTGACCGTGATTTCTCCACAGAACCTTGACTAAGGGGATCTTTTTGCGGCGCAAGATCCGCACTCCTTTGTCGTCGATCCGAACCGGCTCCAAGTGAACAGATCGGTCTGAAGCTACCGGCCCTTCGGTGGTCATAATCCGCTGCTCCGGGCGTAGTAGAGCCCTTCTCAGCGAAGAGATGTGGAAGACGTCGTGTAGAGCTGCCAGCTCCGGTGGCAACTCTAGCCTGTAGGCTAGGGGTCCGATCCGCTCCAGGATCCGGTAAGGGCCCATATACCTAGGGCTGAGTTTCTTCCTCCGACCGCGCACCCGTGAGACTCCGTGCATGGGTCGGATCTTCAAGAACACTCGATCCCCTACCCGAAACTCCACCTGACGATGCCGGCGTCATAGTATTTGGCCTGTCTGCTCTGCGCCTCCAACATCCTTTCTCTGATCAGTCTCACCTGAGCCTCGGTATCTTCCACAAAATCCGATCCCAACAGCTTCGGATCCTCGTCTTGAACCCAAGAAAGCGGGGTCCTACATTTTCTTCCATACAGGGCTTCATAAGGTGCCATCCTGATGCTGGACTGGTAGCTGTTATTGTAGGAGAACTCGACCAACGGTAACATCTTCTCCCACGGCTCCCCTCGGTCCAGTATACACAGCCGTAGTAAGTCCTCCAAGGTCCGGTTGGTGCGCTCGGTCTGCCCGTCCGTCTGAGGGTGGAAGGCCGTGCTAAAAGTCAACCGGGTGCCCAAATATGCCTGCACTGACCGCCACTCCCTGGATGTAAACCGTCCATCGCGGTCCGATACTATCGTCCGGGCACGCCATGATATCGGACATACTGCTCCACAAACTTCCGTACCAGCACTCCCACCGAGTCATCCTTCCTGATCGGTATAAAGCGGGCCACCTTCGTCAAACGATCGACAATCACCCAAATCGAGTCGTTCCCTGTCCGAGACCGGGGAAGACCATGTATAAAATCCATCGCTATGTCGTCAAACTTCCACTCCGGCACCGGGAGTGGCTGCAACAGTCCTGCGGGGTTCCTGCACTCCGCCTTCACCAACTGACACGCCTCGCAATGGGTCACGAAGTACGTAATGTCTTTCTTCATGCCCGGCCAAAACATCGTCCTCTTCAGATCAGCGGTCATCTTTGTGATCCCCGGGTGCACGGAGTACCGGCTGCAATGCGCCTCCGTCAGAATATCCTCTCGGATCTGGCCTCCTGCAGGTATATATACTCTGCCTCTGAAGTGGAGCAAACCATCTCTCAGGGAATAATCTCCTGTCGAACCTTCCTCCAAAGCTCGGAACATCGGCTCCGCCCACGCATCTGTCCTCTGTCCGTCCCGAATGCGATCCCGAATATCGTCTATGGCCACTATCGATGCCAGATACTCCCTATACAGATCTGGGTCATCCTCGGACACTAGGGATATCTGCATGTCTCTGAATGACTGGACCAGTTCCATAGACATAACCTGGGGCCCAGCTTCGGAAGTGGCCGCTCTCCGGCTCAACGCGTCGGCCACCACGTTTGCCTTCCCTGGGTGGTAGTGCATCTCATACTGATAATCTGCTAAGAACTCCACCCAACGCCTCTGCCTGATATTCAGCTCCTTCTGAGTGTCTACGTATTTCAAGTTCTTGTGATCGGAGAAGATATCGCAGTGGACTCCATAAAGGTAATGACGCCAGACCTTTAGAGCAAAAACGACCGCTCCCATCTCGAGGTCGTGCACCGGGTAGTTCCTCTCATGGATCTTCAGCTGGCGGGAGGCATATGCTATGACATGTCCGTTCTGCATCAGCACCGCTCCCATCCCTTGGTATGATGCGTCGGTATACACCTGGAATCCCTCCCTTCCGGATGGAAGGGCCAGGATAGGGGCCGAGATGAGTCGGTCCTTCAGCTCCTGGAAAGCCGCCTGGCACTGCGGGGTCCAAACAAAAGGTGCCTCCTTCTTTGTCAAAGATGTGAGGGGGAGGGCAATCCGAGAGAACCCCTCCACGAACTTCCGGTAATAACCGGCAAGTCCCAAGAAACTGCGTACATCAGTGGCTGTCCTCAGCTGCGGCCAATCGCGAACTGCCCGAACCTTTGCTGGATCTACTGATAACCCGGCTCCGCTGATGATGTGGCCTAGGAAGGCCACCTCCTTCAACCAGAACTGACACTTGCTGAATTTGGCATAAAGGTGGTGCTCCCGCAACCTCTCCAAGGTCAGTGCCAGATGCCGAGTGTGCTCCTCCTCCGTCCTAGAGTAGATCAGGATGTCGTCTATGAATACTATGACGAACACATCCAAGTAGGCTTCGAAAACCCTGTTCATGAGACTCATGAACGCCGACGGAGCATTCGTGAGCCCAAAGGGCATCACGGTGAACTCATACAGGCCATATCTGCTACTAAAGGCCGTCTTCGGGATATCCTCCTCCTGGATCCGCAGCTGATAGTATCCTGATCTCAAGTCCAGCTTCGAGAAATAATGGGCCCCCTCCAGCTGGTCAAATAATTCGTCTATCCGTGGGAGCGGATAGGTATTCCGGACGGTCAGCCTGTTTAGTGCTCGATAATCGATGCACAGGCGGAGTGTCCCATCCTTCTTCTTCACGAACAGGACCGGAGCTCCCCATGGCGAGGAACTCGGTCTAACAAAACCTGCCTCAACTAATTCCTGCAACTGAGTCCGAAACTCTGCCAACTCCTTTGGGGCCATCCGATAAGGGGCCCTAGACGCCGGCTTGGCCCCGGCACAAGCTGAATCTGAAAATCCTGCTCTCGGTGTGGTGGTAGTCCTGGCAGTTTCTCCGGAAAGATGTCAGCGAAATCTCGCACCACCGGGATGTCTGTCACCGACTCCTTAACCTCCGCCATCTCAAAAAGAATCTGATAGACCTCCTCTCCCTGCAGATGGGCCTTGACGGCCTGTACCGAAGATAAGAGTATACGAGAGACAGGTCTTATACCTTCAATGGTAATGAAAGAGTCCCCGTGTCTCACGGTGATCCTCTTTGCCTGGCAGTCAATCTGGGCATAGTTCCAGTGCAGCCATACCATGCCCAGGATCAGGTCGTAGTCCGTCAGCTTCAAAATCGTCGCTGGAGCCTCGAACGCTTTTCCACCAATCTCCGCCTCCATATTGCAGTGATCCGTGGTAAGGAGCTCAGATCCATCCGGTAGTCTCACCCTCATCCTCGAGCCTGTGAACCGCTCCACACCCTCCAGTCCTTCCACGAACGACTCCGACACAAAGGAGTGAGTAGCTCCAGTATCGAACAGCGTGCGGGCAGGCTTGCCGCTGATGAAGACTATACCTGGGGTGATTAGATATCTTAGGGTTCTATAATGAGTTTTACTTTCCTTGCTATCAATCTAGTGCAATTCAAAGTTTTAACAACTTAAAGGGGAAATTCTATGAAAACAAAGAAGCATTTCGGCATACCTGCGATGACCTGCTCCGGATTCCGCGGCTGTGCAAGGTCCAAGGCATATACCTGCTCTCTTCCCTGTCTACGATCTTCCCCCTGGTATCCTCGACCGCGGCCGCGTCCTCGGCCTCCGTAATGCTGAGCTGGTGGGCCGCCCTGATGTGCTGGAGGTGGTGCCCCCCTCATGGGGCAGTTCCTCCGAATGTGCCCAATCTGATGACAAAAGTAGCACTCTGGGGGATACGCCATTCCCCCGGGTCTCGGCATCTCCTGCATCCGAAGGGTGGAGGGGCCAATACCACCTGTTCCCTCGGCTCCGGCCTCACGTCCTGACGAGGCTGGTCCTCTGTCCTCCTCCCCTCTGGTACAGCACCCCGCCGCTGGTCATTCCTTCCTCTTCGTCCCTGATCCTCTGCTGGCCGTTTCCGCCCCGGGTGGTGTGCCAATCTGCCTCAATCCTTTTGGCCATCTCCAAAATCCGGGAGATGGGCCCGTCAGATACAAACAAGAGGGCTCCCTCAAGTCCTCACGTAGGCCCTTGTAGAACCTCCTGATATACCCTGCCTCGTCCAGCTGGTAGGAATCTGCGTATCGAGCCAGGTGGTCAAACTCTCGATGGTACTCCACCACGGTCCGAGTACCCTGCTTCAGCTGTAAGAACCGCTCCTCCAAGTCATCCCTAGCCGACTGCGGAACGAAATGCTCCAGCAGTGCGGCCCTGAACTCCTCCCAAGTGATCTCCGCAACCTCCCTATCAGCAAAGGTCGTGTCCAACAGCGTCTTCCACCACCTCTTTGCATGGGACTCCAGGCAGGAGACAACCAGAGCCACCTTCTCCTCCCATGGACACCGAATCCCGGTCAGCATCTCATACATGATATCTAGCCACTCTTCCGTCCGAACAGCCGACTCTGTCCCCAAATAGGACGGGGGAGCCAGTCCTCGGAAGATGCTTAGCCAGTTGGCCCCCGGATTTGGCTGCGGGGCCGGAACCTGCTGGCCCTGAAGGTCTCCAGAATGGCAGTCAGGGTCTGTCCATGTCTGACTGAAGGAAAGGAGTAGGGGCCGGTGGGGGTGGCGCAACATCTTGAGCCTGTTGGACTCCACCTTGTGGCGTAGTCCGTGCTGGAGGCTGCGTAACAAAAACACACGCTGAGTGAACGTTCAAATACTACATAAAGGTGGACAAATTATATGTGATCCCCATATGGGCACACCACTGCTTCCGCTGCTTAGTTTGTCCCCAAACTAAACTCGAGCGGGGGTGATCCAGGGTTTGTGGACTGCTACTTCCTTCTGATCGATGTTTGCCTCTGATACCACTTGTAAGACCCCCTTTTTTTTTTCTTTTTCAACCACCGGGGTCTTAGGCCCAGAACCGCCGCTTTGCGGTGACTCCTTCACGTCCCGAAGGGTCATCACCACAAGGCGCCGATTCTGCCGGCCAATTTCGATCACAGAATGTATCACAATTATTGAAGTAAGAGCAATGCAGTCCACAATAATAAAAAATCACATATATATAATAAAACTCCACGAAGGGAGTGTCCACAGAAACATCAGAGTACTATAAAAACGGGCTTATGCCCGGTACAAAATGTCCTCACTACAAGTCTCTCATGCGGAAGCGAAACAGTAAACTACTCAAGGTCGAGACTCACGGTCCCGGCTGTGTGAACTCCGGAGCTAGACTGCCCCATCTCTAGGCGCACCGATCTCTGGGGCTGCTCCTCCATGCTGGGCTCCACGATCCCCTAAATGATGCGGTTCGAAAACCGTTAGTCATAAAGACTAAGCCCTATCATCCCCTACCCCTTCCCCCATGGCTCCTAGGTACCGAGCGGAGAGGAAGAAAGGGAAGGACATGAAGGTGGAGATTAAACATGAAAACAGATGGCAGCGGGAATTAATTCTAGCAAGTTGTGTTAGGTGAGCAGTCACTAAATTGATATAATAGGTCTAGCAGTAAGAAAAGCAATTAAATGAATTTAAACCTTCACTTATGCGAGACACATAAGCAGAAGGGATCTTTTGCAAGGCTCCCATCGTATAGAGTGTCCCATACCACTTATACGTTGGGGTGTCGGTTATCAATCAGCAATGGTTGTTATATATTGAAATTAACCTTTGATTTATAAACTTGCCCACACAAGCTTATAGACCAAGGGGTCGTTTTGCAGGTCCTAATGTATAAGCGTCCCATACCACTTATACTTTAGGTGTCAAGGTTTAATGAATCGATTATGCTATGACATGCTAGTGGGTATGATGAAACAAGCAAGTGCAACTCACACACCCGACTCTGTGCACACAGACCTTTAGTTCCCCTTTCGGAGCCGTTACCTCCCAGGATACCTCCGTAGTGGCAGACGGAAGCGGTGGGTTGGGCCTCGCCCACCTCAAAACCAGTAAAAGCACCACTGGTCTGACCTATCGTACGCCTCAACGCTTGGTGCACTAAGCGGACGCCTGCGTACTCTTGCCGGCTGGCGCACCGGACTTCTGTTGGCGAAGTGCTAACCACCTCGCCGAGTCAACGATATCGGTGTCGGTGCAATCGAACTCCCCGATATCGAAAGACCCACCACCTTAACTTTCCTATCTTATGCACATGCAAGTTTAATCGCAAATAAACAGAACCGAGCCGAAGCTCCCGGACCAAACGTCCGTCTCCAACCAACCGAGCCGAAGCTCCCCGGACCATCCCGTCCGTCTCCAGAACAACCGAGCCGAAGCTCCCCGGACCCAAACGTCCGTTTCCAAATCACCCGAGCCGAAGCTCACATCAATCTTCCTGTGCCAACAGTGTTTGTGAAAAGTGCAAACCTAATTACTAGGTTACTCTTGCTAGTTTATTATTACAGTTTACGTTAGCCCAGGACTGCCCCCGGTATACCCCGTGAAGGGCTCTCAAGGGGCACTAGGAACCAAGACGGTGCATTACGGCCGAAGTTCCCTTTCGCAAGGCACTTATTATTATTGGTTGTCTACCCTTTTACCCGATTTCCTTCTCGTATTACATTAGACTATCCTAGGGTGATTTTAAACCTTCCACTCCTCGGGGAAGACGATCTTTCGTCGAACCCGAGCACCTCTTAACTCTAACTATCACCACTACTCACTACTCTTTATATCTTCCTATTGTAATTTCTTCCACAATTGTTAACCCAGACAAAATGTTTACACCTCAAAGACTTCTCAGATCGTGTCCTATTGCATCTCACAACCTGCTATATGCAGACCGACCTAGGCTACATGTCGAACCGGTTATGCAATGATCCATTACTCATCCAAATGCCCTAAACTATTTACTGGAGACTTATCTTGGTATAAATAACCTAAATCCAGAAAATGGAAATTTTCCTAATTTATTTGGCATTTAATTAAATTCCTCGACAATCTCAAGGGCCACCGGTTTGAACATGAACTATCCTAATTATTCATGCAAGATGTCCAGCAAATTTATGATAATTAGTAGGCTATCTCAGAAGGCTAAATCCTAAGTATCATAATTTTCTATCATCAAAATAACCTGAAAAACTATTTGGAAATAACCTCTAATTTCTATAGTTTATGAATCAAGTACAGAAAATATTCTTCCAAAAATTCTAAATAATTTATGACATGAAGATTAAGGCCTAAAATTTGCACTGGCTAAGTTTCATAATTTTCCAGCAAGTGTTCTATCCATAATAATTTTTTTAACATAAAAGCCCTTTCTATCATTTGTGAATAAAGTACTAGATTTACTCAACATAAAATTCTATAAAAATTCAAGGATCAATGTTCTACTAGTCAAGATCTAAATCCAGAATTTTAACTGATTATAATTAATGTAAAGCCTCCAAATAATTGAAACAACAAATTGGGCTAATAATTCTTTTAACACATGAAGTATAATATATATTAATCATAAAATTCCAGAAAAATTACCATAAGTCTAATACATCCTAAAATTCCCTCCTCCCGAGTTTCATAATTTTTGGATTAGATTTAGTGCTTAAAATAATTAAATTACATGTTTATCCTATTCCAAAATCTCAACTTTCGAGGTACCTAACTACCTCCAATTCCTTCACTATTTCAACCAGAGGGTTTTCATAATATCCTCCCCCCTCTCCTCCAAATTTCAAGGGCATACAAGAGCTTTTGCTCCTATGTCCTTCACAAACCTCGAACTCCCACCCGTCGGAGTTGAGCCAATCTCTTAGGGTAAAATCCACCCTAAGCCACACCATGTTTCCCAAGAGGGTAGACATAGACTCAACAAATCAGTGGCCAACAACTTCAGCCTCTTTTGAGGAGATTTGTCCACCCATCTCCATTGCACTTTTCCCCAAAGTACCCCTCACCAAGACCTATCTAGGACTTGATAATTCCCTATTCAAAACTCGACCAACCGAGTTGAAATTTCGTACAGATCTTAATATTGATGCCAGGGACCACCACCCAAAATTTGGGGGAGTTTGGGCTTAATTTCATCTCCTAATTAATTTTATATTGTTTATTAAATTTTTACAAAAACTTTAGGCAAAAGTTCTCCAAAAATTCTCATTTTTGGACAGCCTCTCGATATACATATTATAGATCTCCAGTCCAAATTTCAAGTCATTTGGACATGTTATGAACCGTGGGCAACCATTTCAATTTCTGGTTAACCTAGGTCTTGATCCCACCAAAATGAGTGCTGGGTTCAAACCACTCACCCAAATTGAATAAAATCAATTTTAAATTAAAGTAGACCCCGAGGGCTACAACTTTTGTGACTGGTCATTTTTCCTAATTCGGCCTCTAAGTGCCTCGTTTACAGCCCAAAAATATATTCAAATAACGCATTTTTCCATTTGTAATTTATAATAATCAATATATTATAAAGTTTATCCTACTGTTCATCTTCTTCATGAACCCGAACAGACACAGGAAAACATTTTTCCTGTAACGTTTCCGTGATCCGTTGCCGGCCGTCCGGTCACTTCCCTGGCCAGCCACCACCACCACCACCTCCGTTGAGGCGATGGCTAGCGGTCGGCGGTGGTTTGGCCGCCGGAGGTGGCGGTTTCCGGCGAACTCAAAATACCTTTTTCATGGTTTTCCATGAAAACGAGAGATGGATCCAGCTCCGTTGAGCGCGAACCTATTTTCTAAGAAATCCTAAGATCTATCCATGAAAAGAAGGAGCAGAGGAGGACCTTGTTCGCGGTTTGAAGGCGAGAAGAGCGTCGGGGTGCCATGGCGCGGTGGTGGCGTTTGCTGAACTTCTCCTACAGCAAGAACAAAGGTCTGTTCTGATTACTTGAGCGTGTAACCTTCTCCTCTTGTCCAGGTGGGCTTTTATAACTCAGGAAGTGGGAAGGTGAATGGGTAAAACCATTATGGCCATGAAGTTTCCCCTTAACGTTTCGGTTACGGTGAAGGGATAAGAAACGGCGGAACTGAACAGGTGTGTCCAGCTGGCGGTTTTCTATTGGACCACCTTTTCCTCATTTATTATAAATTTCAGAAGGAAAACGGCCGGTAGTTACTCCTGGTGTAACTTCCCACACCAACATTTATACCACGCGTGTTGGAATAATTTCGGGTCCGAACCGTCGTTTCGGCCAATGTCACGGGCGTGACACATAGGTCACGGGCGTGACAGGTCCGAATAGCCAATCCTGGGTTCGACGATCGTCGAACTGAGATCGACGATCGTCGATGGATGGTCACGGGCGTGACACCTTGGGTCACGGGCGTGACAGGCCCGAACAGCAGATTTTGGGTCGACGACCGTCGAATTGCGATCGACGATCGTCGAAGGCTGGTCACGCCCTAAGTCACGGGCGTGACACCTCGGGTCACGGGCGTGACATGCCCGAACGGCAAGTTTCGAGGTCGACGATCGTCGAATTGAGATCGACGATCGTCGATGGGGTCACGCCCTAGGTCACGGGCGTGACACTCATGTCACGGGCGTGACATGCCTGGGGCGCAAGCTCGACGATCGTCTCACGGCGATCGACGATCGTCGATGGGGTCACGCTCATAGTCACGGGCGTGACACCTTGGTCACGGGCGTGACATGCCCAGACAGCACGTTCAACGATCGTCTCGTGGAGATCGACGATCGTCGAAGTAGTCACGCCCAAGTCACGGGCGTGACGGGTCGGTCACGGGCGTGACCAACCCTTGACCCGAAAACTCAATCGATTTTATTTTCACTTTTGTGCTCCCTGGGGTTCTGACTCGACCAACCGACTCCTAGGGGTCTAGCCGGAAATGGGATGTTACACGCATGCCGAGGGCGGTCCTGACGAGCCCGAGGATCTCCTCCCTAAGTTCTGCTGACACGCTCGCCGCTGGGGGTGGGGGAGGGGGTGGCGAGCTGCCCTGCCTGATCCTTGTCCTTCCTCTCCCGTCATCGAACTTGCTGAAGGTTTTCCTTGCTGACCACGCTCCACGCTCACCGCACCAAAATGTTGAAACCGGAAACCGGCCTCTGTGGAGTTCGACCCTTGGGAAAGGGGTGGCCGCGCACTTACTTCGCTCCTGCAAGAAAAAGACAAGGAAAAAAGAAGAGACAAGGACTAGACCAAGGGCCCGGCTCGGAGGTCCCACCACACACCCGGAAGATCTTAGAGCGCTTCCCCTCCTTAACCAGTTGCCGGGCTAAGGTACCTCAGAAAGCGCTATAAGACTTGAGAACCGAAAAGCGTCCCCCCTGAGGTACCCCTTGGGTCCTATTTATAGATTACCTTGGATGGTCTGCAAATAACCCGCCTCTGGTGGTCTGAATTTACTAAAGAGCCCCTTGGATTGGCCTGCCAACAGCCAAACCCCGCTGTTCTGGCTGGTTATGCGCACCTCTTGTCGGGTCACCCCCCTGTCATCTGGAGGGAGGTGGACTGCAACCGATCCGCCTGAGAGAGAGGCGGCTGGGGCCCGGCCCGCCTAGGAGAGGCGAGCGGGGCTGGCCCGCCTGAGAGAGGCGGCTGGGGCCCGGCCCGCCTAGGAGAGGCGAGCGGGGGGCTGGCCCGCCTGAGAGAGGCGGCTGGGGCCCGGCCCGCCTGGGAGAGGCGAGCGGGGGCTGGCCCGCCTGAGAGAGGCGGCTGGGGCCCGGCCCGCCTGCTTGCTTGGGCCCTTCGGCGGACACGGGGTTGTACAAGTACATAGTCTTCTTCAGATCTGCAATCATCTTCGTAATCCCCGGGTGTACCGAATATCGACTGCAATGAGCCTCCATCATTATGTCCTCCCGGACCTTGCCTCCCTCTGGTATGTAAACCATTCCTGGGGGGGCGGGGAAAGTTAAATGTCTTAGAATCTAGCTATGGTTTTCTTTCCTAGATTATCACTTCTATATAAATTTAAATTCCATGAGAAAATAACTTAAAATTTTTTGACGTACCAGTGATTACTTGCTCCGGGTTCCGGGTTTGAGCCAGATCTAGTGCATAAATTTGCTCCCTCTCCTTCCTGCGATCTACACCCTGGAAACCACATCCTCGACCACGTCCTCGTCCTCCAAACTGTTGGGCATGCAGGGCAGCCTGTGGTGCTGGTAGAGGTTCTCCCCTCACGGGGCAGTTTCTCCGAATGTGTCCTATCTAAGGGCAGTTGTAGCACTCCGGTGGGGGAAATGCCATACCCCCGGGTCTTGGTGCCTCCCTCATCTGAAGAGGCTGAGGAGCCATTACCACCGGCTCCCCCAGCTCTCGTCTCACCACCTAGGGAGGTTGGTCCTCTGTCCTTCTTCCCTCTCTCCCATCTGTGATGCGGCCCCGCTGCTGATCATTCCGGGCTCCCCGCCCTGGTCCTCCGTCGGCCTCTTTCGACCCCGAGTCGTGTGCCAATCAGCCTCAATCCTCTTGGCCATCTCTAACATTCGAGGTATAGGCCCATCAGAAATGAATAGAAGGGCCTCCCTCAACTCCTCCCGCAGGCCCTTATAAAATATCTTGGTGTATCCCGCCTCATCTAGCTGATAGGAGTTTGTGAATCGTGCAAAATGGTTGAACTCCCAGTGGTATTCTACCACTGTCTTGTTTCCCTGCTTCAATTGCAGGAACCTGTCCTCCAGCTCATCCCTAGCTGATTGTGGCACAAAATGCTCTAGTAAAGCGGCCCTGAACTCCTCCCAAGTAATATCTGAAATCTCCATATCGGCAAAAGTCGTATCCAGCGATGTATTCCACCATCTTTTGGCATGAGACTCTAAACAAGAGACTACCAAAGGAACCCTCTCCTCCCAGGGGCACCGCATCCTGGTCAACATTTCATACATAATATCTAGCCATTCTTTTGTCCGAATAGCCGATTCTGTCACTAAGTAAGATTGAGGAGAGAGTCCTCAGAAGATGCTCAGCCAATTGGCCCCCGGGTTTGGCTGCGGGGCCAGAACCTATTGGGCCCTGAAAGCTTCGAGAATAGCTGTCAAGGTTTGCCCCATCTCCGAGTGTAGGAATGGAGTGGAGACTGGGGGAGGTGGTGCAATATTCGGAGTCTGCTAGACTCCGCCTTGTGGTTTTGGCTGCGCTGGGGGCTGCGTAACAGAAGTCAATTATAAGTAATCGCACATATCTAAAAATGGACAATTTCATGTGATCTCCAATATGGGCCCACCACTGCTTCCGCTGCTTAGTTTGTCCCAAACTAAACTCGTGCGGGGGTGGCCCGAGGTTTGTGGACTGCTATCTTTCGATCGATATATTTCCCTCTGATACCACTTGTAAGACCCCTTTTTTTTCTTTCCTTTTCGACACCGGGGTCTTAGGCCCAAAACCGCCGCCTTGCGGTGAAACCTTCACATTTGGGAAGGTCGTCACTACAAAACGCCGATCCTACCAGCCGAATTGATCACAACTGTAGCAATAAAATAAGCAAGTCCACAGAAACCACACATGAATAGAAAAATAATCTCCACGAAGGGAGTGTCCACAGATAGAACATATAACAGAAATCACGGGCTTATGCCCGCTACATCATGTCCTCACTACAAATCGCTCATCGTGGAAGCAAACTAATATAACTACTAGTGGTCGGGACTCACAATCCCTGCTGTCTGGACTCCGGTACTAGACTATCCGATCTCCAAGCGTGCCGACCTCTGGGGCTGCTCCTCCATGCTGGGCTCCGTGGTCCCCTAAAATGATGTGGTTCGAAAACAGTTAGTCTAAAAGACTAAGTCCAATCATCCCCCACCCCTTCCCCCATGGCTCAAAAGCCCAAGCGGGGAGAAGAAAAGGGAAGGACATGAAAGTGGAGAATATCAAATAGCAGATGGCAGCGGAACTAAACTAGCATTTCTAAGGTATAAAAGATGGTAATAATGATTAAAAATTTGAATAAGAAAGTAACCTTAACTTATGTGATTACGCATAAGCTAAGGGATCTCTTGCAGGGCTCCTATCGTATAAAAAGTCTCATACCGATTTATACGATAGGGTGTCGGTTTTACTAGTAGGCTTAAATATATAGTACTGAATGAGAACCTTGACTTATAAGCACGCTCGCGCAAACTTATAAGCCAAGGGATTGTTTTGCAGGGCCTAATGTATAGAGCGTCTCATACCGCTTATACATTAGGTGTCAGGTTATATGCAATGGTTATGCTATGAAATACAATTATTCGATGATGTGAACATGCAAGTGCAACTCACCCACTCGACTCTGTGTACACAGACATTTTGTTCCCCCTTTCGGAGCCGTTACCTCCCAGGATACCTCCGTAATGGCAGACGGAAGCGGTGGGTTGGGCCTCACCCACCTCTAAACCAGTAAAGCACTACCAGTCAGACCTATCGTACGCCTCAACGCTTGGTGCACAAAGCAGACTCCTGCGTACTCTTGCCGGCTAACGCACCAGACTTCTGTTGGCAAAGTGCTAACCACACTTGTCGAGTCAGCGTATTGGCGTCGGTACATCGACCCTCCAATACCGAAGACCCACCACCTTATACCTTTTATGCATATGCAATAGTTATGAGTCCAACCAACAACCGAGCCAAAGCTCCCCGGACTATTCCCGCCGTCATAAACCGAGCCAAAGCTCCCCGGACTATCTCGTCTGTCATAATCAACAACCGAGCCAAAGCTCCCCGGACTATCCCGTCCGTCAACAATCAACAACCGAGACAAAGCTCGTCGGGCCACCCTGCCCATCACAAACCTTCACCGAGCCAAAGCTCGCCGGACTAACTTGCCCATCACCATAACCACTGGGCTTACTGCCCGAGTGACCCAATCTATCTCCCCGTGATATCGGGGTGTGAGAATGTGAAACCCTAAACTTACTAGTTGCTCTTCATTTTATTTTATGCCTACGACTTAGGTTTAGCTCAGGACTGCCCAAGGTATTCCCCATGAAGGGCTCTCGAGGGCACTAGGAGCTACGATGGGCTGAAGCCCAAAGCTCCCTTTCGCAAGACACTTATTATTATTGGTTGATACCCAATCTCATATCCTTTAACTATTGCATTGGATCTAACCCTAGTATTTTGACACTTCCTCCTTCGGGTTAGACGATCTTTCGTCGATCCCGAGCACCGACTAACATTTAGCCAAACCCAACCCCTTACTCATCCTAACTCGAGTGATGAACTCATTCTAAATTATCCAAACTTGCAACCATTAATCCCGACTCATGTGCCCAACTTTATACTCCAACATATTTTCTGCAGATTTACTATATGTAGACCACTAAGGTTAAATGCTATGTAAAATGGGAAGTACATCAAATAATCATCCAGTACTCATATAATAATTATTGGTGGTCCATTTTGACCTTTATTGCCCAAATCCAGAGATTCACAATTTTTCCTATCTATCTAATAATTTATTAAATTTTTCATGGTGGCCAAAATCTCCAAGTTTGAACAGGAAGTACCAAATTTAGACAACATAAAATTCCTCCAGATTTATGTTATACCCAATATGAAACATTTAACAAAAGATCCTAGGTCTCTTAATTTTTCAGCAAGGTTTAGGCCACTAATTTTATTTTAATTATAACTTACAATAATTCTTTTAAATAGATAAGTAGGGCAATATTATTTCCAAAAAATCAAGGAAAAATACAAGCATGATTGCAAGGACATATAAATGTTCTGGGTCAAATCTAATAAGTGATTAAGAAGTAATAAGTTTCAAACAAATTAATGAACAACTTTCGAAAATTACTAAATGCAGACCACCAAGGTTAAATGTCATGTAAAATGGGAAGTACATCAAATAATCATCCAGTACTCCTATAATAATTATTGGTGGTCCATTATGAACTTTAAGCCCTAAATCCAGAGATCCACAATTTCCCTATTTATTTAATAATTTATTTAATTATTATAGTGACTAAAAGTTAAAATATTGAACATGAAGTACCAATTTCAGAAAAGATATCATTCCACTAATTTTATATGATATTCAAAATAAGTAATCAACTTACTCTCCTAAATATCTAAATTTTTCAGTAAGGTTTTGTCCCCAAATTCTTATTTCAATTTATTCCTTAATAATTCATTTAAAGAGATATGTAAGACTATATTACTTCCAAAAATTCATAGAAAATTCAAGTATAATTTTAAGAGTATATAAATGATTTGGGTCAAATTTCATAATTTATTTATAAGTACAGAGCCTTAAATAAATTATTGAATAATTTTCTCATTTACCAAGTTTGTGAAGTAAGTACCACAAATATATATTCAAAACTTTTCATAAAATTCATATATGTCTATGAAGATTTAAAACTTTCTCTGCCAAACTTTCATTACCTACCAATGGGCAGAGGGACCCAAAATGATCAATTTAATAATTAGGGCATCCCCTTGTGTTACAAATGAAGTACTACAATTATTAACCAAAAATTTTCAATTAAATTATCAGAGGTTCATTATATCCTTATATCCATTCTACCAAAATTTCATCGTAGTTAAAGGAGTTTAATTAGCCTACTTCAACCCTACTATATTTGTGCCCTAAACTAGGGTTTGGGTTTGGTGGGTCCCAACCTTCCCAAAATCCCCTAAGATTTTCACCAGAGGGTTTACTTACCCTAGTACCCACCCAACAAAATTTCATGGTCATACAAAGTGTCTTGGCCGCATGCCCTTCACAAGGTACAAAAGCCCTTCCTTAGGGTTTGACCTAGGATCTTTGTCCAAATCAATTCCAATCCTCCCCATTTTTCATGGGAAGGTTCAAAAAGTTATGCCAAGTTTGTGTCCCAAATTTGAACCTCTGTTAAGGTGAATTGGGCACTCTAAGCAAAAAATACATTTTTGGACCAAAATTCCCTTTTTAAGGCAAGGCTATGGTTGGCAAGATTTCAGTTCTAATCACCTCCAAAATTAATGAAATTTTAACCAGAGCTTAATAATGACCCCATACAGCATCCACCAAAATTTGGATGGATTCTGAGTTCATTTGACCCCTAAACTAATTTACCCTAGATAAATTAAATTATCTACAAAACTATAGAAAAATTATCCCCAAAAATTCCCATTTTGGGCAGGGTCTAGATGTATATTAGGGTGACACTCTGCCAAAATTTCAACGTATTTGGGCCAAAAATGAAGTGTGGGCACTCTGTTTAATGTCTGCTTAATCATATGTACAGACTCCACCAAAATAGGTTCCCTGGTCAAACCAAGGCACCCAAATTGGTTAAAACCAATTTTGTATGAAAGTAGACCTATAGGGCTACATTTCATGTGTTGAACACTTTCTCTGAAAATGCCTCTAACTATTTTTACAATTTAATAACATTAAATGCAAAAACTGTGACATAAATGAAATCATAATACATAAAAGCTATAGTTTATATTTATCTATCTGCACGAATCTTGGCGCAAACGGACGGAATCCCGTCATCTTCTACCTCCAACAGACGGCCCAGATTTATCCCGCCTGAGCCGTCTTCCAGCTGCTGTCGCCGGCGATCCGGCCACCTCCCCGGCCGGCCACCGCCACGAAAACCTTTGTGGTGGTCGTGGCTATCTCCAGGCGGCGGCACGGCCACCGGGAAGCACTGTTCCGGCAAACCCGACAAGATAACTTTTCATGGAAAAACCATGATTTTGAAAATTGGATAGAGCTCAATTGAGCCCGAACCTCGGTCCTAAGGATTCGTAAGATCTGCCCATGCAAGAAGGAGTAGAGGAGGACTTTTTTGGCGGCCTGAAGTTGGGAGGATCGCCGGAATGCCATGGTGGTGGTGGTGGTGGTCGGGTTTCTTCAAAAACACAGTGAAACAGCCTTTCTTCTTCTGGAAAGTGGTGGGGAATTTTCCTTGGAGTCTAGGAAAGCTTTTAAGATGGAGAGGAGGAGAGTTAGGTGGCTGAAATCCTCCATGCCATTTTTGGCCCAAGTCAAGCTTGGCGGCCATGGTTGGTAGGGGGAATGCATGGCTCCAACCAATCAATGACCAACTGGTTGGATTGGGGCTGCCTTCCTTGTCCTAATGCAATGAATGGAGGGTGTTGGGGAGGGGGAGGATGAGCCCAAAGTCCTCCTCCCTTTTCTTCCTTCTCCTTCTCTCTCCTACATGGTGACTCTTTCTCTCTCCTACACACCAAGCTAAAATTTGGTTCCTACCTAACCCAATGGTAGCACACAAGTCCATTTTCACTCATCAAAACAAGGTTAGCCCTAATCAAAATGGACTTGAGCTTGAGTTAGCCCATTTGGGCTAGCTTGACCCAAACTTGGACTAGGGCCCACTTAGGTCAATTTGTTCCTTGAAGTTTCCTTAATGGGTCCTTGGTGACCCATTGGCCTCCCCTATGGTCAAGGTGGGGTTGGATTGGCCCTTGAAGGTCACTTGACCCTTAACTAGGGCTCTTTGACCATTTTAGGTCAAGAGTTGACTTTGGTCAACCTAGCCTTTTTTATTGGTCCTAATGGGTCCTTGGTGACCCTTTGGCCTCTCACTAGGGCTATGAGGGTATGTGTGGGGTCCACTTGGCTAAGGGACTGCAATTGGCCCTTGTGTAGGTCAATTTGACCCAATTAGGGTTAGAGTTGACTTTGGTCAACTTAGCTCCTTTGACTGCCCTCCATGGGTCCTTAGTGACCCATTGACCCCTCACTAGGGTTATTGAGGTATGGGTGGGGTCCATTTGGCTAAGAGACTGCAATTGGCCCTTTTGTAGGTCAATTTGACCCAATTAGGGTTAGAGTTTACTTTTGTCAACTTAGGTTCATTGACTGCCCTCCATGGGTCCTTAGTGACCCATTGACCCCTCACTAGGGTTATGGAGGTATGGGTGGGGTCCATTTGGCTAAGAGACTCAATTGGCCCTTGTGTAGGTCAATTATACCCAATTAGGGTTAGAGTTGACTTTGGTCAACTTAGCTCCTTTGATTGCCCTCCATGGGTCCTTAGTGACCCATTGACCCCTCACTAGGGTTATGGAGATATGGGTGGGGTCTTGGAGTCATGGTGAAGCCCAATGATTATTTTAAGCAAATGTTCAGAAATCTACTATGTGCAGACCATAGTGGTCTCACCCACATTTCTAGGTTCACTTAGCTTTCTTGGGCTCCCTAGTGTTTTGTCATTACCTAGTCATGACAAAACTATCTATAGGGGTCTAGTTGTCTGAGGGATGTTACAAACTATGTCTCTGGACAAGGATTAGAAAGGGAAACCTTTTGATGAAACTGTTAGAAACGAACAAGAACAAACCGGAAGTGGATTAATAGAAATTTTTATTATCCAAAAAAAGTATCTATTACAAAGGTATGACCTACCTTTTATAGAATGGAGGAGAGATAAGAGAATACAAATTAGAAATGTGCGACTAAACATTTACAAGACAAAGTGGCCTATACAAAAAACAACCCGCACAAGCCGCGCGGTTAGATGAGAAGGGATAACTACTTGGCTACCACCAGAAAGAGAAGTCACCATGGGAGACCGCTAGACCGCCAAGTCTTCAAAATACCTGAGACAAACCGCTAGACCGCTCGGACTCCAGACAGCAGCAGCCCAACAACCAAATCGCTGAAGGGAAACTGCCAGACCGCACAGTCTTCAAGCCGCCAAGACAGACCGCCAGACCGCCCGGTCACCAACTCCAACACTCCCCCTCAAGATGGAGCATATATATCGATCATGCCCAGCTTGTCGCAAATATGAAGAAGCGAGGCGGATACTGTCTTGGTGAAGATGTCAGCCAGCTCTTTATCAGAAGTCACGAAGGGAGTACAAATTTGTTCCTTCAAAATCACTTCACGAATGAAATGACAGTCGACCTCAATGTGCTTGGTTCTTTCATGAAAGACCGGATTTTTTGAGATATATATGGCAGTCTTATTATCACAGAACATAGGTAGATGATGGTAGTAGACCTCTCCTAAATCCATCATGAGAGTCTGTAACCACTTTAACTCACAAGTGGTCAATGCCATACTACGATACTCAGCTTCTGCACTAGACCTGAAAACAACAAACTGCTTCTTGCTCTTCCAGCTCACTAGATTTCCACCAACAAAGATACAAAAACCCGAGGTTGACTTGCGATCCCCTTTGTAATCAGCATAACTCGCATCTGAGTATGCTTCAACTCTCATATGACAATTCTTCTAAAAGAGTAATCCTTTCCCAAGTACTGCTTTGACATACTCCAAGATCCGCAAGGCGGACTATAGATGGCACTCCCTAAGAGCTTGCATGAATTGGCTCACCTTGCCCATAGCATAGGAAATGTCGGGTCGGGTCACTATGAGATATATGAGCTTACCAACCAGGCGCCTGTACCGCGTAATATCTAATAGAGGAGGCGAATCATCTGTCTAGGTTTTGTCTTCTCCAGTTACCATGGGCATCAGGCAGGTTTTGCTCCAGTCAACCCTGCTTCTTTTAATAGATCAGGAGTATACTTACGTTGGGAGAGGACTAAGGAGTTGGGATTCCAAGAGATTTCGATCCCTAGAAAGTTCTTCAGAGAGCCCATATCTTTCGTGACCATATGTTAACGAAGATGCCGCTTTGTTAAGGCTACCCCTTCCTGGTCATCGCCCATGCGAAGAATATCATCGACGTACACAGCAAGGACAACAAGTCCCGAGGAGGTTTTTCGAATGAACACTTAGTGATCGGCAGAGCTTCGTACAAAACCAACGGACGCCACGATGCCGCTGAACATGTCAAACCAAGCTCGAGGGCTCTGCTTGAGGCCATATATTTCCTTCTTTAGCTGGCATACTCGTGTCTCCCCCTTAGCAACATACCCAGGAGGTTTCTCCATGTAGATGGCCTCCTGAAGATCACCATAAAGGAAGGCATTCTTGACATCCAGCTGGGAAATAGGCCAACTCTATTGATCGCTACAGAGAGGAGAACCTGGATTGTGCTGATTCGAGTCATGGGAGAGACAGTGTCAAAGTAATCAACCCCATAGGTCTGAGTAAAGCCCTTAGTAATAAGGCGGGCCTTATAACGATCCATAGTGTCACTCGGGCCAAATTTGACTACAAATACCCAGCTACAGCGAACAACATCGGTGCCGAAGGGAGGAGGAACAAGAGTCCAGGTACCTCGCTCAGTTAGGGTCGCCATTTCCTCATCCATGGCCATCTTCCAATGAGAATAGCAAGAGCCTCCTGGTAGGAATGGGGTGTTGCAGTGGCAGAGATAGCCCGTGCAAAGGCCCTGTGAGAAGAGGTAAGACGATCATATGAAACAACAGTGGCAAGGGGGTGCAGGGTACACGTCCGTACCCCTTTGCGAAGAGCAACAGGAAGATCCAGGTCAGCGGGTCCCTCGGCATCCGGAGCATCCATGGCAAAGAGACCTGGCCCGGAGTAGAGAGCGATGGTGGAGGAGATGAGGGAGATGGTGGTGAAGAAGAGGGAGAGAGATGCGGAGGGAGAGGAGTTGACGAGATGGTGTAGGAGGTGAGACCGCAGTAGGAGACAAGGGAACAAAGGGAACAACAGGAGTATCAGAAGTCGGGGGAAGAAGAGAGGAGGCATCCAAGAAGTTTGAGGCATTCTCGAAGAAGGTGATGTCAGCGGAGACGAACTTATTATGAAGAATGGGGTCAAAGAAATATTAGCCTTTTTGAGTGGTGGAGTACCACAAAAAGACGCATTTGGTGGAGCGAGGGGAGAGCTTATCACGGGTGGCAGATGGATCATGCACAAAGGCAGTGCACCCAAAGATTCGGGGAGGGAGAGGAAAGGGCTCCTTGCCCGATACAGAATGGAGAACGGGGTATGCCCGTGAAGAATCGTGGAGGGAATGTGATTGGTGAGGTAGCAGGCAAGGAGAATAGCATAGCCCCAATAGGAGCGAGGAACATTCATCTGGGTAATCAAGGTGCGAGCGACATCGAGGAAGTTACAGTTTTTGCGTTCCACCACCCCATTTTGCTGCGAGGTATAAACACAGCAAGTCTGATGAATAATGTCATGTTGCACATAGAAAGAGGTAAAATCATGACTCAGATATTCTTTAGCATTATCTGAGCGAAAGGTTTTAATACAAACAACCAAAAATTGAGTTTTAATTAATTGATAAAAAGAGTCATACATCAAAAAGTTCAGAGCGATCTCGTAAGAGATACACCCGGTACATCTAGAAAAATCATCAATAAAAGTAACAAAATTAGAACTACCCCGACCAATTGTGAGGGTAGGAGTAGGTTCCCAGACATCTGAGTGGTCGAGATCAAACGGACGGGTAGAACCCCGACCTTGCTTTGGCGGGAAGGAGGAACGGTGATGCTTCCCAAGGTGAAAAGCGTCGCAGCTGAGAGGAGTACTGGAAGGAGGGAGATGGGGCAGAAGCTGCCGTAGAAGCCGTTGAGGAGGATGGAGATGAGATGGAGATGCCACTGAAGATGATCCGTATTAGAAGAGGAGAAGGCGGACAAGGTGGAAACATTGTCGAGGAAGTAGAGGCTGCCGCTCTCAGTCCCAGTAGCAATCGTCCGCTTGGAGCTTGGATCCTAAAAAGAACAAGAAGTCAGAGTAAACGCCACAGAGTAATATAAACCACTCCCGACCTATGAACCGGGGAGGGATAACTTTCTACAATGAGGACCGGGGGAAATCGATCATGCTGTTCGAGGAGAGAGAAGCACTGAGGATTGCCCGTCATGTGATTAGTCGCACCGGAGTCGATGAGCCATTTACCTTGAGTCACCATGTGGGCACTACCTGATGATGTGACCACAGAGGCAGACAACTTGGAAGAGGAGGTGGAAGAGTCACCCAAGGGGAGAAGATGGGGATGCTTCATCTAGCAGCGATCCATAATATGGCCGGTGCGGCCACAATGAGAGCAATGATAGCGGGAAGGAGCACGTCCGCTAGACTGGTGACTGCGGCTACCAGAGCCACACCACTAAGTTTGGTGAGCATAGTTGTCTGGTGGAGGAGGAGCGGGCAGAAGAGGTAGCTGAAGGAGAGAGATGACAGCGACGATGCGGGTAGTGGTGGCATCTAAGGTAGGAGATTCCATCTCACCCATAATTTGTTGGCGGATCATATCATAAGTATCAGGAAGTCGTAGAAGATAGCACACAACCAGAAGCTCCTAGAAGTGCTTATGTTATTGAGCCAAATCCGCAGAAAAGGGGTGATTCTGAAGAATCTCAGCCCCAAGAGCCTGAACCTATTGGTAGGCATCAGTAGGAGACAAGGTAGGACGGGGAAAGAGGTCCGCATACAACGTATAGATACGGGATGTCTAAGCCCCCTTGGAGTATATAGTGGCAAAATGAAGCCAAGCGACCTTGACCGTTTCATCATGACGGATAACGGCAAGGCATTCATCGGATAGGCTATTAGAGAGCCAAGTACGCACAAGCGCAACGCTCGCATCCCAGTCATCAAATAGAGGTGAAGTGGGAGGAGGAGGGTCATAGACGAGATGATGGCGTTTGCGTTGCGAGCGAAAGAGAAAGGTGAAAGAAACGCTCCAATCCGAGTAATTGGAGCCGACAAGCTTGGAAACGGTGTCAAGGTTCCCGGAAGAAGTAGGAGGAAGAGGCGGAGGCAGATTGGCGACAGGAGTGGTGGAAGTAGAAGTATCAGAAAGAGCCATTGGATAAAACAGCAGGAAGCCGCGTGGTAAGGAGACAAACCGCACAAACAGGGAGAAATCGCAGTGGTTAGGAGAAAGAGAGCTACACGGTCAAGGTATTAGACACCAGCGGCAAGAAAATCCACGACCAAGCCGCAGAACCAAGCAGAGGGAAAGAAGTTGAGCTGCTAGAAAGTAGTCCGAGCATAAAGAAGGAAGAGAAGACTGAGCGAATAGAAAAGAGTCTGTGGGAAAGCTAACAGGGCGTGCGAGCAGAACAGAGGCCGCATAGAGAGGCTGCGCACACAGAGGGCAGTGATAAGAAGAAGGAATTAAAATGCGCGAACAAACAACCAGAGAGGAACAAGCGGCGGACAAAAAGAGGAACCGAATCAGGCGGAAAAAATTGAGTCCTCTGATACCATGTTAGAAACGAACAAGAACAAACCGTAAGTGGATTAACCGAAATTTTTATTATCCAAAAAAGGTATCTATTACAAAGGTATGAACTCCCTTTTATAGAATGGAGGAGAGATGAGAGAATATAAATTAGAGATGTGACTAAAAATTTACAAGACTAAGCGGCCTATACAAAAAACAACCCGCACAAGCCGCACAGTTAGATGAGAAGGGCTAACCGCTTGGCTACCACTAGAGAGAGAGAAGTCATCATGGGAGACTGCTAGACCGCCCGGTCTCCAAGCCGCCTGAGATAAATCGCTAGACTGCTCGGACTCCAAAAAGCAGTAGCCCAGCAACCAAAGCGCTGAAGTGAAACCGCCACACCGCACGGTTTTCAACCCGCCAAGACAGACCGCCAGACCGCTCGGTCACAAACTCCAACAGAAACCAAGTACAGAAGCATAATTGGATCTTTTCTCTACCTTACTGCCAATATACCAGACATAATGTTCTCTTTATATGTATGTGTTATATTCCAAGTAATCTGTAAGTAATCTCACTATGCTGCTGCAAAGCGGATTTTGAGATACCCTAAAGGTACACCAAATCTTGGCTTATGGTACCCAAGAAGTAATGATAGCGAACTAATTGGTTTTTCAGATGCATATTTTGCTGGTAGCAAAGATGACAGGAAGATCACTTCCGGGACTTGCCAATTCCTAGGAAGAAGGCTCATTTCCTGGAGCAGCAAAAAGCAAAATTGTGTCGCAATCTCAACGGCTGAGTTAGAATACATTTCTGCCGGTTATTGTTGTGCACAATTGCTTTGGCTAAAGAACCAAATGGAAGACTATAATATGCAAGTCAAAGACATCCCATTATTTTGCGACTCCTCCAGTGCAATAGCAATATCCAACAGCCCGATCTCTCACAGCTAGACAAAGCACATATAGCTGAGATACCATTTCATCCGAGAGCATGTGGAGCATGAGGACATAGATCTGTAGTATGTTCCAACTGATGGGAAAATTGCAGATATTTTCACGAAGCCACTGGACGAGACCAAGTTCAGTTTCTTCAAAACTGAACTGGGTATGCTCAACAAAGAGGGATAGACAAGGTGGACTCGTTTCACAGCTCAAAATACAAGGTTTAGTCAAAAAGGTTAGAATTTCTCCAAGTGGACTTCATTTCTCGAGAGGAAGGAATGACTACTAAAGAACTCGAATATGACTACTCGAGTACTTCTCTGAACTCTCGATAACTAAGTAAGTCACTCGAGTGCTATCACTCGAGTATTAAATTTCTTCTCGAGAAGTAAAGTTGTACCACTCGAGAACTGTCATAACGCCACTCGAGTACTGTTATTCTATCACTCGAGTAGTGAAGTTCCACTCGAGAATCGATCCGACATTTTCTGTAATTCTTTCAAATTTTCATATACTGAACCTTAGTATTTTTTGCCGCTATCTAAGGTATGTTCAAGCTTTATTAGACTCCTAATCATCGTTACTAGGGTTATATAAATAGGAAATATCGGATTTTAAGAGTCTACTCGAATTCAAATCCTCTATCTCTCGAAAGAATCTTCGCCTTTCGCCGTTCCAACAGCACACGCCATCGTCGTCATCGTCTTCCAATCCATCACCCGCTGTTCACTGAAGGACATGGGGCCGCCGTCGAAGATCAGAGTTGGCAGTGAGTTGGTTGTCGCCGGCATAGCAGAGATTTCCAATGATTTAAAGATTCTTCTCGACACAGCAGGTTTGCATTCATCCTTCAACAGCCGTGCAAGATACTCTTTCTAGAAGTTGAAGAATTTTTCAAGAACATCAAAGTCAAGGGGAATGGAAAAGTGTTGAAGTCCAAGGTCAAGGGAATCAAGGTTAAACTTAACAAAACCTCTGTTTCAAAACTCCTTAAAATGCCTGTAGTGGATGAAGAAGATGACATAACAGAAGAAGATTATGATAGAGCATATAGCTTATGTGGCATATCTGAAGTTATCAATAATATCCATCGTCCAGACCTGAATGCTGAAGGAAAACTCTTGGTTGATATTTTGGGAAAGGTTTTACTGTGCAAAACCTCTTCTATAAGTCTAATTTCTACAGATCTTTTCTATATGATAATAGCTACTATTTCAAGGAATAAATTTCAATTTGGTATGATGATCTTGGACAAGATAAGGGAGAGCATTAAGACTCCAACTTATGCAAGGATTATCTCTTTAATGTTGCATGAGATTAATCCTAAGGTATTTGATTTCTCCAAAGGCACAACCATCCATCACATGAAGAAAGTTTCTGTTTCCTCCATTCAGAGATGGGATTTAAAATTTAAGAACCTAGCTCAGGCTGCTAAATCCCATGAGCACCCTGCTGCAGAGGAAAGGACCCCATCTCCCTCTCTCGACATGTTGTTGGCAGGTGCAACAACTGAGGGGGAGTCTGCCTCCTCTATGCAGCAAGTTAGGGTTCCCTCTCCTCCTGCTTCTTCTAGTCAGCAAGCCAGAATACCTTCTCCACCTCCATATACCTCTATCCCACCATCCACTCCAGAGGGCATTCTATCAGATTCCTAAGTGCAATAAAACATCATCTCCACTACTGATGATATAAACAAGATGATTGAAGAACTTAGCTCAGATGAGCCTCTGCCTCCCCTCCATAAAGAGAATGCTGAAGAGCCATCCAAGGAACCCACTCATGCACCATCACCATCACCATCTCCTGCACTATCTCCAAAGACACCTATTGATCACTCCCCAACTATAGAGAAAGAACAAGAGACAATTCTGCTTTCAGATGAGAATGAACAGTCACCAGAACCAGTTGAAGCTCCTTTGAGGAGGTTAGATTTCTCTCTTCCCACCTTCACTGGCGAGGAAGGAGATGTACTAATTCACACTACCAGAGCTCAGAGCTCTGTACTTGTTGAAGAAATTCCTCCCTGGACTGCTCCTCCTCCTCCAGCTTCTGTTACTACTCCTGTTACTGGTACACCTATTGCATCTGATATTCTTAGTAAGATTGCACAGATGCTGCTAGAATAAAGAAAGTATTTTGATGATTCTATGAAAGCTGTTTAAGATAAAATTTCTTATCTAAAAAAAGAAATGAGTCGAGGATTTGCTGAGATTCAACAAAATACAGATCAGCTGAAGCATCTCTTCAAGATAGGTGGACAAGCATTGGATCACACTATTACAAGTGTTGGACATGTCATGGACAAAGGGTTACTCTAGCAAATAATCAAATTCAATTAGAAAAGAAGGCCCAAGAGTACCTTATGAAGATCTTTGAAGAGGTGGGTACCTTCAAAGATGAAGCTATAAAGAAGCTATATGTAGAAATCAGAAGTGGGAGGGAATAGTGAAAGAACAAGTTGAAAAGTATGATACTAATGTCAAGACCCTCTGGACTGAGAAAATGACTGAAATTAATAAAGATGTGCTAGCCCAGATTCAATCTGTGAAGTTTTATACTTATGATACTACAGTGTGGATGCATAATCAGATATTCCCTGAATTCCAAGCTGATCAAAACATTATTCCTCACCATCTGAATCCTTTTAATGAAGGCCAGCCTGCTCAGATGCCTACCTTCTCTCCTAGGCCTCAAGGGGAAGCTCAACCTCCAGATCTTGCGCTCAGGTATGGGAATCTGACATTCCTCAAGATCTACTAGAAATTCAGTTTCCTAAAAGAAGGAAGTATGGAGATGGAGCTTCTACCAGTAGATCTTTTCCAAACCCAGAGGCATAGAAAAGGAAAGCTCAGGAGTTTGCTGAAATCTGGTGTCCAACTTCCAAATCCTTGATTCTAGATACTCTCAAGCTTGTTATGGACTATAATGAAAGCAGAAATCTTCATTACAGCTCAACTGAATGTGAATTATATGAGAAGTCTATGACTAAGTGAAGGATCTATGACAGAGAATATGGGTGGAATAATCCAAGTGCACCTCCAAGACCTTCCAAGTACTATCCCAAGCCCTTCAATTATCAAAGGAGACAACAGGAAAGCAAGACAGGCAGCATCAGAAACAACAGCAGCAACATCAAAGCTAGTAATGGTTATATATTATGATTTTGAGGATTGAATTTATGTAGAGGTGAAATCTTGAAACATTTCTAATTATATAATTCTTAGTTTTGATGATTAACTTTCTATTTCTAAATTTCATGCATTTTGTTCTGTGCTTACTTTTCAAATATCTAGTTCTTTTTTCTTTTGGTATAATTCACCTTAGTGTAGAGAGTTCTGACTTCTACAAATAGGGGGAGATTGTTGGGTATTGTATCGACAATAACCTAAATTTGTATGAAGTCAGCCTTGAACTATGATGAATTAGGTTGTATTTGATTTCCTGTTCTAGTTATGTGTTTGCAGGACTTACTGCCAAGTGTAGACCATTGTCGGTCTATAGTGGGTCATCAAACACAGGACCATACAATGTAATTCCTCATTACGTGTTCCATGGTGTTGACTCATGTGCAGCCTCTCTATTGGGATACACTTCATTTTCAACCACTTGGACTAATGAAGAAAGAATTGTTGCTGATTGGAATGAAGGAGAAGAAGTTTCATAAAGCTAAAAATATTCTAAGTATTCAACTCGAGTGGATTCATTGTACTCGAGTAGAAACCTTAGAAGCTCTCGAGTAGGTCATGTCTGAAACTCTAGTATAGGAAGTGGTTTTCGAGTAGCCTTAATCTAGCTCTCGAGTAGCCAAGTCAAGTACTCGAGTAGACTTTATCTAATTTGAAGGATCAAGCGCATACCCAACTGCACCAAAAGCCCGGACTGTTGGAGGGGGCGCTACTTAATTTTTTATATAAGTAGCAGAGCGCCACGGGTCAAGTGAAGGAACGCCGGACCCACAATCTCCCCCCCGGCGTCCAGCACAACCCGTCGGCTCAGAGGTGGGGTTAGCACATGGCCCACACGGCTCAGAGGTGGGGTTACCACATGTCCACGGTTGCCTGACCCACCGGACCCACACAGGTAGAAGGGAAAAATCAGGATTTAATAGCGCCCCCCGGTCTTGAACCCGTGACCTCCTCTGATACCAATTGAAGGATCAAGCGCATACCCAACTGCACCAAAGCCGGACTGTTGGAGGGGGCGCTACTTAATTTTTTATATAAGTAGCAGAGCGCACGGGTCAAGTGAAGGAACGCGGACCCAACAATCTCCATGGTATCAGAGGAGGGGATAAGTGATACCAATTGAAAGTGAGGGGATAAGTTGTAAACTACTCTAGAGGGGGGGTGAATAGAGTATTCAAAATTTTATGAACACTTAGTCAGCTCCCTTGGAGTTTATTTGCGGAATAGAAAATCTGATACTTGAACCCTAAGAGCCTAACACAGTGAAGTGCACAAGTGAAGAAGTTGACTGAAATTTCAGTTAACTACAAGCCTATCACAGCACTAGCAATCCTAGGTAGTTCTATCACAGCCACAGAATAAAATGAATAAACAAGATAACCAGATGGACACAGGATATATAGTGGTTCCCTTTAAATAGGTACGTCCACTCTTCTACCACCCTGGTAGGAATCCACTACAGGTTTTTGCTAAGGTGCCCTGCCACCAATGATCTGATTCAGGTAGATCAAACAGACCCTTTGAGCTTTTGATAAGGATGCTCAACCACAGGTTGTTGATAAGGTGCCCTGTCACCAGTGTTCACTTTTGAAGAGATGTGAACAAACTCTTTTTACAAAGGGGTTGAGAGGGTTAGATTATCTTCTCTATTTTAAATACAGATTAGAGAAGATTTGTGGATTCTCTAAAGAATCAAAGTCTCCCCCTGGCTCAGTGGAAGTCCAGGGAAAGCCTTTGCTTCAGGATGAAGGAGTTTCAGATAAACTGAAACTAAATCCTCAGAAATCTGAAGACTGATTTTTATCAAGTCTTAAGATTCTGGAACACTTGAAGCAGATCTTGAGCCTTTTCTGAAGTCTTTGAAAAACTCTAAGCAGATTGCTCAGGAGACTTGAGAATGGAAGATGATTGCTCTGGGCTTTTTGCTTCAGGAAAACTTTTCTTCTTCTTGTAAAGAGATGTTGAAGAAGTGCTCTGATGATGCTTGAGCGGATGAATAATCTTTCTCTGTGTCGGTTACTATTACTTTTCTTAGAGCAGAAATCTCTTTTAAATATGTCTTCACGTTTTCCTTTGGAACGGCTCTATTGATTTGAATTCTTGAGCCCTGCAACAGTTTATCTTAAAATAGAATATAGCAATAGGAATAGAATGGCCTATTAACTTTCTGTCAGTCCCAATAAGGAATAAAATAAGCGGGAAAGAAATCTCAGCATAAAGACGTACCTTTCTTGGAAATAGTACATAGTACCAACGGCTAGAAAACAGGCTGGAAAGATAAAGTCAACGCAATTTGTATAATAGGACAAAATGCTTTATACTGAATCCCGTGATTTATGTTTGACAGAATTTGTAAATAATTCATTTTGAATTTAAGCCATAATTTTAGCAACAAATAACTTTAAAGAATCTTTCTAACCACAAGCTAACACACTTGGAAATAAACCAAGGAATAGCATAAATATAAATAGATAAAATCAGACAGAAATCGTCGAACAGGGGTTCGAAGATCGTCGACCTGCAAACAGATCGTCGACCAGCAAATAGATAGTCGACCAGCAAAGGCAAATATCTGTCGAGACAGAAATCGTGAAGCAAGAACACGATCGTCGACCTGAAGATGACAGATCGTCGACCAACCGTCAGAGCGTAGTAAGCTTGCTCTGAGATCGTCGACCAACTGTCGACGATAATTGTCTTGACTTCAAAGATTCACTAGCCCTGCTATCGTCGACCATTGATCGACGATCGCGAGGCCTCGTTCGACGATGGTCGAACGGAAAAGCCTTATCTACAAAAACATCTAGAACTTCTAACCTAAGCTCTAGGTCAGTTTATAAACTGCCCTAGGGAGACTAAACAAAGTCTAACCATGATCATATATCTTTATATGGATCAAGAGGGGCTGGAAAGGGATTACATAAGCCAAATCACATCTGGGGTACCAACAATCTCCCCCTATTTGGGTTATGTTATCCAATCCAATTTAAAAACTAAAGCAGACAACAACACTTCTAAAGATTAACCAGAATGATAAAACACAGGCAATACACAGAAAATATCACAAGCATAAATCAGCAAAAATGGAATGTATCAAGCAGATTTATCAGCATGTTTAGCATCAGATGAGTTTTTTGGGCATTGCAGCTGGTTTGAAAATGATTTCTCTGTTAGGGTTTGCTGCTTGTCTTTTAGATAACATTAGATCATGCTCTCCTATGATTTTCTTTTCAGCATAACTCGGTAGAACTGCAGCAGGATGTAGTCTCATGTATTCCTCAGCGTCAAAGGCTTCTGGATTGACTTGAATTCTGCTCAGTTCCTTTCTCTGAATTCTGACATTGTTGAGTAAGCTGTAGGATCCAGTCCTTGAGATTTGGCTCTCTCCATCATGCTAAGTGCAATAGACTCTTTGAATCTTGCCATAGAGGCAATCCTTTCAGCTTCAGTTTTGTCTGATGGAGAGGGAGGTCTATCAGAATCTGTATGAGCTGCAATCTCCATATTCCTTTGAAGAGCTGTAGCAAGTTTGCTTGAATCGAGAGGAATCTGCACAGTCTTCTTAGGATCAGTTTGAGCATAGAGAGATCTAGGAGGTGCAAGCTCAATGAACTTTTTGAGAGAATTTTCTGAAAAGACTACTCTTTTTCCTTTTGAATCAGCTGCAGCAGGTTTCTTTAAAGAGGAGGAGGGACCTTTCCTGGGAGGAGAAGGTTTCCTTTCTGGGACTAACTTCTTAGGAGAAGGAGGAGGAGAGAATGTAGGTTGTTGATAAGTCATCTCCTTTATTTGTTCTACGGGAGCATTGTCATTTCTTTTATTTCCTTGTCCTGAACCACTTTGGCTTCCCTGGCCTTGTCTACTTCTTCTCTGATAAGACTGAGAGGGATTGGAACTGGCTGATTTACCAATTGGAGCAGAAGAGATACTTCCAGAGGCTCCAGCACCAGGAGGTGGAGGAGGACCTCTGGGGGGGAATTTTTGAACTGGAGAGTCATATCTCTTTCTTCTCTTATTTTCTTTTGTCTGATTCTTTGACAATCTCATCCAGGGTTGGAATTCCTTGCTCTTAGGATCTATTCCCTTCAGAATGTAATAGGGAACATCCTTGTTAGGATTTGCAGTAGAAGGAGCAGGGGCTTTTCTTTTCTTGGAAGCAGCTCTTTTTCTTTTCTTAGAGGAGTCCGAATCATCAGAGTCATCATCATCATCATCAGAATGAGATGAGTCTTTCCCAGCATAATCATCAAAGTTTAGTTCAGATGGATCTTTGGCAGTAAGTTCAGCTTTGTCTTTCTTTTCTTTTTCTTCTTTTTCTCTAGCTTCTTCAATGGCATCTTGCCTAAGAAGAGCATCCAGATCAACATTTGGAGCACTTTTCCATAGCTCTGATTCTGGGTACAACTCAGGAACTGTCTTGGGGACCAGTTCTGCAATAGAAGGAGTGGATAAAGGATAGGTAAGGATGGGAGGAGAAAAGATGACAATATCTGCAGGGGCAGATGCTTTCTCTAGAGAGATGGCTAGGGAATCCAGATGATATTTAGCCATCCCTTCAATGTACTCAGAGGCAATACCTTCAGCCACAAAGTCTATAAATTGGTCAATGTTTAGAGTACCTGAACTTGAGTCCAATTCAGTCATCTTGGGAGCATTGTCTGCTCTATCTTGCACATCTTCAATTACTTCAGCAGCAGCATCAGCAGGGATGTTGATGATTTCAGCAGCAGCAGCATTTATGGTTGTGCCTGTATGCAAAGAGAGATAGGTTAACAACCAAGTGGGAATAAGATATTCCCCCCAAGGTGAACAAACAACAGGTAATAGATAGGATTACCTGAAGATCTACACAGGATACCACTTTGCATCTAGGAAGGAGGTTATAATTCCTTCTAGATGATTAGTGACATCGGGGATAGACACCTCTGCAAGGCACAAGAGGAGTGCCATACAGGAAAAGAAAAGGGTATCCTTGACCAAGGGGTCATCAAGGTACTCAGGTCTATAAGGGACCATTTTCTCTTGAAGAGGAGGAACAAAAGGAGGGGATGTGAGTGAGAACTCACAGTCTGAGGAAAGAAATGATTCCAAGTCTTTATCAGACTCAATGGACTTGGCAGCATCAACTTGCAATACTGATGTAAGATCATCAGCAGCTGTGATATTCACTAGGGATAAGAAATTAACTCAAAGATGGAGTTTGAATTAATTAGAATCTTAAATAAACTATACCATCTGGTTGAGCAGCAACATTCTCACAAACGTCCATGGGGACTTCTTCATTTTCCTTTTCAGGAACTTCTTCCTCAGAAGCTAGATTCACTAGGGAGTGAATGTCTTTGTTAGTCACAAATGTCAAATTGAAGTCCTGATTATATCCTTTGGAGGAAGAGTTTTAAAGTTTACCTTCTGGTTCTTTCTCTGAAGTTTCTTGAGGGACATCTACAGATTCTTGAAGGGGAAGAGAGGAATTGTCCTGAAGGGTCAGGGCATCACCTGAGACCACTTCGACAGACATCTCCCCCTGCATGACTTCAGTGGGGACTGGAGTCATGCATCTTACAGAAGGGGGCTCAGCAGAAGATGAGATGGATTTGATGGCATCAGTGAGAGAGTTGATGGAGGCAATGAGAGGGGCATTGGCAGCCTCAATCATGCTTTGGATGGAGGGAGTGATGAGCTGTACAAGGTGTGCAAGCATTTCAGGGGATATCTGAAATGCTGATGATGTGGAGGTGGATGGAATGGAAGCAGGATGATCTTCCACATGATCAAATGAGTCATGTGGAGATAGGTGGTCATCAACATGAGTGTGGGATTCATGTTGAGGAAGGTTTGTGAGGATGGTCGCAGTCACCATGTCAACACTGGCTGAAGCTGCCAGATGTTGTGGTGTTGGTGACTGGTGTGGAGATGCAGGTGGAATGAATGATGCATGTTGTGGTGGCACTGCGGGTGTTGTAGAGAGTAATGCAGGAGAAGAGGATGCAGGGATAGAGAGGGAGGATGAAGGGATTGCTGAACCTTCCCAGTAAGCGGGAGAGCGGCCGAATCAGCCCTTGTGTCTGAAGAAGGGTTAGGATCAACCCTGGCTGACTTCTTGATAATCCTCTGAGATTTCTTGAAGAGCGAGGGGTCCAACCTCTTGCTGGCATTTACTGCGGAGGGTGCAGAAACGAGCAGCAGGGGTGCTTTCACATATAGAAACACACCCAGTACCCTGGCAAGATTTACCTCTTTCTTGTTGTTCTTTCTCCTGATTAGGTCAAATAGAACTTTCCCCCAGGCTAACTGCGTCCTATTCACCAAAGCCGACATAAGGGCAAACTGTTGCCTGTTGATATTGTCATGCGCCGAATGTTTTCCCAAAATAATCTTGCCTACCAGGTCTGCCAGAAACTTGTATTCTGGAGACAAGTTTATCTTCAGCAGCTTAGCCGGAATCCCTTCGGCATGGCCCATCACAGTGAGCATGCGGCCATATTCCTCTGAGCTTTGCTCATATTCCTCAGTACCTGTTGGCAGTCCAAACAACTCTGTCAATACTTCAGGAGTCAGAGTGACCTCCTCGCCGTTTATCTTTCCCGACATTGCTTCGTCGCTGGAGGACGAGGTGTATACCCATTCACGAATTTCTGGTATATTAATCTTAGGTGCGGATGACATGAATTTCTTGAGGCCTTGGTCTTCACATAGCTTCATAATATCTTGGATTGGTTGATCGCATCGGCAGAAGGAATCGAAGTCGACACAGAAGCCCGTGTCGAACTTCATTCCGAGGAGAACAGCAGAAGGAATCGCCATAGAGTTTGAGAGAAGATGGCGAATCGAGAAGCAAAAACAGGGGAGAAGAGAATCGCGCGGGATTAGAGTTCGAGAGCGAATTCTAAGCCAGAAGAAGGAATATGAAAAGACGGAGCGGAAGGACGACGATCTTCAGACCTAAATCGACTATTTGAAATAAATCTGCGATCGTCGAACCCGGAATAAAATCGGTCGTCGAACACAGACCGACGATAGTCAATGTTTGACTAAATCGGTAAACATCGACCGACTATAAGCAATTACTACGATCGTCGATCAAAATATGATGGTCGACGATTCTCCACACAACACAGAAAATCTGTCGTCGACCACTGGTCGACGATAGATACCTAAGGAGAGATCGTTGACCAGTTGGTCGACGATTTCTGCCTTACTACAGAACGAGCTGTCGTCGACGGTTGGTCGACGATAGTTCTGACCTGGTCGAAGATCGTCGATCAGTCGTTCGACGATTTTAGACAGAAAACAAAACTATCTTAATTTTCACTATTCTGAACCATTAATCATACCAAGCTGGTTCAGGAAGAACAAATGCTTTTGTTCATCAAGGGGCTTAGTGAAAATATCTCCTCTTTGCAGGTCTGTGGATATAAATTCCATTACTATCTTGTTCTTTTCCACATTATCTCTTAGAAAATGATGTCTAATCTCAATGTGCTTGGTCCTGGAATGGTGCACAGGATTCTGAGCAATTGATATTGCACTGGTACTGTCACACAGAATTTTTGTGTTTGAGTGTGTGTACCCATAATCCACTAGCTGATTTTGAATCCACAGGATCTGTGAACAACAACTAGCTGCTGCTATATATTCAGCCTCAGCAGTTGAAGTAGACACAGATGCCTGTTTCTTGCAAAACCAAGAGACAAGTCTCTCTCCCAGGAACTGACAAGTCCCTGAGGTGCTTTTCCTGTCAACTCTACAACCAGCATAATCAGCATCTGAATATCCAATTAATTCAAATCCTGACTCAGCTGGGTACCACAGTCCTAAGTTAGGACATCCCTTAAGGTATCTCAAGATCCTCTTGAGGAGAGTTAAGTGAGATTCCTTTGGGTTGACCTGAAACCTAGCACATAGGCATGTAGCAAACATTATGTCAGGCCTACTTGCAGTCAAATACAGCAGGGAACCAACAATGGCTCTATAATTCTTTTGATCAACAGACTTGCCATTGACATCAGAATCAATAACTGCATTTGAGGCCATAGGTGTGCTCATTGATGAAGCATCAGACATTCCAAATCTTTTAACCAGCTCTCTGGCATATTTTGATTGTGAAATGAAAATGCCATCAACACTCTGTTTCACTTGGAGACCAAGGAAATAGGATAACTCACCCATGCTGCTCATCTCAAACTTAGAGTGCATTAGTTCAGAGAACCTCTTGCATAGTTTGGGATCAGTAGAGCCAAATATAATGTCATCTACATAGATTTGAACTAACAGTTGTGAGTCCTTATGATGTCTAATGAATAGGGTTCTATCTACTACACCTCTCACAAACTTGTGTTCTAGAAGAAAATTTGCTAAGGTCTCATACCAAGCTCTAGGAGCTTGCTTAAGTCCATAGAGAGCCTTTTGGAGTTTGAACACATGAGTGGGTAAGGTTGATGAAACAAACCCTGGTGGTTGTTCAACAAACACTTCTTCCTTTAAATCTCCATTGAGGAAAGCACTCTTCACATCCATTTGGAAGACCTTAAATCTTTTATAGGCAGCATAGGCTAGGAAAATCCTAATGGCTTCTAGTCTAGCTACAGGGGCAAAAGTCTGATCATAATCTATGCCTTCCTCCTGTCTATAGCCTTGAGCTACTAGCCTAGCCTTATTTCTAACTACTATGCCTTGGGCATCAAGCTTGTTTCTAAACACCCACTTGGTGCCTATGATCCGTTGGCCTCTTGGTCTTGGAACCAAGGTCCAAACTTTACATCTTTCAAACTGGTTAAGCTCCTCTTGCATTGCTATAATCCAGTGGGGATCAAGCTCAGCATCTTTAATGGTTAGGGGCTCAACCTGAGAAAGGAAACAAGCAAACATCACATTTTTGTTGAGTTGATGTCTTGTCTGGACTCCTGCTGAAATGTCTCCAATCACTTGAGATACAGGGTGATCTCTAAGTGTGACAAGATCAGTAGGTTCAACAATGATCTGATCTTCAACAGTTTCAAGATTTAATTCCTCATGTGGAGTTTGATCAACTGTTGGAGCAGGTGCTTTAGCTTCAAGCAGATCTACATCAGATTCAGAATCTGAGGAAGCAACCTGAGGAGTTTGTTGGGGATGATTCTCCTGTGAGAGTCTCAAACCTTCCAAATCCTTACTTACTCCTAGGACTTGCACTGTACTATTAGAGGAAGAGTCCTTCTCCTTATAATACATGACTGTCTCATCAAAAGAGACATGTGCAGACTCTTCTATCTTAAGAGAGGATTTATTAAGGACCCTATAGGCTTTGCTTACTTGAGAGTATCCTAGAAAAACTCCCATTGAAGCTTTTGCCTCAAATTTTCTATGGTATTCTTTGTTATTGTTATGAACAAAAGCAACACAGCCAAACACTCTAAAATAATCTATTTTAGGTTTCACTTGCTTAAGTAATTCATAGGGAGTCTTACCCTTGAGTTTATGTATCAGACTTCTGTTCAATACATAGTTAGCTGTGCTAACTGCTTCAGCCCAAAAGGACAGAGGCATGTTAGCATCTGCCAACAATGTACTTGCAGCTTCAATTAGGGTTCTGTTTTTCCTTTCAACTACCCCATTTTGTTGAGGAGTTCTAGGAGCAGAGAAGCTATGTTTGATACCTTCCTTCTCACAGAATTCTTGCATAAGAAGAGACTCAAACTCAGTACCATGATCACTTCTGATCAAGGCAATCTGAGTAGAATACTCACTCTGTATACACTTTAGAAAATCTGTAAGAACCTTGAAGTTATCAGCCTTAGTTCTCAAGAAGAATACCCAAGTGAACCTAGAGAAGTCATCTACAATTACTAAAGTGTAAGACTTTCCTCCAAGACTCTGTACAGCAATAGGACCAAATAAATCCAAATGTAGCAGGTACAGAATCCTGGGAGAATCACTTTTATTAACTGATTTAAAGCTATTTCTTGTTTGCTTTCCTAGTTGACAAGCTTTGCAAAGGCCTTCCTTCTTGTAGGGGCAAGAAGGTAATCCTCTTACAAGATTGTATTTAGCCAACCTAGAAATGTTTTTCAGATTTACATGACTAAGTCTCTTATGCCAAAGGGTATTATTACTGGTTACTTCATTAAATAAGCATATTTCAGATTTGGAGGAATTAAAATCTACAACATAAACATTTCCAATTCTAATGCCTACTAATACCACAGTATTATTTAAAGAAATATTGCAGGCAGTGTCAGTAAACCATACCTTGTATCCAGCATCACACATTTGACTTACAGAGATTAGGTTGTGCTTTAGTCCTGAGACATAAGCTACCTTCTTGAAGGTTACAGCTCCTATGGTGAAGCTGCCATACCCTTCAGTCTGTCCACAGCTGGAATCCCCAAATACAACTTTTGGTCCCAGCTTGGCTTTGAATCCTGACAGGTTCTTCTTCTTTCCTGTCATATGCTTTGAGCATCCACTATCCAGATACCATTTGTCATGTATGACTGGATAGGTCTTCACCTGCAGAAAGAGCAGTTACACATTGTGGACCCAGGTTACCTTGGGTCCAGTATTCTTCACAAAAGAAAAACTAGATATAAAAGATTTTGCAGGCTTTGATTTATATCCTAAAGGGTGTGATCTCCTAGGTGGGATAATCCATTCAGTTGAAGGATTAAACAACCTGGGGTGGTGATTAGGATTTGAAGTTCTGGAAGTTTGAAAATGATTTTCCAGCTTAAGTCCAGATCGTCGATCGATGGTCGACGATCGCAAGCCATATCGTCGATCATTTCCAGTATAGCTATATTCTGGATTCAACGATCGTCGATCACTGGTCGACGACTCAAAATGAGATCGTCGATCTCCTGCACCAAAGATATCATACTTGGTGAAGGTGTTCAGCGATCGTCGATAGTCGTTCGACGATTGGTTTGACGATCGTCGATTAATGTTCGACGATTTTTGTAAAGCTAGAAATTTTTTCTTCCTATTCTCTTTCTTAATCTTATTCTGAATTTTCTTGCATTTTTCAATTTCCTCAGTATTCTTTATTCCTGATTCAGAAACAAATTTTACTGGAGTGCTAAATCTCTCCTTTGTGAGGAGGATGGGTTCACTAGGTGTAGCACCTAAGCCTAGTTTATCATTACCAACCCTAGTGTTTGCTATACAGGTTATTTCAGATAATTTAAGGCTTCTGCCATTTAATTGTTCTTCTAACCTCTTAGATTTAGCTAGTTCTAACTTTAGGAATGTTACTTCTTCTTTTGAGCTCTCTAATTCCTTTTCTAATCTGATTATTTCAACACCTTCCATGTCTAGTTCCATTATTTTTAATCTAAGTGACTTAATTTCTTTTTCAGATAATAGTAAATCTAAACATAGAGTTTTAAATTTTAGTTTGAACTCAGGAGATGAGAAATCAAATGAGTCGATTACCTGGTCCTCCATAAAGGAATCTTCTTCATTGTCTCCTTCTTCTTCAGAATTCTCTGCAGCTGACAGAGAGCTGCAGGCATCAATGGCCATGAGGCAGACCTCTTTGGCTTTCTTCTCTTCTTCTTCTTCTGAATCACTGGAGCTAGAGGAGCAGGTATCCTCTTCTGTTTCACTCCAGGTAGCAGCCACAAATCCCTTGTCCTTCTTCTTGTATTTGTGTGATGAGGACTTGGAGTGGTGCTTCCTGTATTCTTTCCATGTTTCTTCTCCTTATACTTCTTCTCTGGACAATCTGGGGCAATGTGTCCAGGCTTGCTGCATACATAACAAATGATTTCTTTAGATGGAGTTTTGTCATACCTTGGCTTGTCCTCATGCTTGGAGAACTTCTTTCTGAGGTCTCTTCTTCCCATGTTGAAGAATCTCTTGGCAATGAGTGCCAGTAACTCCTCATTTGATTGACTTCCTTCAGAAGTCTCAGCAGCCTTAAGAGCTAGAGAATGCTCTTTCTTTATTGGAGTAGGAGTCTTCACTTCAGTTACAGCAGCCCTACTCTTTAAGGTTTGCTCATATGACCTGAGCTTTCCCAACAGAGCTTCTGTGGAGAGTTCCACAGTGTTTCTTCCATCCTTGATGGGCCATATCCTTGAGTCCCAAGAGATGGGAAGGCACATCAGGATCTTGTCATTGACTTCTGACAAGGTTATCTCCTTGTCTAAGGACCTCAGTTCACTTATTATTGAACTGAGTCTTGTGTACATGGTGTCAATGTCTTCAGCATCATCCTTCTTGAAGTTTTCATACTGAGAGGTGAGATTAGATCTCCTGTCCTTCCTCTCATCAGCTGAGCCAGCAACTATGTGGTTGAGGGAATCCCACATAGCTTTGGCTGAGGTACATTCAGCCAGCTTCTGGAATATCTCATCAGACATTGTCTGAGCTAGGATATTCATTGCTTTAGCATCAGCTGCTTTTGCTTTCTTGTAAGTTTCATTGTAGTCAGGTGGTGGTACAGCACTGAGGTCAGCAGAAGTGGAAGCAGCAGCAGGCCTAGCAGGTGGTCCTGTCAAGATAGAAGAAAAAATATCTTCATCAATAGAATTCATGTATAGTCTTATCCTGGCCTTCCATATGCCAAACTTGGACAAGTTGCATACAGGAGGTCTGGTGCTTGAATAATCCTTAGACTGGGCCATGTGTGAAAGTGTTTGTGAAAGGTATCAGGAAACAACTTATCACAGGATCTTTTAACTCAGGTGTTAGCCTGTATGAACAGTAACCTCCCTCTGATACCAATTGAAAGTGAGGGGATAAGTTGTAAACTACTCTAGAGGGGGGGTGAATAGAGTATTCAAAATTTTATGAACACTTAGTCAGCTCCCTTGGAGTTTATTTGCGGAATAGAAAATCTGATACTTGAACCCTAAGAGCCTAACACAGTGAAGTGCACAAGTGAAGAAGTTGACTGAAATTTCAGTTAACTACAAGCCTATCACAGCACCTAGCAATCCTAGGTAGTTCTATCACAGCCACAGAATAAAATGAATAAACAAGATAACCAGATGGACACAGGATATATAGTGGTTCCCTTTAAATAGGTACGTCCACTCTTCTACCACCCTGGTAGGAATCCACTACAGGTTTTTGCTAAGGTGCCCTGCCACCAATGATCTGATTCAGGTAGATCAAACAGACCCTTTGAGCTTTTGATAAGGATGCTCAACCACAGGTTGTTGATAAGGTGCCCTGTCACCAGTGTTCACTTTTGAAGAGATGTGAACAAACTCTTTTTACAAAGGGGTTGAGAGGGTTAGATTATCTTCTCTATTTTAAATACAGATTAGAGAAGATTTGTGGATTCTCTAAAGAATCAAAGTCTCCCCCTGGCTCAGTGGAAGTCCAGGGAAAGCCTTTGCTTCAGGATGAAGGAGTTTCAGATAAACTGAAACTAAATCCTCAGAAATCTGAAGACTGATTTTTATCAAGTCTTAAGATTCTGGAACACTTGAAGCAGATCTTGAGCCTTTTCTGAAGTCTTTGAAAAACTCTAAGCAGATTGCTCAGGAGACTTGAGAATGGAAGATGATTGCTCTGGGCTTTTTGCTTCAGGAAAACTTTTCTTCTTCTTGTAAAGAGATGTTGAAGAAGTGCTCTGATGATGCTTGAGCGGATGAATAATCTTTCTCTGTGTCGGTTACTATTACTTTTCTTAGAGCAGAAATCTCTTTTAAATATGTCTTCACGTTTTCCTTTGGAACGGCTCTATTGATTTGAATTCTTGAGCCCTGCAACAGTTTATCTTAAAATAGAATATAGCAATAGGAATAGAATGGCCTATTAACTTTCTGTCAGTCCCAATAAGGAATAAAATAAGCGGGAAAGAAATCTCAGCATAAAGACGTACCTTTCTTGGAAATAGTACATAGTACCAACGGCTAGAAAACAGGCTGGAAAGATAAAGTCAACGCAATTTGTATAATAGGACAAAATGCTTTATACTGAATCCCGTGATTTATGTTTGACAGAATTTGTAAATAATTCATTTTGAATTTAAGCCATAATTTTAGCAACAAATAACTTTAAGAATCTTTCTAACCACAAGCTAACACACTTGGAAATAAACCAAGGAATAGCATAAATATAAATAGATAAAATCAGACAGAAATCGTCGAACAGGGGTTCGAAGATCGTCGACCTGCAAACAGATCGTCGACCAGCAAATAGATAGTCGACCAGCAAAGGCAAATATCTGTCGAGACAGAAATCGTGAAGCAAGAACACGATCGTCGACCTGAAGATGACAGATCGTCGACCAACCGTCAGAGCGTAGTAAGCTTGCTCTGAGATCGTCGACCAACTGTCGACGATAATTGTCTTGACTTCAAAGATTCACTAGCCCTGCTATCGTCGACCATTGATCGACGATCGCGAGGCCTCGTTCGACGATGGTCGAACGGAAAAGCCTTATCTACAAAAACATCTAGAACTTCTAACCTAAGCTCTAGGTCAGTTTATAAACTGCCCTAGGGAGACTAAACAAAGTCTAACCATGATCATATATCTTTATATGGATCAAGAGGGGCTGGAAAGGGATTACATAAGCCAAATCACATCTGGGGTACCAATATAATTCTTGAGTATTTAGTTTTTAGTCTCAGAAAAGTTTCTAAGTAATATACTCGAGTAGTCTAGCTGAGTACTCGAGTAGTTGAGTAGCTTTATTCGAGTGACAGAGTATAGTTCTCGAGAAGATTCTAACCTCACTCGAGTAGCACATCCTTGTACTCGAGTAGTTCGTTTAGTACTCGAGTAGTCCAATTTCAGTACTCGAGTGATCGATTTTTTTATCCAGAATTTTCTCCATGTCCAAGCTCTCGAGAAGTTTAAGTCTATCTCTCGAGAAGTATATCTAGCACTCGAGTGATCTCTTAACCACTCGAGTGATGTCTTTCCTTATCCAGAATTTCCAAAAATACCTCATCTCGAGTAGTCAGATGTAACGCCCCGTTTTTTTTTCAGCGATTATTTTTATTCTCGTTTGGCGTTACGATGATGCGTTTCCGTGGCTTGAGCCATGTGTGGAGTATGGTTTAGCTCCTTAGAACTGAGTGCCCTGTTTGGTAGCCTGTTGGCAAGATCTCCCTAGCAAACCGAGTCGTTTTGGTGACCGGTGTGGCCTCTCGGGGGGATGTTTGTGTTTGGCTTTGTTTGGGTGTAACTCGAGTTTTGTTCGTCGAAAATTAATTTCGACTTCGCCGTTGTGTTCGTAGCGTGGGTATTTAGCTACGGTGCGAATTTCATCGAATTCCGAGGTAGTTCGGTTTTCGCGTCATTTAGGTGCTTTATGTAATTTTGTAATTAATTATATTATTATATATTAATATATATATATATATATATAGAATGAAAAGGCATCATCTTCTTCACGTTAAAACCGCCGGTCCTGTACGAGAGAAACGGAAGAAAACCGCCTACCCTTCCCTTCGGACGCCGATTCCCGGAGCGTTTGTGGACGAAATTCGATTCCGAGAGTGGATTCGGATTGCTCTCGTCAAGACCTTCATTCCTACGGTAAGAAATTCGATTTTCATGGAGTTTTGGGAGGATTGGAATTTTCGGTTTTGGAGTTTTCCGCCATTAATGGCCGAGTGTTTGTTCTAGGTGTTGCGGCGTTTTGATCCGTGCGAAGAGGAGGAAAGCAGTCCAAAGCTTCGCTGTGATTTGAGGCAAGTGGTATTCTTGCCCTTGCCAAGTTTTTTTTTCGATTTTACTTGCTGAAATTGAAATCCCGATTAGCCCAGGTTAAAGGCCTTGTTGTTCTCATTTTCTTACTAACTATAGGCTTAGTTCTTCCTACTGAAACCCCCCCTATTTTTGTGATGATTGGAATCCAAATTGTCGGCGTGGAGCCGTTGTTTCCTTTACTCTGATTGTTGCTCTGGTTCGGGTGTAGCCGAGAGGGAGAGTTAGGAGGGGGGGGGGGAGTGTGGTTGCCGATTTTCGTTAAGGTATTACTCGAATGATTAGGCATAGTTTGTATAGTAGTGGTGCGCGACGTTGGTAGTCTCCTGCTGCTACTGCAGTTGCGTGAGTCGTGTGCGCGTTCCGGTGTCGTTCGGGAAATTCCAAACGGTACAGGTTAACCGCGCACGGTCGTAAACCGTTAGGGCGCACGACCACTGGTCGTGTGCCTCTGTTCGTGCGCGTATAACTTTCAGTTTCCAAAGTTCTGTCTCGGAGATCGCACGACCGCTGGCAAGCAGTGCGCACGACCACTGATCATGCGTCACTGATCGTGCGCTGACGCTAAGTTTTTCTCAGGCTTTCCAGGTTCGCTTCGCACGATCATCAGCCGATGAGTGCGCACGACCACTGATCGTGCGTCACTGATCGTGCACTCTGTATATTTTCTTTTGCTAGGCGAATTTAGCTGGTTTCGAGTGCGGGAATTTAGATACTCAAGTGACAGGCAACTACTCGAGTTCTGGATCTTCTGCCTTGGTCGTTCGACTATCGTCGAGCTCTGTATTCTTTAGCGGGTTTGTGGGTAGTGACTTTATTTTGGCGGCGAGTGAGGCTAGCTCGCTCAACGCCAAAGTTTAGGTAGGCACTGAGTGGGTTTCACTCAACGCCTAGTCGTGTTGGTTTATTTCAACACTCTTCCTTTACCTTGTCTTTCGTTTCCGAGTGGATTTCTAGTTGTATTTCTGGGTTTTCCTTGTCGGCCGTTTTCTTTATTTTCCTAGGGGCCGAATCGTGGGTCGTGGTTAGTAGTGGTGGTTGTAGCTCTTTATGGGGGTGGAGTTGTGTGATATAGCCAAGGCCACCCATGTTTTTCTTGCTCCAGGTACGGGCTGGGCATGTCGGGTGGAAGATCCCTTGTGTTTTCAGGTGTTGACCCTCGAGCTTTTGACTTGGACATGGTGGATTGGGGGACTGCGGTTGCCTTCGATCCGGTTCCTCGTTGTTGTTTTTGCTACTATCACTTCCCACAGTTTAGGGTGTTAGAAGTTTCTTCTTTGGTAGTTTGCAGCATTCTGGCTCTTGGCAGCCTAGTAGGCCCTGCAGGATGTTGTTCCTGGGCTGGGTCGTTGCTGTTTCTTTGCACGTTGTGCATTTATTGTGGTCCTGTTTTGGACAGTTGTGACTCTTTCTACTGCATGTTTTTCAGTTACTTTGTCCTTTTGGTTTGTTCTTACATGCAGATGTTTTTTTTTACCTTGATTTTGCTTGCTGAGGTATTCTGTTTTCTTTTGGAATGCCTCAGGTTCTGAGTTGTAGCCAGTCTGGTGGCTAGTTGGAGGTGGTGTTGTTGGTGGACTCCCGGACTTTGGAGTTCTGTTTACCTTATTAGTGAGGTTGTTTTCAGTACTTTCTTACAGACATACATATATGCCAGTGGGTTCGTGTCAGGTTGTTGGCGCTCACTGGTAGTTTTTACCTTTGTACTGGATATATTTACTTATACTGCTACCGTTTTCTGGAGATAGTCTACTTGCTCTGAGAAGGTTTTATGCTAGGTTGCTAGTTACTTTTAAACTATAATTATTATTATAAATAAAGCTCATGATCAGCATGTTTTATAAGACGTATTCACTATTTTCCAAATCACGTATAAAGACCGCTTTCTTATATATTATATAAATTAAATGTAGGGTCTTGCATAGCATGAGTGGTTCTCTTGGAACCCTTATGCGCTCCTTAGGATGTTAAACCTAAATAAAGTATTTTTCCGCAGCGTATAAATATAGTTTTTCTTTTGTGGACTATGTGATCCACTGAGCCGAGGGATACGGTCTCTAAAATATATCTGATTTTCTAATCATTAATCATATGATTTTCTTTCATTAAGTTGGTAGTTGGTTTTGCCTGAGCATCAGCGGTTATCCCCTGCTTGACGTGGCATCACGACGCGTGTTTTCTCTTACTCTGATAATTCTTAATTCGGAGAAAATGCGGGTTGTGACAGTTGGTATCAGAGGGAGGTTGCTTGACAAGTTAGTTGAGCAACCTTCCTTTGTTCGCTTATTAGTAGTTCATCATCATGTCATTCACACACCGATATGTCATCAGCACGTCTTGGCAAAAGCACGAACACTACACTCATAGCATAACATGAAGTATACGGGGCATATTATGTAGTATGGGATGCATAATATGTGTTCGTATATGGATCCACCATAGGGGCTACATGTGAGGGTTATGTAGTATGGGATGCATAACCTCACCACATGACTGCGACTAGCACGTTTCTTTTTCGTTGCATGGAAATGTTATGTAGTATGGGTTGCATAACATTTTCATGCGTACGCCGCTCATAACATGCATTAGGGCCTTTTTGTTTTAGAATGCATAGCACAATCATGCATATCATATCATTGCATAAGCACAACGCGCCGAGCTGAAGATTTGCAGGATGACATATGTACACACATGAGTTTTCAAATTAACATAAATTCATGCATCCGATCTAGGCACAAGAGTTAGTAAGGTGGTGGTTAACCATACTAGGTTAGGGCATATCATCTAATTTTTGTGAAGAAGATAAACTCTCAGAGCAAGTTTAGCAGCTTTAAGTCTATATCTACATATGTATTGTCTGTACTGGTAATCGGTTCTAGTCGTGGATTTGGATCTGATTTGCGTTGTAATGATTTTTAGGATGGCTAGGCATCCTGCGACTCGATCGACTCCCTGTCTGAGGGTGAATCTTCTGGAGCTCAGAATGATGTGGTGATCGAGAGTCTGCGTCTGAGTAGCGAAGCTATGGGCAGGCAGTTGGAGGAGGTGCAAGCCCAGATTCAGTCTTTGGTGGCTGTTGTGGCAGGTCAGGCTCAGGGTGCGCAAGTTCCTGCTGGGGGGTTAGCTGTTCCTCCTCCTCCTGCACCCTTGAGACCTCCAGTGGTGGTGCCAGCAGAGATGGCCTTCATCTCGCAGTTTCAGAGGCTGAGCCCTCCCACTTATGATGGGAAGGCAGATTTCATGGTGATAGACGACTGGCTGATCTCCATGGAGGAGATGTTCTCGTACTCAGGGATTCCAGATGATCAGAGGGTGATGATAGCCGCCTATCAGCTTAAAGGTTTGGCTAAGAGTTGGTGGCTGAGAGAGAAGGAGAGCCTGGTAGCCGGGTGCTCGTGGAAGATGTTCAAGGAGATGCTGTTGAGGAAGTTCTTACCCTCGGTCGAGCGTGACCGCCTCATGAACGACTTCCTCCATATGAAGCAAAGGCCACTCACGGTGGGTGAGTATGAGATAGAGTTCAGCAAGTTGAGCCGTTTTGCCCCGGGATTGGTCAGCGTTGAGGCTGATCGAGTTAAGCGATTTCTCGGTGGTTTGAGGAGCGAGGTGCAGCAGTTGACCAGTGCTTATGGGTCAGTGACTTATGCTAGAGTTGTAGAGGCTGCTCTTAAGGTTGAGGCCATTGAGACGGCGAAGAGCAGAGGCCAGCAGTTGAAGAAGGATAAGAGGAAGTTGGTAGAGGAGAAGAAACCCCAGGTACCCGATGCTGTTCCGGGAAAGAGGAGCAGGGTGGTGTGCAGTTTTTGTGGCCGGTCAGGCCATCCTGTCGAGAGGTGTTTCAAGAAGGCGGCAGCTCAGAAGAAGGAGCGGGTTCATGCTATTCAGGGTGCTCCTAGGAGAGATGTCTCCTGTTCCATTTGCAAGCGATCCGGGCATGATGCGGCCCAGTGTTGGTCCAGGGATAGAGTCTGCTATCAGTGTGGGCAGAAGGGTCACATTAAGTCGAGGTGTCCTCTGGTCCAGTCAGCTCTTCCTGCAGTTCCATTGCAGGCATTACCTCCACCTCAGCGTGTGGACAAGGGAAAAGGGAAGCTGAACGTGATTTCTTCCGAGGAGGCTCAGACTTCGACCCAGGTGATCTCAGGTTAGTTGTTTGTTGTTTTTCTTTCTAGCCTGGTGGTTTAGTTGCTAGATTTTTTTTGCGGTACTGTTGTGCTAGTTCCTTAGCTTTGTGCGCTCCTATAGGGAAATTGAAGGTGAAGAACCGCTGGGCGCGTGTTCTGTTTGACTCCGGCGCTACCCACTCGTTCGTGGCTAGAGCCTTTGTGGAGCGTCATCGGTTGTCTCTAGATCGTGTTCGGGATTCCTTCTATGTCAAGTTTCCCTCTGGTGAATCTGTGTTATCAGATTTGGGTATTTTGGATTGCCCGGTTTTGTTGGGGGATTTTCTTGCGAAGGCGGACCTGGAGATGATTGATCTAGAGGACTTCGATGTCATTTTGGGCATGGACTGGCTCTCTCGGTATGATGCGGTCATTCAGTGCAAAGGAAAGCGCTTGGACTTCATCAGGGATGACGGTCAGCCCGACAGCGTGTATGCTGATCCGTGTCAGGATTCTCCTATTCTCTCTGCGGTATGTGTTCAGAGATTGTTTCTTTCTGATTGTTGTGTTTGTTTAGTCTCGGCGGTTGGAACCGTTGTTAGCGTGCCACGCTTGGAGGAGATTCCTATTGTTCGTGGTTTCGCCGATGTTTTTCCTGATGATCTTCCTGGTATCCCTCCTGAGCGGGTTGTGGAGTTTGTTTTTGATTTGGAGCCGGGTACGCGTCCTATTGCTAAGGCGCCGTACCGGATGGCCCCTCGTGAGTTAGAGGAGTTGCGAATTCAGTTAGATGAGTTGTTGGCTAAAGGTTTTATCAGGCAGAGTTCGTCGCCTTGGGGTGCTCCTGTTTTGTTCGTAAAGAAGAAAGATGGGTCGATGTGGCTTTGCATCGACTATAGAGAATTGAACAAGGTCACTATTAAGAACAGATACCCTCTACTGAGGATCGAGGATTTATTTGACCAGTTGCGTGGTAGCACGGTGTTCTCCAAGATCGATCTTCGTTCGGGCTATCATCAGCTCAGGATCCGTGAGGCAGATATTCCACGGACTGCGTTTAGGTCGAGGCATGGACACTTTGAGTTTTTGGTGATGTCGTTCGGTTTGACCAACGCACCATCAGCTTTCATGGACATGATGAATCGGGTATTCAAGGATTTCCTAGACAAGTTCGTGGTGGTCTTCATTGATGACGTGTTGGTTTATTCTCGCAGTGCTGAGGAGCAAGAGCAGCATTTGCGTTTGGTCCTATCAGAATTGAGGAACCACAAGTTATTCGCCAAGTTGAGCAAGTGTGAATTTTGGTTGCCTCAGGTTTCTTTTCTAGGCCATGTGGTGAACAAGGATGGGATCTCGGTTGACCCAGAAAAGATTGCAGCAGTGATGGATTGGAGTAGGCCGAATACTCCTAAGGAGATCAGAAGTTTCTTAGGGTTGGCTGGCTATTACAGGAGATTCGTGGAGGGTTTCTCTTCTCTAGCCGCACCTTTGACCAAGCTGACTCAGAAGAATGTGACTTTTGTTTGGAGCGAGAAGTGCGAAGAAGCTTTTCAGGAGTTAAAGAGGAGATTGTGTACTGCTCCCTTTCTGACCCTTCCTACTGAGGGCGTGGATTATGATGTGTATGTGGATGCTTCGCATATAGGTCTGGGATGCGTATTAATGCAGGATGGAAAAGTAATCGCTTATGGGTCAAGGCAGCTGAAGACTCATGAGAAGAATTATCCTACGCATGACCTTGAGTTTGCAGCGGTTATCTATGCGTTGAAGTTGTGGAGGCACTTACTTTATGGGGCTCAGTGCAAGATTTTTACTGACCATAAGAGCCTGAAGTACGTGTTCACGCAGAAGAGTTGAATCTGCATCAGCGGCGGTGGCTTGAGTATGTGGCGGATTATGATGTAGAAATCCAGTATCATCCGGGCAAGGCCAATGTGGTGGCCGACGCCCTGAGCCGAAAGACGGGAAAGATCTTTAACCTCTCCGCCGATCGGTTAGTTGAGGAGTTCCTCCTTATGGATATTTCAGTGGGATGCTGTAGTTTGCAGAGTAGCTTGTCAGTGGCAGAGCCGTCCTGGATTTCTTTGACTAGACTGCATCAGAAGGACGATCCGGATCTGTTGCACCTTTTTACCAGGACAGAGAAGGGAGAGTTGCCAGATTTTGCTATTGATGATGCGGGTACTTTGAAGTACCGCGGCAGGTTTTGCGTTCCCGCTGTTGGGAACATTAGGAGTATGATTTGCAGTGAGGCTCATGGTTCCAGCGTTGCCTACCATCTAGGATCTACGAAGATGTACCGTGACTTAAGGCAAATTGCCTGGTGGTATGGTATGAAAGGAGATATAGCCCGATATGTTGCTGAGTGTCACACTTGCAAGCGTGTGAAGGCCGATCATGGAAGGCCTGGTGGCAAGTTGACCCCGTTAGAGATCCCGACTTGGAAGTGGGAGAGTATATCTATGGACTTCATTACGGGTTTGCAAAATCCCCGAGGGGATTTGATTCTGTTTGGGTTATAGTGGATAGATTGACGAAGTGTGCTCACTTCGTGCCTTATAAGATTGATTACCCGATGAAGAAGATAGCGGAGTTGTACTTGAATGAAGTCATCCGACTCCACGGTGTGTCGGTTAGCATCATTTCTGATCGAGACTCCCGGTTTACTTCTCGTTTTTGGCAGAGTCTGCAGGAGGGTTTGGGTACGGATCTGAGGTATTCTACTGCGTACCACCCTCAGACCAATGGGCAGACGGAGCGGGTCAATCAGATTGTTGAGGATATGATCCGGTGCTATATTTTAGACCACGGTGGAGCGTGGGATGAGCGTCTGCGACTCATGGAATTTGCTTATAATAACAGTTATCAGGAAAGCTTGCAGATGGCTCCGTTCGAATCTTTGTATGGGAGGCGCTGTAGGACTCCATTGTTTTGGGCCGAGGCTGGTGAGAGGCCGTTGTTGGGTCCTGATGCGCTGGAGGATATGGAAGTCGCCGTGAAGCTTATTCGGGAGAAGCTTCGTATAGCTCGGGAGAGGTATGAAAAGAACGCCAATCGGCGTAGGTCTGCTTTGGTGTTTTTAGTAGGGGATCATGTATACCTCAAGGTTTCTCCAATGGTTGGTGTGAAGAGATTTGGTAAAAATCGGAAATTGGACCCAAGGTATGTGGGCCCGTTCGAGATTTTGGAGCGGATTGGTGTGTCTGCATATAGATTGGATTTGCCAGCGAACTTCCCTGGTGTTCATAATGTTTTTCATGTTAGCCAATTGCGGAAGTGTGTGCGCAGCGGTGGGCAACTCTTGGATGTTGTGCCCCAGTTGGAGCCCAACCTCTCTTTTGTTGAGGTGCCAGTTCATATTTTGTATACTCAGGAGCGTGTGCTGCGAAAGAAGTCCATACCGATAGTGAAAGTTCTATGGAAAAATCAGGATTTGGAGAGCGCGACTTGGGAGCTAGAGTCGGCCATGAGGAGGGCGTACCCTCACCTGTTTCACTGATTTGATCGGTATGTTTCCCTTTGTAACTTCTGTTTGTTATTTTCCTTCGCTTTAGTAGGAGGGTTGTGCGTAAAGTTTCGGGACGAAACTTTCTTTTAGGGGGAGTGACTGTAACGCCCCGTTTTTTTTCAGCGATTATTTTTATTCTCGTTTGGCGTTACGATGACGCGTTTCCGTGGCTTGAGCCGTGTGTGGAGTATGGTTTAGCTCCTTAGAACTGAGTGCCCTGTTTGGTAGCCTGTTGGCAAGATCTCCCTAGCAAACCGAGTCGTTTTGGTGACCCGGTGTGGCCTCTCGGGGGGATGTTTGTGTTTGGCTTTGTTTGGTGTAACTCGAGTTCTGTTCGTCGAAAATTAATTTCGACTTCGCCGTTGTGTTCGTAGCGTGGGTATTTAGCTATGGTGCGAATTTCGTCGAATTCCGAGGTAGTTCGGTTTTCGCGTCGTTTAGGTGCTTTATGTAATTTTGTAATTAATTATATAATTATATATTAATATATATATATATATATAGAATGAAAAGGCATCATCTTCTTCACGTTAAAACCGCCGGTCCTGTACGAGAGAAACGGAGAAACCGCCTACCCTTCCCTTCGGACACCGATTCCCGGAGCGTTTGTGGACGGAATTCGATTCCGAGAGTGGATTCGGATTGCTCTCGTCAAGACCTTCATTCCTACGGTAAGAAATTCGATTTTCGTGGAGTTTTGGAGGATTGGAATTTTCGGTTTTGGAGTTTTCCGCCATTAATGGCCGAGTGTTTTGTTCTAGGTATTGCGGCCGTTTTGATCCGTGCGAAGAGGAGGAAAGCAGTCCAAAGCTTCGCTGTGATTTGAGGCAAGTGGTATTCTTGCCCTTGCCAAGTTTTTTTTTTCGATTTTACTTGCTGAAATTGAAATCCCGGTTAGCCCAGGTTAGAGGCCTTGTTGTTCTCATTTTCTTGCTAACTATAGGGCTTAGTTCTTCCTACTGAAACCCCCCTATTTTTGTGATGATTGGAATCCAAATTGTCGGCGTGGAGCTGTTGTTTTCCTTTACTCTGATTGTTGCTCTGGTTCGGGTGTAGCCGAGAGGGAGAGTTAGGAGGGGGGGGGGGGTGTGGTTGCCGATTTTCGTTAAGGTATTACTCGAATGATTAGGCATAGTTTGTATAGTAGTGGTGCACGACGTTGGTAGTCTCCTGCTGCTACTGCAGTTGCGTGAGTCGTGTGCGCGTTCCGGTGTCGTTCGGGAAATTCCAAACGGTACAGGGTAACCGCGCACGGTCGTTAACCGTTAGGGCGCACGACCACTGGTCGTGTGCCTCTGTTCGTGCGCGTATAACTTTCAGTTTCCAAAGTTCTGTCTCGGAGATCGCACGACCGCTGGCAAGCAGTGCGCATGACCATGATCGTGCGTCACTGATCGTGCGCTGACGCTAAGTTTTTCTCAGGCTTTCCAGGTTCGCTTCACACGATCATCAGCCGATGAGTGCGCACGACCACTGATCGTGCGTCACTGATCGTGCGCTCTGTATATTTTCTTTTGCTAGGCGAATTTAGCTGGTTTCGAGTGCGGGAATTTAGATACTCAAGTGACAGGCAACTACTCGAGTTCTGGATCTTCTGCCTTGGTCATTCGACTATCGTCGAGCTCCGTATTCTTTAGCGGGTTTGTGGGTAGTGACTTTATTTTGGCGGCGAGTGAGGCTAGCTCGCTCAACGCCAAAGTTTAGGTAGGCACTGAGTGGGTTTCACTCAACGCCTAGTCGTGTTGGTTTATTTCAACACTCTTCCTTTACCTTGTCTTTCGTTTCCGAGTGGATTTCCAGTTGTATTTCTGGGTTTTCCTTGTCGGCCGTTTTCTTTATTTTCCTAGGGGCCGAATCGTGGGTCGTGGTTAGTAGTGGTGGTTGTAGCTCTTTATGGGGGTGGAGTTGTGTGATATATCCAAGGCCACCCATGTTTTTCTTGCTCCAGGTACGGGCTGGGCATATCGGGTGGAAGATCCCTTGTGTTTTCACGTGTTGACCCTCGAGCTTTTGACTTGGACATGGTGGATTGGGGGACTGCGATTGCCTTCGATCCGGTTCCTCGTTGTTGTTTTTGCTACTATCACTTCCCACAGTTTAGGGTGTTAGAAGTTTCTTCTTTGGTAGTTTGCAGCATTCTGGCTCTTGGCAGCCTAGTAGGCCCTGCAGGATGTGGTTCCTGGGCTGGGTCATTGCTGTTTCTTTGCACGTTGTGCATTTATTGTGGTCCTGTTTTGGACAGTTGTGACTCTTTCTACTGCATGTTTTTCAGTTACTTTGTCCTTTTGGTTGACTCTTACATGCAGATGTTTTTTTTTACCTTGATTTTGCTTGCTGAGGTATTCTGTTTTCTTTTGGAATGCCTCAGGTTCTGAGCTGTAGCCAGTCTGGTGGATAGTTGGAGGTGGTGTTGTTGGTGGACTCCCGGACTTTGGAGTTCTGTTTACCTTTTTAGTGAGGTTGTTTTCAGTACTTTCTTACAGACATACATATATGCCAGTGGGTTCGTGTCAGGTTGTTGGCGCTCACTGGTAGTTTTTACCTTTGTACTGGATATATTTACTTATGCTGCTACCGTTTTCTGGAGATAGTCTACTTGCTCTGAGAAGGTTTTATGCTAGGTTGCTAGTTACTTTTAAACTATAATTATTATTATAAATAAAGCTCATGATCAGCATGTTTTATAAGACGTATTCACTATTTTCCAAATCACGTATAAAGACCGCTTTCATATATATTATATAAATTAAATGTAGGGTCTTGCATAGCATGAGTGGTTCTCTTGGAACCCTTATGCGCTCCTTAGGATGTTAAACCTAAATAAAGTATTTTTCCGCAGCGTATAAATATAGTTTTTCTTTTGTGGACTAGGTGATCCACTGAGCCGAGGGATACGGTCTCTAAAATATATCTGATTTTCTAATCATTAATCACATGATTTTCTTTCATTAAGTTGGTAGTTGGTTTTGCCTGAGCGTCAGCAGTTATCCCCTGCTTGACGTGGCATCACGGCGCGTGTTTTCTCTTACTCTGATAATTCTTAATTCGGAGAAAATGCGGGTTGTGAAATCAGATCCATCCACTCGAGAGACAGTTAATTCACTCGAGTAGTATACTTCTTACTCGAGAAATGCTGAACCGTTTTTCAGAAAATTCATTAAGTCCCTAACAGATCTAATATTTGATTCCGTGATATGACATGTACACGTGGCCATCATTAATGACGATTATTACCATTAGAGAGATCTTAAAAAGGTCCTGTAATTATGACTAACCCTAAGCGTGTCATTCTAAGTTTCTGGAAAGGGCCGACATTTCAGATTTATACAGAATCCATCGTACGTCTTCAAGATCGCAAAAGGCATTTCTTTCGATCAAGATCGATTTACAGATCAAGAGTTTCATAATTCTACATCTACTCCTTGATCGTGTGAGTCAAAGTTTCTCAGAACAGATCTAGCTGAGCATCTTCTTCTATAATTTCTTATAAAGCCACAAAGTTCAAGAAAGAAGTCTTAGGGAGAGATTTTCAGATCTGAGAAGATTATTGTTTGTATTCTACAATTTCTTTTTAATCTTGTAGGAGATTATTCTCCGAGTGTAGGAGATTTGTTCTTTGAGTTGTAGGAAGTTTTCATCTTCCGAGTGTAGATCCCTTTTTGGATCATGATTGTAGGATCGTTGTTCTTAGTGGTAGGATCGTTTTGATCTGAGATTAGTGGAGTAGCCGAGTCTAGTGCATTGCTAGATTGGTGAGTGGAAAGTGGGCGTACCCAAGATTGGGGAACCACTATTATTCTTGGTGTCATTTGTGAAGGCTTGTTTATTTCTTGTGGTATGATAGCTAAAGTTTTTATTCCGCAAAAAGTAGCACAACTCACCTATTCACCCCCCTCTAGGTGATTTAGGTAGACAACTTAGACGTTTTTAAGATGGGCCACTAGATCGGTCTCCTCTGTATACAGAGGCAGACGAGGTTATCTGAAATTATTCGGCGCGGACTCCCATCAGATTCTATCCATGAAGGGAGAGGGTGCTTCATGTTCAGCAGGATATGCGGGGCGGACTAGAGCTGGAGCGTCTATGGGCTTAGCGAAATGGAAATCAGCGAAGTTGAGCTGGCGGGTAGGACTACCCATTGCTGCCTCCCTGAAGATGTCCATCATAGAGGCGATCTGGTCTTCTTGAGGCGCAGAGGAGTTGCGGTTTGAGCTAGAGGGAGAGCTTGTGGAGATGGCATAACCGTCGGAGACTGGAGGAGTGGAGTCTTGCGGACTTGAGTGTCCGCAGGATCTATTGTGTCCTGAGGCACAAGCCGCTGAGTCAGCGTGCTTAATGCCTGACTGCTGATCTAAGCAATGATCAGTCTCCCTGCGAGATCATTAAGCCTCCCAATGAGACTGTTCAATTGCATCCCACAGTGAGTCTTCTAATGAGCTAGAGTAGTCTGAATGGCAAGCTCGGTGGTCTAACATGTTTGTTTGCTAATTTCAAAAACTGCTTTAGATCTAAAGGTTGGGTGTTAACTGTTGATGTGCGGAAATGGGCACCACCAGCTAACGGTTAGATCACGGGGGTAATAAAGGGAAAAGAGGTGACTACAAGCAGCTATCTACTAGCGGACGAGAGAAAAAGAAACCAGAGCCATGAGCTATGGCAACACCAGACTTTGCCCGTCGCGGCCTAAAAGCCTCTCTTGTGACGGGATTTCCTTTGATTGCAAATGGTTGATTACAAGTAGAGGAAGAGATATGAAAGAAGAGCAAACTGGAGACCGCAATGCCTGAGATTCGAGTCCGCAACCTTTAACAAGTAGGCTCATGGGTTCGAGTCAGCGTGCTTTTGGTGCACTGCTTCCCCCTATTTATAGGTTCAGGGGCCTGCCCAAACGGGCAGGGCTAAAATAACCGGTTGCCCGGGGTACAGGAGAATCAGGCAGCGATGCGGGAAACAAAAAAGAGAAGACATGCCAGTCCGCGTAAGAGGGGTGGACTGGGCTCACGGCCTGAAGCTTCCATCTGTTGCTGCAGGGCGCGATCATAGCTAAAAGGTCGCGACCTATGCAGACTTATTCTTGAGTCTGCCTAAATAGGAAACCGGACGATCCAGGAAGCTGATCTCCTGAGGCTGGACGACCTGGGTGGACTGGAGAATTGAGTGTGTCGCTGAAGTAGGCTGGATGATCCAGGAATCTGATCTCCTGAGGCTGGATGACCTGGGCGGACTGGAGAATTAAGTCCGCCACTTAAGGAGGCTGGTGAAGGAATCCCGAGATTGGGCGACCTGGGCAGACTAGAAACTGAGTCATCACTAGAGACCTGGATCTTGTTGATGCTGAGGCATCCAACTAACCTGAGCGGATTGGAGGATTGAGTCACCAATGAAGGAGGATGACCTGGGTCCTTGTTGAACATGTTGCGGATTCTGGGGTTAACAGAACTTCCATACCGGAATTGGTAACAACTTCAGGAAACCTCCAGGCTTTTGACATTCAGCTTTTACCAAAGCACAAGTTTGCCACTTTGCCACGTAAAGAGCTATGTATTTCTTCAAACCCAGCCACTAGAACATCTTTTTCATGTCCTTCTACATCTTTATTCTCCCTTGGTTAATTGAGTACTTTGTGAAGTGTGCTTCATAAATTAATTCTTTCGGTAGTTTACCCATATTTGGGACACACAAATGACCATCTTTTCTTAAAAGACCGTCATCCAAGGAGAACTGGGAATTTTACCAATCCGCTGCATAACGTTTCATACTCTCATTGAGTTCTATTGCTCGTCGAACCCTGTCAGCAAGGTCATACTTCACCTCTGTCCAGTTCAAGAAGCATTTGTAGTGATATTCTTAAAAATACAAGAAATCTCTAAGGCCTCGAACTCCTGGATCAGAAGCTTATCATGCATATGCAACCAATTTGCCCGTACCGGAGTCCGCTGACTCAAGGCATCTGCGACCACATTTTCCTTCCCAGGAGTGTAATGTAACTGGAAGGTGTAGTCCCGGAGGAACTCCATCCACCTCTGTTGTCGCATGTTTAAATTCTTCTGATCTATTAAGTACTTGAGGTTATTATGGCCCGTGAAGATGTCAACTTTCACGCCATATAACTAGTGATGCCACAGCTTAAGTGCAAAAATCACAGCCGCTAACTCAAAATCGTAGACTGGATAATTTCTCTCATACACTTTCAACTTATGTAAGCCATAAGAAATAACCTTTCAAACCGAAGAAGAATGCAGCCAAAGCTACTCCCTGAAGCATCACTATAAATCTCATAGCCGTCCGTACCACAAGGCAAACTCAAGATCGGCGTCGTGGTCAAACTACTCTTTAACTCCTCAAAAGATCGTGCGCACTCAGGTGTCTAAATGAACTTCTGATATTTCCGCGTCAGTGTAGTGAGAGGTATGGCTATCCGCGAAAAGTTCTATATAAAGCATTTGTAGTAGCCAGCAAGTCCAAGGAAGCTCCTGACTTCTACTATAGTTGACAATACAGGCCACTCCTATATCACAACTATCTTCACAGGATCAACCGCAATACCTTCTCCACTAACCACATGGCCAAGAAAAGCCACTGACAATAGCCAAAACTCGCACTTTGAGAACTTAACATAGAGCTTGTTTCTCCTGAGGGTGTACAAAACCATCCGCAAATGATTTGCATTATCTTCTTCGGACAGAGAGTACAGCAATATGTCGTCAATAAAGACGATCACAAACATGTCCAATTACTCTCTAAAGGTTCGATGCATCAAGTCCCTGAATATCGATGGCGCATTGGTTAGCCCAAATGGCATTATAGTGAACTCATAATGACTGTAGTGTGTACCAAACGCCGTCTAGGGAATTTCATCTTCCCGAATCCTCAACTGGTAGTAACCAGATTTTAAATCTAACTTCGAGTAGATAGTTTAACCCACCAGCTGATCAAACAAGTCATCAATCTGTGGAATAGGATACTTGTTCTTCTCGGTCAGCTTGTTTAACTCTCGATAGTTAATGTATAGCCACAAGCTTCCGTCCTTCTTCTTCACGAAGAGGACCAGTGCACTCCAAGGTGACATATATGGATGTATATAGCCTTGCTCTAGCAATTCTTGCATTTGAACTTTCAATTTTTCCATCTCTTTTGGAGCTACTCGGTACGGAGAGCGGGTAACATGTTTCGCACCTGGCACCAAATCTATAGCGAAGTCAATCTCCCGCTGGGGCGGTAACCCATGAAGATCCTTAGGAAACACATATGCAGTCTCCGATACGATTGGAATGTCACTCAAACTGGAATTCATCTCAACAACCTCCAATAGCTTGAAGAACAACTCCGCGCCCTTCTGAACAGCCTTTACTACTTGGAGAGCAGGCATCAATATCTTGCTCGATCCTCGCATACCAGTGAACTTAGTCTCTCATTCAGTGTTTCGTCCCAGTGTGACTTCCTTAGAGTTGTAATATATACAGACACGCTACTTCGAGAGTCAATCCATACTGAAGATTAAAACAAACTCAGATATCGGCAATAAAGACGCTTCGAATCCGAAATCCAGACTTCCAATCCGTACCTCAAGACAGCAAGACCTATCCGTACAAATTACGCATCGATTAGGTAGCAGCACCTTGACTCTATCTATCGACATAAGAGAAGGCACTCTGATCTGCGATACGAAGACCTCAGATAAAAACGAATGAGAAGCACCTGTATCGAACAGTGCTCTCGTTGGATAGTCCCGAATAAGGGAAAAGCCTATACTTATCATGTTATACAAAAGAAATTCACAAGGTATAATGTATATAAAGCATAAAAATTATATACTACTCGTACCTGTGACGACATCAGCCAGTTTGATGGCCTTTTGTTGGCCAAGATTGTACACCCTTGGCTGAGCTAAAGTATATTGGGATGCAGTAGACTTTCACCTTCTTTCCCTTCTGAGCATACAATGCTCTTGCCTTTTTCTCTGCCTTTGGAGGGCCACTCCAACAGTTTTGGGCTATGTGTCCCACCTCGCCACATGTATAACATCTGAGCGGACCTCGCCCCGATGTTGCTCCAAAAGTACCAGTAGAAGGAGCCTATCTAGAAGACTTGGACTTCTTATTCCATCTCTTAAAGTAGTCATACTTTCTAGGATGCGGCATTTTGAACTTGGGCTTTATCACAGCTAAGTCCCTCTTGCCCTGTACCCTCTTCATGTCTTTCTCTAACGAACGAGCCGTATTGATCAACACTTGAAACCCTTGGTACATTGGACCCAAGAACAGTAACCTCAGCTCATCTCATAGTCTCTCGTAGAACCTATTGGTCTTACGCTCTTCGTCAGCAAAAGTAGACCCCGCATAACCTCCCAACCTGGTAAACTCATACAACTAGTCATCCATACTACCCTCGCCCTGAGTTAAATGCTGGAACTCATTTCCATGGCAATCCGTTACGACGAGGGCAGATTCTTTTCCAAGAACAATCTCGAAAACTCCTCCATCGAGATCTCTGATATTCGTCTGCCCGTGAAATGGTGTAACTCCAACTCATCCCACCAAAGCCGAGCCTCTCCTTCAAACAAGAAAGTTGACAACATGACCTTCTGTCCCTCCTCTATCTCTATCGCCTTCAATATCCTATTGACTCGTGAAAGCCAGTCCTCTGCCTGTATTGGGGATCCTGCACCCGTAAATATAGGAGGCATAAAGCTCACAAATTGCTTTAGCTGCCGTTCAATCGCTCTCTTATCCACAAAAGCCTTTGTAGGCACTTGCCTAGCAGCTATGGGCTCGACTACACCAACCTATACTAACACCAACGCAGGTCGCACCTGCCTAGTCTGTTGTCCATTCATCATTGCAAACACTGGCTCAGCAACTAAGCGAGTTGTTTCCGCAGAGGAGGAGGTGTGAGAACATAAGCTGGTGTTGCACTCTCAACAGAACGTTCGGGTTAAGACTGCCCCCCCCCCACTTCTAATTACATATAAGTGTAAAATACATAATTTAGCGACTACTCAACAACAAACAACGACTATTAGGAACGCACAGGTTCCTCAAACATGTTTATTTTATTCCTAAGTAGACATTCTTGAGTTTATTTTTGCTATAATGGTAAGCGTAGACACGTGCTCTCCACCCCTCAAATGAAGTCGACCACGAATTCGTAGGAGGAAGACCAAGACAAGCTGATATAAAATTATAACACCTCCATCCATCATATGAAATATAACAGAGGGTTTGGCCGGGGCCCCACGCCATATCCTACAGATAGTCGGCGGATTTACGTATTAATATCAATGACTAAACGAATTCTAGCTGAGAGCATTCTAGCGTAAGCTTCAAGGGTTAACTTGAAGTCACTACATACGAATATCCATTACATATATTTTTATATATCAGGAATGTTTACAAAATACACAAAAGTCATGGCTTTAAGGCCTTACAGTTAAGCTTTAAAAGTGTGGTTTACAAACATCGGCGCACAGGCCAACCACACATGAAAACCATAAAGTTATTCGCTTGGCCTTCAAGGGCCGACATAGCATCAAGGGTTTCAGCCCGCTATTTCCCCCTCGGCTCTCTAGCACCTACACGGGGACAATCAACTATAAGGGCGACAAATAAAGCAACGGTCAGCTTTCGGCTCACCAATTTATAACGACCCTACCCCATACCCAGGGCAGAAAAATTCATTCCCTGCAGGCATAGCATTAACACATAGATATATCACAAGAAGGCACACTCAAACACAATTCAATATATCACAAACGAGTGCCTCAGCGTCCAAGCATTCCGTGCACTCAGGGCACATTTTTGGTGTATCGGATTACTAGGGTCCCACCACCATTCTGAGGTCTGATACATGATAGTCAGTATTGAGCATTTCTAGTCTTTTCGGCTCCATGCCTAAGATTCTCATTATGCACTCCAATGACGCCAATTACTTTAGTCACTTTAGTCGGATTGACATAATGCGGATGAAGTTCAGCTATTTCCCGTTGCTCAAATCGCCATGTCAACGCCGATGGTCACAACCATCATGGTGAATGACAAGAAGTGGGTGAGCCTCCCCTTTCCCATTTAGCTCACTGGCCTTAATGCAGGGAATAACAGGCTCTCAGCATCACTTGCCACTCCCATGTCCCCATGACCTGAGCCGGCAATGATCAATCATGGAACTCATGGAAAATAGCTAGGCTCTCCGGGCTCACTGCTTCTCATGCTACACACCTTGTCTAACAGACACAGGATTTGCAACAACAAAATGCTATCTTTAAGCAATCACCAAAGATAGTCCCTATAGCCTGGCATTAGTGACAAAACTCTTTTCTGTCTCCAGACTCAGCCACAATCTGAACATCTTTCCAGCTAAAACCCTGCAGCATCCTGTAGTGCCAGAAAAATGGTCTTTCATAGCAATCATAGCTCACCAAGAAGTTTCGCCAGTGATACTTACTGTCGCCTAACGATATCCAATAATTATGCAAACTATGGTATTCTCTGGGTATTTTCTAGAGCACACCTCCAGTACCTCCTACTACTCTCATTTCACAGGTACAACCCACAGACCGCGTAAACTACTCGTTTATACTTTGAGTCTTCTACGACACGCAAAATAAAACATCACTAATCCAGACCAACCTGCACGGATGGGCTTCATACAGCATGCTATTCCGTACTGCGTTTTTCGAATTCTATATGTAAAACCACCGGGGATATCACCTATCAACCCATTGAAATTCCCTTGATTCTCTACCTTTTGGTGGGCGATTCCATGCATATGCAAAAGGAGGACTTTACTTGCCCAAGAAGGAAGATCATTACCCTCGAAATTTGTTTTGAAGCCATAAGAAAGCTTTCTATCTGTCTGGAAAGGAGCGCCTCACTTTCGTCTTCCACGGATCTTACCTTAGTTCTCGATTCCGACCATGGGATCTCTTTCACTACGCTAGCAAAGTTTCAGCCTTCGGCCTTCTTCTTCCTTTCTTCTAAGAACTTGATGAGAAGGATGAGAGAAAGAGTGAGAGAAGAGAAATGAATCTTCTCTCCACCTATTCTCTGGCTAAGCAGCCTCGGGAATAAACCCAGCCACACGATCCTCTCATCAAAAGAAAGAAAAGGCCATAATTTCAGCTGACAAGTCAAACTTAACGCTACCGTCAGGCGATATCGTCGGAAGCAGCTTTGACCTTAGTAACCCACCGCTCTTCGGCTACTGTCTGGGCACTCGACATGTGTCCATCCATAGATAGCAGTATCGCCCAGCGATACTCATTATCGCCACTCTAATAGCTCACTCAACTCTTCGTCGAGTGCATTGAGAGTGTCGAGAGCGTCGAGTGCATTGAGCCTGCTCAACGCTTCGTTAAAAGCATCGAGTGTTATCGCTATCGCCAGCGATACCCACTGTCGCCCGGCGATAGCCACTTTTAAGTTCTATTTTCCAATTTTTTGGGTGTTACAAGCACCCTTTTTATGGCCATCAAGAGTTTCAGGAACAGAGACTATTGTTGGCTGCCGAACCTGCTCTATTTGATCTATCTTAGTATATTTCGCTAGTATACCAGTCGCAGTATCCTGTGCCTACAACTCTATCTAATCTGCCTCAGTAATAAAATGACTCTCAGGAGTTATTTACTCCTCTAAATGTATCAATGGATAAGGTCATCAAGATTTTGTAGAAGTGGCCTGACTTTAAGAAGCCAGCTCCCTTGTGGTCCGATGTAAAGTTCCACAACCCTTATCTCTACTATGAGTATCATAAGGAGAGGGGGAATTTGACTGAGAACTGGAGAGCTATTTTCCTACTAGTGGAGAGGATCTTGGGATATGGGAATCTCTAGGATCTTGTCAGAAGGGAATCTCTTACCAAGACGTCTACTATTGGGTCCATTGATCACAATGTCTTAGATTTGAAGAAGGCCCAGAAGTCAATAATATAAACAAGCATATATTTAATATTTGTGTAAGTTCATATATGCAGGATGTCTGTTATTAAGCGATAATATATGCTCAATGTGTCAGAGTATTGTCTAGATAGAAGCCAGAATACTTGGGAGAGGCAGAATTTGGCTAAGTACAAAAGCGTTGAGTGAGTACACATCACTCAACGCCTGAGGCCAAAAATTGATGACAGATAAAGAGTCACTCAAAGCCATGGTGAAGATGGAGTGAAATTCATATAAGTACAAAATCTTTGAGTGATGGACATTCACTCAACGCCCTTTCAAAAATGCTACCAATTCCAGAAGAATTTAGTGTTAACGTTCACTCAATGCCTTCATCAGAATTACTGACAAGTACAAAAGTGTTGAGTGATGGAAGCTCGCACAATTCTTTCTCAGATAAGCTATCAAAGGACAAAAGCATTGGGTGAAGAAGGCTCACTCATTGCTTCTGCAGATTGTCAAAATTCAGCAAAGTGTTCTAGCATTGAGGGAAGGCTTATCACTCAATGCTTCTGAAGATTTCAGTTAAAGTATAAATGCGTTGAGATATAAGGCAAAACTCAATGCTTCAAATCATTAAGTCACAAGGCATCACTCAACTCCTGTGTAGACAATCTGGAAGAAGTTTCTAAGTCCACCACCATAGAGACATGACTGCTAACATAATCATTAAATTAAAATTCAACGTAGTTTGTGAGCTAAAGGACAAATGCCACCATACTTCTTTTACAGTGCAATTATGGTAAAGCAACCATTAAATCCAATCATTCGCCTTTCTAAAAAGTAAGATAGAGCCATTACAATTACGGGGGTATAAATATAGAAGGAGATCATCTTTTATAAGAAATTTTATCATTTCTTCAAACCCTAATGAAAGTGAGGAAAAGATCTACCTTAACTCTAGAGGGGGGGGGTGAATAGAGTATTTTAAAATAATTCACAATTAAAAAAGTATAGCAGTGGAAGACTTAAATTTATGTATATGTGTAAGGTGTTTGCAGTGAAGTAAAAACTAAAGCAAGAAATAAAGAATCACACAGCACATAGCAAAGACAAACACACAGCAACCAAGAAGACAAAAGGATCTATAGTGGTTCCCCAACAACCTGGGTACATCCACTCTTCTACCACCCTTGGTAGGAATCCACTGCAAGGAAGAGTTGATCAGGCGTCCTGGGCACCAATGAGCTTTTGACAAGGTGCTCAAAAACCAAACCAGATTTTTTGATCAGGTGTCTTGCCACCACTGAGTTTTGATCAGGTCTCAGAAACCAAGAGTTCACTTTTGAAGGGAGAGATAACCCTGTACAGATGGTGGTAAAATAAAAAGGTGATGATGTCTTCTCTGTCTCAAATCACTGAGAGAAGACTAGTGGATTGTTGATGTTGTCAAAGCTCCCCCTGAGATGTAGAATGGTTCAGGAGTGAAAGCTTTGCTAGGGTGATAGGTCTTCAGATGCTTCAGATCTCCAGCAGAAGATGATTCCAACAGATGCTGAAATGTTTGGTGTCTGGAGTCCTTGATGTCGAAGCTTTTGAACACTTGAAGATTTGGAGGAGTTGAGTAGCAGAAGATCTCCTCTACAGCAGAATTTTCTTGTGTTATTGAAGATTCAGTAGATTTGAAAATCACAAAAGATGAACTGTTGATCAGAGAAGTTGTATTGTTCAATCTTCTGTGTTGTAATCTAATTCTTCTGTATATTATTGTTATTGTTGTTGTTGTCTCTATTCTCTTCTGCAGGAGTATATCAAATATCTGACTTAGATGGCCGTTATTCTGTCTTAAATGACTTCCATAAATGACAACTGTCTCTGGGGAAAGTCCTAAGTAACATTCCATTTAGTCCTTCCTTGAAACTTGCATCAGATTGCTTGAAACGGCTAGAAAATCCTTTGTAATAAATGCAGAAAATAACTCTGAAAGAATTTGAATTAATTCCATAACTGTTCTTCAATTTGAATTCTGAAAGCGTCGATCTCTCACAGAAATCGTCGATCTGAGCTCTACGATCGTTGAACTGAGCTCAGAGATTGGATTTTCACAGCAGACAGAAAACGTCGACCTGAGCTCTACGATCGTCGACTTGAGCTCAGCGACTTGGAAAATAGCTAAAGACAAAATGTCGATCTGAGCTCGAAGATCGTCGACCGGAGTTCGACGATTTGTAGACTTGAGCTCAGAGAACGTCGAACTGAGTTCGACGTTTCGTCGACCTTAGATCGACGAAAATTGTCTTGTCTCAGTACTTAGTCTTGATCTCTGAATGGTCCTGGGGGTAGCTCCAAACCTAAGTTCTAAGCCCTAGACTCATTCTAATTTGACCTTTTCAACTATACAACTAGGTCAAACAATTTTCCTAATAACATAGTGATCCTTGCCCAAATTAGTAATAGGGTGTTCCAACAATCTCCCCCTATTTGGGTTAGGATTACTATTTACAGGACATAATCAGGAAATACAGAATAATACATACAAAAACAGAAAAACTAAACTAACAAGCAAAAAAGATAAACAAAGCAGCATTGTAGAACTCAAAAGCAAATTAGCAAATGTTCAGATATAGATGTACTGTCTGCTTACAGAATTCATTTCCATTCACTGCCTTTCTTAAATAAAATCTCCCTGGTTGGATTGAGAGCATCCTTCTTTGATCTTCTGTCATCTTCTGCACCTAAGGAGGTTTGGGATCTGGGCCTTGGAACTACAGCCTCAGGATGCAGTTTCATGTAATCTTCTGGATCAAAGAACTTTCTTGAAGCATATCTCTCCAGTTTTGTCTTTCTTTGTTCTGAAAGTGTAGTGATGTTAAAAGTATCTTTCCCTTGTTCTTTGGCCTTCTTCAACTGATCTAGAGAAGCAAGCTCTTTCATCCTGGCAGTCCATGATAAAGGATTGTTTTCTGGATCCTCAAAAGGAATTGAAGGTTCATATCTATTTATGGTTTCTGATGTAGTAGATGTTCTTGTAACAACAATATCTCTGAGTTTGTAAGGAAAAGGACCTTGAGTTGAATCCATATGCCCTTGTCCTTCCCTTTGCTATTTGGAATAGGTTCTATATTCTATCTGACTTCCTCTGTGTTGTCCTCTTCTTGAATGATAACCTTTTTGATACTGTCCTCTGGGCTGATATCTTTGAGAGGGTTGAGAGGAACTTTGCTTTGAATCTGAAGATTGAAATGCAGAGACTCCACCAGATCCTGAATCTGGAGGAGGAGGAGGAGGAGGTTGATACTAAGAGGATCCTTTCTCATACTTATCCAGTTTCCTTTTCTTCTTCATAGCCTTTGACTGATTTTTGGAATATTGCATCCAGGGCTCTGTAATCTGGCAGTCATGCATAATATAATATGGTATGTCATTTGCATCTTTGGCCTTGGCAGGAGGAACTCTCATCATAGCTTTGCTTCTATCTTTCCTCTTTTTGGCAATGGTGCCAGCAGAGTCATCAGATTCAGTATTGAATTTGTCACTGTCAGAGCTCTATGGTCTGTCATAAAGATCATCAATTCTTTTTATGTATTCCTCTTGAAGTTTGGATTTCTCAGAATCAGTAGGAGTCGGAGGTGTTGGAACAGCAGCAGGAATCTCAGCAGGAGGAGTTGGAATAACAGACACTTGTGGAGCAGTTGCATCAACAGGATTCTCAGAAACTTATTCTTCCAGATAACTTGCAAGTTCTTCAGCAACAGCAGTATCAGCAGACAGCATCTCAATATTAGTAGATTCAATAGAAATATCAGCAGCAGCAGCACTAACAGTAGCAACAGTTTCCTCAGCCTTAAGAGATTTGACATAGGATCTGATCAGGCTAGGATCACATACAGAAATAGGCACAATGGCCTTAGTGAGGTCTTCAACTCCCTGAGTTGGTAAGCTTCTTCTATGAAGAAGATCAAAAGCAGACAACAGTGACCTGAGGTCCACTGTGAGAACTGGTTCTGGAGCAGCAGGCATTACTTCATCTTCATAAGGCATCTCCCCCTGCCTTGATTTAGTCATGACTGGATAAGGGCACTCCATAGAAGGAACTGCCTGAGGAGAGGAAAAAGAGGTTAGCCTGTCAGATAGCTCTTTTATTGATTGCAGGAGTGGAGCCATGGTGGTCTCCAGCAGACTTACTAGCTTGGGTGCTAGTATCCCATATAGCCTATCTGCTAAAGCTTATAAATCCACTTGCTCAAGTGGGACTTGAGTAGATGTGGAGGATGGAATTGCTTGAACTGATGGTGAATGGGCTGCAGTTGATGCTGTAGTGGATGGGATTATTGATGGTTGAGATATAGGGATGGTGGAGATGGATGGTATGGGTGTGGAGATGGATGGAGTGAAGGATGGTTGGGAGAGTATATCATGAAGAAGTTGTTGGTAGGAGGAGGTAGAGGGAAGCTCAGGAGGAGAGGAAGGGGAATCATCTATGAAGGAATCTTCCAATATGTTGAAGGATGGAATGGTAAGAGGTGGATAGTAATGAAGTGGATGGAATGATTCTGAGGTGGCTGGAGTTGAAAAAGGTGATGAGATGGTAATGGGGGAAGAGATGGTTATGGTTATTATTGTGGTTGATGTGGAGGTCGAGGTAGAAACAAGAGGAGGAGAAGGAGGAGCAGAGGTGGAGGCAGGCAGTTCTTCCATGAGGGCTAGAGCTTGAGGGGAAGTGACTACATGAGTCCTTGTGCCTGAAGCTATAGTAGCTAGTCCTGACAGGTTTTATGATCTGCCTATCCCATTTCCCAAATAGGGCACAGGTTAATCTTTTAGATGCATTAATGTGCATCCCATTGGAAACCAGCAGCTCTGGGCACCTGGAGTGCAGGAAAACCCCTAAAATCATCCCAAAATTGACAAAAATTTTATTAATTTTCTTCTTGATCAAATCAAAGAAGATTGTTCCCCAATTCAGATATTTCTTGTCTACGATGGCTCCCATCAGACAGAACTGATACCTTGATATGGTATCATGTGGTGAGTGCTTAGCCAGCAACACTTTACCCACAATATCAGCCAAAAAACGAAATTAAATAGATAGATTCTTTTTCAATAACTTATTAGGGTTTGCAGCAGAGTGACCCATTCTATCCAACATTGAATCAAATTCTTCTCCAGACATATCATTAGAATCATCTCCAGAACTTAAGTTGAATACCTCAGTCAGAAGGGTAGGGGACAATTGTACCTGAATCCCGCTGATAGAACCGACTAGGGTATTCTCATCCAGATTATTTGTAGTAAATACCCATTCCTTTATTTCGACAGCCGCAATCTTCATTCTGGTCGACATAATATCCACTAGCTGTTGTTCCTTGAATAGTTCCAGGATATCCTTGAATATTTGATCGCTGTCTTCGAATGAATCCATATCAATATAAAACCTGGTATCAAACTTCATCTTCGCGAGAGCCGCAACATTCACCGCCATTGAAGACCTGCAAAAAATTACCAAACACAACCAAGTGCAGTAGAGTTTGGAGGGAAAGAAGGAAATTGCAGAGTGTATGAATGCACAATCGAAGAATGACGACGAAAAATGATTTTTATATTAGGGTTCGACGGTGGAAAGGAAGGATCGTTGAACTCCGTTCAACGATCTGGGCTTCTAATGGAATCTGAAGAGTATTCAATAACGTCCATCTCCGTTCGACGATACTGGAGAGCGTCGAACTCCGTTCGACGATCGTTGACCAGAGGAAGATAGCCTAGCGCTGTCTGGAAAACGCTGAACTCCGGTCGACGCTTATTGGAAAGCGTCGATCTCCGTTCGACGATTTTTGGAAAAACGTCGAGCGCAGTTCAGAGACAAAACTGAACCTACTAGAAAATATAAGTTTTTAGCCTAGTCTTGGTCTGTTTTTAGATTTAAAAATCTTCGGATTTATTTTAAACTTCCTCCATCTAACATTCCTAACTGATTTAGGAAGAAGGTATGTTTCTTTTCATCCAAAGGTTTGGTGAAAATATCTCCCCTTTGCAAATCAGTTGGGATATATTGAATTTCAATTTTATTTTTCTCTACATTGTCACTTAGAAACTGATGCCTAATTTCTATATGCTTTGTCCTACTATGGAGGACTGGATTTTGTGTTATGGAGATAGCACTAGTATTATCACAAAATATTTTTGACCCTTCTAAGTTGTAGCCATAGTCTAGGAGCTGGTTTTGAATCCACAGAATCTGTGAGCAACAACTGCCTGCTGCCATGTATTCAGCTTCTGCAGTTGAAGTGGACACAGATGTCTGTTTCTTACAGAACTAGGAGACAAGTCTGTCACCAAGGAACTGGCAAGTTCCACTGGTGCTTTTCCTGTCTACTCTACATCCAGCATAATCAGCATCTAAAAATCCAGTTAATTCAAATCCTGAGTCTTTTGGATACCAGAGTCCTAGATTTGGACAACTTTTCACATACCTGAGAATCCTCTTTACTAAAGTTAAGTGTGACTCTCTAGGGCTTACTTGGAACCTAGCACATATGCATGTAGCAAACATTATATCAGGTATACTAGCTGTAAAGTACAATAGAGAGCCAATCATTGCTCTATATGTTGTCTGATCAACATGTTTTCCAGGTTCATCAGCATCCAATACAGCATTAGTAGGCATAAGTGTTTTCATACAAGATGCTTCAGACATACAAAATTTCTTAACCAGTTCCTTTGCACACTTGGTTTGAGAAATGAATATGCCTTCAACATATTGTTTGACTTGCAATCCTAGAAAGAAGGAAAGCTCACCCATGCTACTCATTTCAAATTTTGAATGCATTAGGTTGGAAAACTTCTTGCACAAATTTGAATCAGTAGAACCAAAGATAATATCATCTACATATATTTGTACTAGTAGGGTATGGGACTTATGGGTTCTAATAAAAAGAGTTTGGTCTACTCTACCCCTTATAAAATCATTTTTCAGAAGAAAGCATGCTAAGGTCTCATACCATGCTCTAGGAGCTTGCTTGAGACCATATAATGCTTTATGCAATTTGAAAACATGGTCAGGATAAGTTGAAGAGATAAAACCTGGAGGTTGTATAACATAGACTTCCTCTTTAATGTCTCCATTGAGAAATGCACTCTTCACATCTATTTGGTAGATCTTGAATCCTTTATGAGCAGCATAGGCAAGGAATATTCTTATGGCCTCTAACCTTGCCACTGGTGCAAAAGTCTTGTCATAGTCAATTCCTTCTTCCTTAGAGTAGCCTTGAGCAACTAGCCTTGCCTTGTTCCTTATAATAACTCCTTGATCATCCAACTTATTTCTGAACACCCACTTTGTTCCAATAATTGAGTGATCCTTAGGCCTTAGCACTAGTTCCCAAACTTGATTCCTCTCAAATTGATGTAGTTCCTCTTTCATATCAATGATCTAGTGTGGATCTTGTTCTGCATCTTGAATGGATTGAGGCTCAACTTGAGATAGAAAGCAAGTAAGCATCAGGTTCTGGTTGACCTGATTTCTGGTTTGCACACCAGCTGAGATGTCTCCAATCACTTGGGAGATTGGATGATCTCTTATTGTTACTAAATCAACAGGGGGTGTTGATTGTTCACCAACCATTGTTGTTGTTTCCTCTTGTAGAACAACAACTGGCTCTTTTAGATGTTGCATATCCTCTTCATCATCACTGCTCTCATCCTTTTGCTGGATAAGTGGAGGAGCTGTATCCTTTTCTTTAACCTGTAATCTGTCCATACTTTCTGAAAGAGAGTGTACCTGCATAGGTTCTATGGTAGAAGCAGACTTCTCCTTATAAAACATGTTTGTCTCATCAAAAGAAACATGAACAGATTCTTCTATTTTAAGAGTAGATTTATTATACACCCTATATGCCTTGCTGATCATGGAGTATCCCAGAAACACTCCTTCATCAGCCTTAGCTTGAAATTTTACTAAGTATTTCTTGTCATTATTGTGAATATAACAAATACAATCAAACATTTTAAAATAGTTTTTTTTAGGTTTCTTCCCTTCTAGCAATTCATAGGGAGTCTTGCCCTTTAGTTTATGTATTAGACTTCTGTTCAACACATAGTTGGAGGTGTTCACTGCCTCAGCCCAAAAAGATAGAGGTAGGTGAGCATCTGTCAACAATGTAGTAGCAGATTCAATTAAGGTTCTATTTTTCCTTTCAGCTACCCGATTTTGTTGAGGAGTTCTAGGAGCTGAGAAAGTATGCCTGATCCCTTCACTCTGACAGAACTCTTGCATAAGAAGAGAATCAAACTCTGTCCCATGATCACTTTTGATCAGGGCAATGTGAGTATTGAACTAAATCTGTATACATTTGAGAAACTCTGTCAGACACTTAAAGTTATCAGACTTCTTCCTCAAAAAGAATACCCAAGTGAATCTGGAGAAGTTATCTACAATCACCAAAGTATAATATTTCCCTCCTAAGCTTTGCACTGTAATGGGTCTAAAAAGATCCATGTGTAACAGATACAAAATCCTAGGTGAATCACTCTTATTAAGTGACTTAAAACTGTTTTTAGTTTTCTTGCCTAATTGACAGGCCTTGCAGAGTCCTTCCTTCTTATAGGGGCCAGAAGGTAGTCCTCTAACAAGGTTGTCCTTGGACAGCCTAGCAATGGTTCTAAGGGTTAAGTGTCCTAGTCTCTTATGCCATAAATCATTTGGTTTGCAAAGTGAATTAAATAAGAAGAAATCTATGTTGGTCTAAAGGAAATCTATAAGATAAATGTTACCTTTCCTTTTACCTGTTAACACTGTTGTGTTATCCTCTGACTTGATCTGGCATAAGGATTTGTTGAATGTCACTTGATATCCTTCATCACACAGTTGACTGATGCTGATTAGGTTGTGCTTCAGTCCTTCCACATAAGCCACCTTCTTGAATGTGACTGAGCCAATCTGAACAGCACCATATCCTTTTGTTTGACCAAAGTTTGAATCTCCAAAGATCACTTTGGGTCCAAGTTTGGCTTTGAAGGATGTGAGATTATCCTTGCTCCCTGTCATGTTCTTTGAGCACCCACTATCCAGATATCATTGTTGGTTCACTTCTGGATAGGTCTTCACCTGCACATAATTAGCTTATATGTTTTTGACCTAGTTTAACTTGGGCCTAGGTTGATATCCTTTAAATTCAGAAATAAAAGACATCCCTGGCTGACTATTTTATCCTTCAGGATGGTATCTCCTAGGAGGTACTATCCATTAAGTATAAGGGTTGAAGCTTTGGGATGAGGGACTTCTAGGATTGACTTGAGATTTACCTCTGAAAGAAGGTTCAAAGCTCTGAGCTCCGTTCGACGATCGTCGACCTGAGTTCGACGATCTTGGGTCAGATTGTCGAGCTCCGTTCGAAGATCGACTATACCAGAGTTCAGAGTTTAGAAGTCGTCGATCTGAGTTCGACGATCCAGCCTTTGATCTCCGAGCTCTGTTCGACGATCGTCGAGCTCTCTTCGACGTTTTCTGTTGAACTTGATTTTCCTTAGGTAAATCTGGATTCTTCCTAGCTACCTCTACAACACCCTTTCTTTTATCGAAAATAAATTTAATTGGGGTTGTTAATACTATAGGTTGGCTGGATGAAGCACCCAAGCCCAGTGTACTGTTGAATCTTGAGTTCACTGTGCTTGTAATGTCCATCAGTCTGATGCTTCTCTCATTATGAGATTCTTCAAACTTCTTTGCCTGGGATAGCTCACTTTTCAGTGAAGCTATCTTTTCCCTACAACATTCTTACTCCTCAGAGAGTTTGAGGTTATTTGACTTTAGGATACTGTAGTCAGATAATTGATTTCTGAGAGAGATTATCTCTTTCTTAGACTTTAGCAAATCTAAACACAGTGTCTTAAATTCAATTTTAAAGTCCTCAGAAGTAAAATCAAAAGAGTTTATTACCTCATCCTCTTCAGATCCAGTTTCAGCTTCAGAATCAGACTCTTGTTCCTCATCAGAGTTTTGCTGGGAGGCATTGATTGCCATCATGAAGAATTCTTTTTCCTCAGCATCATCCTCATAATCACTTGAGCTGGATAAGGCTTCTGATTCTTCTTCTGTATCACTCCAGCTTTCAGCTACAAACCCCTTCCTTATATGTTTATTTTTTTGCTGGAGAAGGATTTGTTGCTGTTGTTTCCCCTGGAGTCCTAGTCTTTTCTCCTATCTTTCCTGTCCTTCTTGTCCTTGTTCTGATTTTCTGGACAGTCAGGCACAATATGGCCTAGTTTCCTGCATCCAAAATAGATTATTTGTTTATTATTTGATTTGTCATACCTTGGCTTCTCATGCCCTCTTGATGACCTCTTTCTAAAATCTTTCCTGGCCATTTTATAGAATCTTTTGGCCAGCAAGCTCATCAATTCTTCATTGCCTGTGACCTTGTCTTCAGGCTTCTCTTCTATGGATTTGAAAGCTATAGTCTTCTCCTTTCTGATGACTGGAGAAGTAGTCTTTTGCTCTTCTTCCCTATTCTTAATGAGCAGCTCATAAGATTTGAGCTTGCCCAAAAGAGCTTCTGTAGTTATTTTAGTTAGACTTCTGGCATCTTTAATTGGCCAGATTCTTGAATCCAAAGTGCTGGGGAAGCACATTAGGATTTTGTCATTTAGTTCAGTGAGTGTGATCTCCTTATCCAATGTCTTCAACTCACTAACTATCAGATTGAGCCTGTTGTACATATCTGCAACTGACTCAGCTTCTCCTTTCTTGAAATTCTCATATTGACTTATGAGATTGGATCTCCTGTCCTTCCTTTCATCAGCAGATCCTGAGACAATTTTAGATAACTTGTCCCATATCTCTTTTGCTGAACTGCATTCAGACACTTTTTGGAATATCACATCAGACATGGTCTGAGCAAGAATATTCATAGCCTTTGCATCTGCAACTTTCCATTTCTTTATTTCTGCATATGTTCCTGAAGGAGGTGGAACAACACTTGTAATTGTGATCACTTGAGGTCTTGGACAAACTGTCAAAACAGAGTTAAAAATGTCCTCATCAATAGAATTCATGTAAAGCTTAATCCTTGCCTTTCAAAGTGCAAACTTTGAGAGGTTGCACACTGGAGGTCTGGTGCTAGCATAATCTTTGTTCTGTGCCATGGTTTTGTATGAAAATAAATATAATATAAAAAGTAATAACTAACCTCTATAGAAGGTTTATCTTATCAAGGATCTTTTGGTTCAGGTGTTAGCCTGTTCAACCAGTCTGTTGAAAGTACAGATGTTGAATAACCAACCTCCCTCTGATACCAATTGAAAGTGAGGAAAAGATCTACCTTAACTCTAGAGGGGGGGGGGGGGTGAATAGAGTATTTTCAAATAATTCACAATTAAAAAAGTATAGCAGTTGAAGACTTAAATTTATGTATATGTGTAAGGTGCTTGCAGTGAAGTAAAAACTAAAGCAAGAAATAAAGAATCACATAGCACACAGCAAAGACAAACACACAACAATTAGAAGACACAAGGATCTATAGTGGTTCCCCAACAACCTGGGTACATCCACTCTTCAACCACCCTTGGTAGGAATCCACTGCAGGAAGAGTTGATCAGGTGTCCTGGGCACCAATGAGCTTTTGACAAGGTGCTTAAAAACCAAACCAGATTTTTTGATCAGGTGTCTTGCCACCACTGAGTTTTGATCAGGTCTTAGAAACTAAGACTTCACTTTTGAAGGGAGAGATAACCCTGTGCAGATGGTGGTAAAATAAAAAATGATGATGTCTTCTCTGTCTCAAATCACTGAGAGAAGACTAGTGGATTGTTGATGTTGTCAAAGCTCCCTCTGAGATGTAGAATGGTTCTAGAGTGAAAGCTTTGCTAGGGTGATATGTCTTCAGATGCTTCAGATCTCCAGCAGAAGATGATTCTAGCAGATGCTGAAATGTTTGGTGTCAGGAGTCCTTGATGTTGAAGCTTTTGAACACTTGAAGATTTGGAGGAGTTGAGCAGCAGAAGATATCCTCTACAGCAGAATTTTCTTGTGTTCTTGAAGATTCAGTAGATTTGAAAATCACAAAAGATGAACTGTTGATAAGATAAGTTGTATTGTTCAATCTATTGTGTTGTTATCTAATTCTTCTATATATTGTTGTTGTTATTGTTGTTGTCTCTATCTCTTCTGCAGGAGTATATCAAAAATCTGACTTAGATTGTCGTTATTCAGTCATAAATGACTTCCATAAATGATAACTGTCTCTGGGGAAAGTCATAAGCAACATTCCATTTAGTGCTTCCTTGAAACTTGCATCAGATTGCTTGAAACGGCTAAAAAATCCTTTGTAATAAATGTATAAAATAACTCTGAAAGAATTTGAATTAATTCCATAGCTGTTCTTCAATTTGAATTCTTAAAGCGTCGATCTCTCACAGAAATCATCGATCTGAGCTCTACGATCGTTGAACTGAGCTCAGAGATTGGATTTTCACAGCAGACAGAAAACGTTGACCTTAGCTCTACGATCGTCGACCTGAGCTCAGCGACTTGGAAAATAGCTAAAGACAAAACGTCGATCTGAGCTCGAAGATCGTCGACCGGAGTTCGACGATTTGCAGACTTGAGCTAAGAGTTGAACTGAGTTCTACGTTTCGTCGACCTGAGCTCGACGAAAATTGTCTTGTCTCAGTACTTAGTCCTGATCTCTGAATGGTCCTGGGGGCAGCTCCAAACCTAAGTTCTAAGCCCTAGACTCATTCTAATTTGACCTTTTCAACTATACAACTAGGTCAAACTATTTTCCTAATAACATAGTGATCCTTGCCCAAATTAGTAATAGGGTGTTCCAATACCTAAGTTTTGCAAAAGTGGGCTAGCAGAGCTTATGCCATTTTCTATTCATCTTCAAGCCAGTAACACAGAACAATAAACTTTTTAAGGCTTTAAGAAGAAGCAGAGCTCTGTAGAAGATTCTACACAGCACAAGCAGATTCAACTATGAAGATATATTGTTTGATATCATTTCCAAAATAACCTTGATTTGAAGAAGTCCCCCTTGAAGTAAGATAAAATGAGTTGTATTTGATGTTGCTTTCAAGTTAAGTGCTTGTAGGACTTAATTGCAAAGTACTCACAAATGTCAGATTACAATTATTCTTATAACACTGGACTATGCAATGTAATCTCTCATTCTATAGGACAGGGTGTTGAGTTATGTGTAATCTCTCTATTTGAGTGTACTTCATTTTCAAGTGTAGAGGAATCAAGGGAAAGGATTGTTGCTAAAGTTAGGAAGAATCAGAAATTTTCCTAAGTAAAATTCATCGAGAATACATGATGAGTTGTAAATATACCTACTTTTATAGTATTTTATTAAGTCGTTTTACTTTATTTTTACCTTTTTTGTTTGCTTTGTTAAATAAATATGCTTCTTTTTGTAAAAAAATAATTCTAACTTATCTTTTTTTGTTTTCTGAAAAATTTCAGGAAAAGTCAAAATTTGACCTGTCACGCCCGTAACCATGCCCGACACGCCCGTGACAGGCACTCAACGCCATCAGCCAGTCGACACTCAACGATTTTACTATTCAACACTCAACACCATCATGTCACGTCCGTGTCCAAGACTCGTCACGCCCGCGTTCGATGTCGACACTCAACGCTTCGTCAACTGTCAATGCTGCCGACATCGAGCTGCCAACCGTCCAAGACACGCCCTCTGTCACGCCCGTGACCATGGCTGTCACGCCCGTGACTGCCACGTATCACTCCCCGACCTTCTAGAATTACGCCAGCTCGCCGAGTTTGCCAAGTCAAAAACGCAACTGACCGACATGCCCCCTGTCACGCCCGTGACCAGGGCGTGTCAAACCCGAACTTTTTTGTCTATAAATAAAAAAATTCTGTGAGGGCCAAGGGTTCACTTTTTTTGAGCCAAATTTAGTGTCTTTTGTGGGCTTCCCTTGGTGCACTTTCATCTTCATATAAGGAGACTTTCTCTCTCTCCGTTCATATGTTTGTTTTAGCTTTTCCTTTTGCTTTGTAATAGTTTGTAATAACTTAAATTATGAAAATAAAAAAATGTTTTTCCTCTTTCTCTCTCTACATGGAATGAATGTGTATTTGGGTGCTTCACTTTCCTTCATCCTCTTTATCCTTATGTTTAGCTTTGTTCATCTTTATGAAAAGTGTGTGTATGTGTATGAGTGTAACTTGTCTTAATTTTTCATGCAATATGTTGTAATGTTAGGTTTTATTTTAGGCTTTTATCAAAAAATTGAGCCGTTATAATGGCAAAATTTAGTTTAAGTCTTCTTTTTAAAGAATTAAAGTTGTATTGAAAATTTTCTAAAGGCTTATATTTTCCTTCCTATGAAGTTGTAAAAGTGGGTTTAAAGTGTTTATATTTTTTTACTTAGCTTTGCTTTAGGATTGTAAAACCTGTTTTGTTCCTTTAATTTTTATTTTCACTTTTTAATCACTTCTACAAAATCCTATGGATTAAAATGTAAACGTTTTAATTTTTAAACAACTTTATTTCAACTTTGTTTTCAAAAACTTTTTCTTCAAACAATTTTTATTTCATCTTTTTAAATGTTTTTGGCAAGTTCTAAGGGTAGAAAAGTTATCATTTTAATTTTTAAAGAACTTGTATGTTTGCTTTATGTTCAATTCCAAGTGTTCAAACAATTTTTATTTCATCTTTTTAATTGTTTTTGGCAAGTTCTAAGGGTAGAAAAGTTGTAATTTTAATTTTTAGGTAACTTTCATTTTGTGTTATTTCTATGTGTGTGTGAGTGTATGAGAATAATCTTTTGTGCTTTCTTTCATTGCTTTATTCATTTTTGTAGAGTGTGTGAGTGTATGAGAATAATCTTTAGTGCTTTCTTTTATTGCTTTATTCATTTATGTAGAGTGTGTGAGTGTAGGTGTAAATTTTCATGCTTTCTTATATGCTTTATTCAATTATATAGAGTGTGTGTGTGTGCATTTATTTTCGCCTACTCGTTAAGAGTTAAACGGTGCTCTGCTTTAATTTACCGCCCACTCATTTTGAGTGGGACTTGTAATTTTCATTTTTTGTAACTTAGTTTCTTTTTATTTATGCATTTATTTCCGCCTACTCGTTAAGAGTTAAATGACACATTGCTTTAATTTACCGCCTACTCAGTTTTGAGTTGGACTTGTACTTGAATTTATTTCCCGCCTACTCATTTGAGTAGGACTTGCTTTATTTAATTTCTTTATGGTTTTGAAGTGTGTGTGAGTGCCTGCATCAATTAGCCTTCAATTTATCTAAATGTCCTGTTTTTTTTGTGTTTTCTCTTACAATTGTTTAGTACTTAATTTCAGCTCACTCTTAACTAAAAATCATAAATCCGTCCCCATACCGATGAGTGGCTAATCTCTATTAGCCTTCGGCATCGAAGAGCATTGGGAAAAATAAAATGATTTGAAATAATTAAAGAACTCTATTTTTATTTTAATTTAAGGACTTAAGGTTTGCCCCGGGTTAACGATGCATAGGACCACATAATCGATGTGTGGGCTCTATTTCCGTTATCCATACGCAACGCCGAGAGGCTGCACGTATAGACCGATCCCCCTTGGGTAAATAGAATTGCGTACATACCCTCGAAAGAGGACAAGCGTAGTTCTACCGAATTGGGTTCCCCACCCAATAGTGGGGTTCTTAGCGTAAAGCGGGCATTAAGAGGAATCCTTCGTCAGTCTAACGATCGTCGAATAGTCTTAATGTTTAGGTGAGCAATATTCCTAGAGATAAGTGCGCTCATATTTATGGAACCTCCACGGCCAAGTGCTTTTTATTAATTTAAAAACAAAGTTCGATAATTGTTAAGAATAATTTTAGTCTTAATCCGATTCGATGCCGAGCGTTAACCCGTCATCGAACTAACTTAGTAAAATTCAGCTCTCTTTCTTTCCGTTTTAATTAAACTAAAAATCCCACCTTACTGATAGTAAGATAATAGTCTTCCTGGAAGAGTAGATATAATCAACGCACCCCCGAGAACAATATGACCTCGGTATTCTCCCGAATACCGAGTACTACGCGATAGGTGCACTTGCCTCCTCTCGTTAGAAAACTCGATCTTCTAACTCGGCCCGCAAAATCTGACCATTTCGAACCACCCACAGTCGGTCACTGTTCTGCGGCCATCAAGTTTTTGGCGTCGTTGCCGAGGACTCCGGTTGTTATATCGAATCCGGGACTCTATTAATTTTACTTTATTTTCAAAAAAAATAAAAATTTTATAACAAAAAAAAATCCTTCCCCCTTCGTTGTTTTTTTAGGGTGTATGACACGTGGACAACCTTCGAGTTCTGAAAATCTAGAATTCGACCCTTGAGATCGACCGCTCTCTTGCGCGTATCCGATCTCTACGTCAAATTCCCTTTTTAGACCCCGCAGAATCTACCGGAGAACCCTCTTTCTCTTCCATGGCCGACCCAAATAATGCCCAAGCGGTCGAGCGTACGATGTCTTACTACGCTCGACCCAACTTGGATGATACGGGGTCGAGTATTGTTCGGCCTGCTGTGGCGAACAACACTTTTGAAATTAAGTCAAGTGTTATACAAATGATCCAAAATGCCGTGCAGTTCGACGGACAGCCGGATGAGGACCCGAATAACCACTTGTCTAATTTTTTAGAGATTTGCGATACTTTTAAGATAAATGGCGTCACTGATGGCACCATTCGTTTGTGCCTTTTTCCCTTCTCTCTTAAGTCCAAGGCCAAGGAGTTGCTGGTCTCCCTCCCGCGGGGATCCATCACGACCTTGGCGGAGTTGGCAGAGAAATTCCTTACTAAATATTTTCCTCCCGAAAAAACTGCAAGATTGCGGGCGGACATATCCTCCTTTGTGCAAATCGACTCCGAGTCTCTTTATGAGACTTGGGAGCGTTTTAAGGAATTTCTCCGTCGGTGCCCGCACCATGCGCTGCAAACGTGGTTGTAGGTACAAATTTTTTATAATGGACTGAATAGCCAGACGCGTCAAATGATTGACGCGACTGCCGGGGGCACTCTGAATAATAAGACCCCTGAGGCCGCCCAGGCTCTTTTCGAGGAAATGACTATGAATGCCTATCAATGGAATGTACCGCGGGCGCGCCATAATCAGGCGGGCCTTTATGAAGTGGATGCCACTGCTCAGCTAGCCCTTCAAGTCGAAAGGCTAACTAAGCAGGTGGCGGAGCTGTCTGTTGCCTCCTCCACTCCGCCTTATTTTCTTCCCCCCCTCTAACGTCTGCGTGGTCGACGAGTTCGTGGACTACATGGGAAATCTGGTGCGTCCCTCCTTTCAAAACAACCCTTATAGTAGCCACTATAATCTGGGTTGGAGGAACCACCCGAATTTCTCATGGAGTAACCCAAATAACGCGCAGCGCCCTCCTCCCTCTCCTTTTGCGCCCACATTTCCTCCTCCCCCTCCTATGAAGCCGTCCTCGGTGGAGGAAAATTTTAATCGTTATGTCGCGTCCAACGAGTCCAATATCCTGAACATCACCGGATCGCTTAAAAATTAAGAAATTCAAGTTGGACAGCTGGCGCGACTTATGTCGGAACGCGCTCTGGGGGCACTGTCAGGGAATACGGAGCCCAATCCCAGGGAGAATGCCAACGCTATAACCCTCCGTAGCGGTAAGGAGGTGGTCGATCCAAAACGGATCGATCCTCAGGTACATATTTCACCTCCGATCCCTCCTCCCTCTTCTTCGATTACGCAACCCTTACCGATTTTTAACGAAAAAACTATTTTAAACAAAGCATTGCCCTACCCGCATTAGTTAGATAATGAGCGAGTGAACGCGCAATATGAAAAATTTATTTTATTACTTAAACAAATTCATATTAATGTTCCTTTTTGCGAGGTCATCTCGCAAATGCCTAAGTATGCAAAATTTTTAAAATATCTTCTTTCTAACAAACGAAAACTTGAAAATATTTCGCATATTTCTCTTAACGCTGTCTGCTCGGCGGCTCTTACTAATAAGTTGCCCTCGAAACAAAACGACCCAGGATGGTTTTCCATCCTGTGCCTTTTTGGCGATGTATTAGTAAAATACGCCTTGGCAGACTTTGGCGCGAGCATTAATTTGATGCAGTTCTCGCTCTTCCTACGTTTAGATTTGGGTACTCCTGCTCCTACAAATATGCGCATACAATTAGCGGATCGCTCGATTAGGTTCCCCATCGGGGTAGTTGAGGATGTCCTTGTCCGAGTAGACAAGTTCACCTTCCCGGTGGACTTCGTCATCTTAGACATTGAGGAAGACGCCGAGGTACAAATAATACTCGGTCGCCCTTTCCTCGCAACCTCACGTGCGCTAATCGATGTAAGTAACGGTCATCTTCTCTTTCGGGTAGGAGACGACCAAGTTACTTTTTCTATTTACCACTTAATGGAAGACTCGTCGCCAAGCGACGATTTCTACTACTCTTTAGATTCTTTTTATGGAGATTGTTCTTCTCCATTTTCGAGTCCGAGTTCTTAAACGAATATTTTTTTCACTCAAAAATATTTATTTCGATGAGGATGCGTCTACGGATTTGCCTTTTGAACCAATTGGTTCAAAAGACGTTAGCACTAAAACCTCGCTAGAAGAACCGCCCACCCTAGATCTCAAACCATTACCCGAATCCCTCAAATACGCCTTTTTGGGGAAAAATGATACACTCCCAGTAATCATTTCTTCGCATTTAAGCGATTCGGAGACCTCCGATTTATTGGAAGTTTTGCTTAAACATCGTCACGCAATTGCGTGGAAAATTTCTGACCTTAAGGGGATTAGCCCTTCTTTCTGTACTCATAAAATTTTCTTAAACGATAAAAGACTTAGCATAAGCGCACGATCAGTGTCGCACGACCAGTGGTCGTGCGCACTGTTGCCAGCGCTCGTGCGATTGCCGAGACAGAACTTTGGAGAAAAGAACAGGTAGCCGCGCACGAACAGTGGCACACGACCAGTGGTCGTGCGCCCTAACGTTCGATGACCGTGCGCGGGTAACCTGTACCGTTTGGGATTTCCCGAACGACACCGGAACACGCATCACCCTCTCCCGACACTGCGAACAACAACTACGACACACCGAAAACGGCCTACGGCACACCTAACATAATTTCTACCTATTCTACTCGTTCACCACCACCACACAACTATGCCAAATCGTTCGAAACGGAAATCGGAGACAGAAATGGTAGAAACGAGTAGGATGCATGAATCGAAAGAAAAAAACAACTTGGCAAGGGCGAGAACACCACTTGCCTCGATTTCCGGCGAAGCTTGGTCGGCTTTTCCTCCTCTTCACGCACGAATCCGGCAACGAAGCACAAGGCCAAAAATCTGGACATTGCCGGCAGAAAACAAGTCAAAACCCGAAATTCAAAACCACAAGCAAGGCCACGAAACTTGGAAATCTTACCGTAGGAATGAAGGTCTTGACGAGAGCAATCTGAATCCACTCTCGGAATCGAATTCCGTCCACAAATGCTCCGGGAATCGGCGGTGGAAGGCAAGGGCTCGACGGTTTCTCCGTTTCTCTCGTACAGGGGAGGCGGTTTCCTATTTGGAGAAGATGATCGTGCTTTCTATTTCCATCCTATATATATATTAATATATAATAATATAATTTATTACAAAATTACATAAAGCACCAAAATGACGCGAAAACCGAACTACCTCGGAATTCGACGAAATTCGCACCGTAGCTAAATACCCACGCTACGAACACAACGGCGAAGTCGAAATTAATTTTCGACGAACAGAACTCGAGTCATACCCAAATAAAGCCAAACACCAACATCCCCCCGAGAGGCCACACCGGGTCACCCAAAACAACTCGGCTTGCTAGGGAGATCTTGCCAACAGGCTACAGAATAGGGTACTCAGTTCTAAGGAGCTAAACCACACTCCACAAATGGCACAACCCACGGAAACGCGTCATCGTAACGCCAAACGAGAATAAAAATAAACGCAGAAAAATCGGGGGCGTTACAACTCCCTATCAGATTTTGAAGGGGATAAAACCAAACATTTCTTATTTCAGAATCTTTGATAGCATGTGTTATGTCCTAGTTAATGGTAAACACTATCAAACAAAGTTTGCTGCCAAATCCCTAGAAGGGATATTTGTTGGGTACAACAATAACAGTAGGGCATATAGGCTCTACAACTTGACTACTCAAGTTGTAGAAGAGTCAGCCCATGTTGTTTTTGATCAGTCTAGATTGATTAACAATGAATTGTCTAGTTCTTCAGTTAGTTCTACAGGTCTAATAGATAGGCTGGACAAGTTGACCAACAATGATGAAGCTCCTACCAGGATGAATGATGGAAAAGATGCATGATGTCCAAGGGGAGAACAAGACTCTCTGGATGATGAAGACAATGAGGAGCATCAGGTGGAAGAAAATGAAGAAGGCAATGAGGGAGACAGGTTTCCTCCAGCAAGAAGAAACCTTAAGGATCATCCAGCTCACCAGATATTTGGTGATGCAATTCAAGGTGTTCTAAAAAGGAGATAAAGCATGAATACAGTTCTATGTTCTAGCTTCTAGTCTCAAATAGAACTCACGAAGTTTGAAGAAGCCATGTGTTGGGTATTGCATCCACAATTACCCGGATTTGAAGAAGACTCCAGTCAAGCTAAGATGGATTCACAAGGTATTTGACGCTCTTATGTCAAGTTATGCTTGCAGCTATTCCATGCTAAGTACACACCAATTTCAGAGTGCAGTGGGTCAATATATACGGGTCTGCGCAACGTAATCCCTCGTTGTGTAGATCAGTGTGTTGATTCATGTATGCTCTCTCTATTGGAGTGTACTTATTTTCAAGTACAGGATCAAGATAGATCAAGAGCAGAAGAAGGAGCAAGGATGCGTCAAAGACCAAGCTATCAAAATAAGGAAGGAGGAAAATCCTTCCAAGTAAAAATCGACCGGAATCACTAGTGATTCCCGCCGACTTTGACGGGAGTCGTTAGTGATTCCCGCCGACTTCGACGGGAATCACTAAGTGTCTCCCGCCGACTACCTCCGGCTGGCAAAATAAATCGGAAATTCTGCCAAGGCAGAATCGACGGGAGTCGGGAGTGATTCCCGCTGACATCGACGGGAATCACCAACGACTCCCGCTGATTTTGCCTTAGCCAGATTTCGCCGCTCGCTGGATCGGTCCAGGTCGCCATGCTCTGTTCGGCCAGATCTCAAGGATTTCCGAGGTGGGCCCCACAACGGTCTTTTAGGGTTTGCCTTTGGGTATAAATACGGACTTATTTCCATTGTCTACTGTACACACTAACCTACCGGAATACAAAAATCGGCCGTGACCTAGCGCATCGCGATCTCCACCTGCACACACATCACCGATCGGAAGTTGTCGCCTCCGCTGATCTTAGCCTGTCTCTGATCGCTCGACGACAGTACCGAGGTAAGCACCCGGTCTCACGTGTCTCTCTCGAGTTCTCTTGTCTTCGGATTCGTTGAACGAGACTTATTCTCCCTTCCGAATCGGTTGATACGTTTGATCCGACTGAGATCGTTCGAAGACCTAGCTTGCTTCGTCAAGAAGTTTGGATTTGCAAAGCATCCCCGCCGCACTTGCTTGCCGCCGCCAATCTTGACAAGATCCATTCCAAGTGAGAAATCCGGTTGTGGACTCTTCTTGCCTTTCGTGCAAGCTTCAACAAACAAAGAAGAACATCAGAATCTCCATAAAGCATTGTTTGTATTTTTATTTACTTTCAATTTGGTTGTAAAGGAATTTTCATTCCTATTTATAAGGGTTGGGTGCAACCCGTTGTGGTGGAGTTGTGACTCCATTGTTGGAAGGGTTCCTTCCGTGGTTAGGGGAGTGTTTCTCCTAGTGTTAGGATTGGATTTCAATCCGTTTGAAGAAGTGACCGAGTCGTCCATTGGTGGGAGATAGGACGAAGGGGGAAAGTGGACGTACCCAAATCGGGGAACCACTATAATTCTTTGTGTGTTTTCTGTGTTTTGTTTGCTTACTTGTGCAGGTTTATTTAATTCCGCAAAAGACTGAACGACACCTATTCCCCCCCCCCCTATAGGTGGATTAGGTTTACACTAGATACTTTCACCATGCTAGATACTAACTGGGTTGATGCTATGCAAGAAGAGCTGAATCAATTCAGAAGATGCAAAGTCTGGAAACTCGTTCCTAAACTAAAGGGTTACAACATTATAGGAACCAAGTGAATCTATAGAAACAAACTTGATGAGAATGGCACTATTATCAAGAACAAGGTCAGGCTGGTAGCAAAAGGCTACAAGCAAGAGGAAGGGATTGACTTTGATCAAACCTTTGCCTCAGTAGCAAGGCTGGAGGCTATAAGAATGTTTTTGGCTTATGCTGCCTATCAAGGGTCAAGGTATATCACATGGATGTAAAGTCAGCATTTCTGAATGGTGACTTAAAAGAGGAAGTCTATGTTGAGCAACCCTTTGGTTTTGTAAATTCTCATTATCCTGATTATGTATATAGGCTTGGGAAAGCTCTATATGGTTTGAAACAAGCCCTTAGGGATTGGTATGAAACCTTGTCTACTTTTCTTATTGAAAATAAATTCTCTAGAGGAAAGATAGACAAAACTCTATTCTTTAGGGAATCTAAATGCAAGATAATCCTAGTCTAGATATATGTTGATTACATTATCTTTGGATCTACTGAAAATAACCTTTGTAGAAAGTTTGCCAAACTTATGCAAGGGAAGTTTGAGATGAGCAGTATGGGTGAGCTGAAGTTCTTCTTGGATCTTCAAATCAGACAGACTGATAATGTATTATCCATATCTAAGTCGAAGTTCACCAACGAGTTGATTAGAAAATATGGTATGGACTCTGCCTCCACCATGAAAACTCCAATGGGAACAAGTATGCCTATAGGCAAAGATGAGACAGGGAAACCTATTGATGAGTCTTTGTATAGAGGGATAATTGGCTCCCTACTCTACTTGACTTCTAGTAGACCTGACATCATGTATGTTACATGTGTATGTGCTTGGTACCAAGCTTGCCCAAAGGAATCTCATTATACTGGAGTTAAGAGAATCTTGAGATATCTTAAGGACACCTAATCTAGGTCTTTGGTACCCTAAGAATAGAGATTTCATACTAACAACTTTCTCAGATGCAGACTTTGCAGGATGCAAAGAAGACAGCAAGAGTACTACAAGAACCTATCAATTCCTAGGTGGAAGGCTGGTGTCATGGTGCAGCAAGAAGCAGACCAGTGTATGCATATCAATAGCTGGGTCGTAATATGTAGCTGCAGACAGTTGTTGTGCGTAATTATTGTTGATAAAGCACCAACTGGAAGATTATGATATCAAGGTAAGTAGAATTCCACTGTTTTGTGACTCAACAAGTGTTATTTCTATTGCTAAGAATCCTGTATCACACAGTAGAACCAAGCATATAGAAATTAAATTTCATTTCATAAGAGAACATGTGGAAAAAGAAGATATTAATCTAGAATTTGTAAACACCAATAATCAAATTGCTGATATTTTTACAAAACCTCTGGATGAAACTAAATTAAATTATTTGAAAATTTAATTAGGTATGTTGAACCTAGAATAGGTCAGCTCAAGTATTCCTAAGTAGGATATGTCAATAGAAAATTTCTCTGGAAATTTGTCTGAGTACAATGTTTGTGTCGACACAAGCAGACTTTGTGTCGACACACTCAGTATGTTGTGTCGACAAAGAAAAAGGATGTGTCGACACAAAATAGTATCTGTATCGATAGGAGTATAGGTGTCGACACAACTCTGTCGAGACTTCAAGTTAGCTGATTTTTGTGTCGACACACAAAAATCAAAGTCGACACTCTATGTCGATACTTAACTAGTCAATGTCGATACTGACATAAGTATGTTGACACATAGACGTGTCGACTAAACATAAGTATTGTTGAGACCTAGTATTTTTACTAAGGTGCGTATTTTGAACTCCCCTTTTCACCTAGACTATAAATAGGTGGAGCAAAAATCTGGTCGACTATGCCTTCAGATTTCTCGACTCTAGACCTTGTGTCGACATAGATATTCTCTTCTCTTCTCTTCCATCTCTCTCTCCCTCCCAACAATGGCGCCGCATCAAGATGACAAAGTGAACGAAGGGTATGAGCTGGTTCATGGTTGTTTCACGACAGCATCTCCAGAAATTCAGGGTGTAATTAGCCAAATTTCAAAAAATGGTTTGGAATTCTTGGTCTCAAAAACGACGAAGATCTGGAAGAAAGAAGTCATGGAATTTTACACATCTGCAACTGTGGACACAGACGGAAAGAAGATCAAAGCCACTGTACAGGATTCCAGAGTAAAACTTACACTGAAGACAATCAGGAAATCTTTTCAGCTTCCCTTGGTTAAGGATACTGATGAAATAACTCCATCCCTGACTAAAGAAGCACTAAGTTGGTGCAGGCTGAGTCCTGATATCAAAGTTGGATCATCCATTACTTAGAAAGGGATGAATTCACAAGGAAAGTTTCTGTCAGAAATTATAGGCAAGGTAATGTTGTATAAAACTGGTGGACATGACAGAATTTCAGTCCACATGTTTAATCTAATGACAAGGGTCATATTCAAAGTGAAAACTGACTGGGCAGCAATAGTGTTTGACAAGATTCAAGAAGGAGTAAAGAAACCAAGCTTGGATAGGATCCTAAGTCTATGTTTATCTTCATTAATACTAGATGTAATGAACCAACTATAAGGATCCAAAATCAACCACATGAGGAGAATGGATGTGAGAATACTTTCTAGATGCGATAGGGTGTTGACAAAGGAAGTGTAACGCCCCCGGTTTTTCTGTATTTTGTTTGATCATTGTTTGGCGTTACGATGATGCGATTCCGGCCTTTTTCCGTTATTAGAGTGTGGTATTAGCTCTTTAGGTTCCTTTAGTGCCCTTTTAGTAACCTGTTTGCAAGATTCCCCAGCTAGCCGGAGTTCATTGTAGTGACTCGGCTGAGCCTCTGAGGGAATACTTGTGTTTTGGCTTCGGGTAGTGATAGCCTGAGTTTTGATCGTCGGATGTTGTTTTCGACTTTGTCGTTGTTTTCGTAGCTTGGTAGTTTAGCTACGGTGTGAGTTTTGTCGGAATCTGAGATCTTTGATTTTTCGCGTCATTCTGACGTTATGTTATGCTGCTTTATGATTGTGGCCGGTTTGGTGTGGCTTGTTATAAGCAGGATTTATTAGCTTAAGTGTTAAATTATAAGTTTGTTTTTAGTGGTTGGAGCTTGTACCAGGATTTATGCTAAGTCTTATTTATGCTTTTAGCCTGAGTTAGCAAGTAGAGCTCGGTTTGGGCTATGTGTGAGCAAATCCTGTACCTTTATATGTTTAAGCTTAGGTTATAGCTATCCGTACAGGTTGCTTGGGAGCTGATAGGCTGAGAGTATATAATTATGTATATATTCATATAGTTGTGCCATACAGCTTCGGGTTGGGTCAGCTTGGTGGCTAGATTCCTGTTAGCTGAGTACAAATGTATATATATACATAAATATGTAAGTGATGTATAGCTGGCGGGTTGAGTGGCAGATTTTCTGTACCTAGTGGCCGAGTATTTCAAGCTTAGGATTATTTTAATAGCTTGAGTGGAGTGAGTTTAGTTTTTTATTATATCTTAGTCTTGGGTGGGCATGATATTAAAAGGCACCAAGCTGTCTTTTTATTTCATTTCCCTTTTTCCAAGCTAGCTGCTAGCTTCCTACATAAGGAGCTCGGGCGGAGGTGCTGCAGCGTTGGCCGGCGGTGGCCGCTAGATTAGGGCTCGTTTCTCTCCGGCGACGGTGGATCCGAGCTACTCTCGTCGAGGGCTTGTTTTCTAGGTATGTGTTTTGAGATTTCGGGCTGTCAACGGGAGCTAGGGATTCCGGTTTCTTCTTCTTCTCTAAAAGCTTCAGATCTTGCTCCTAGGTTGCTGGTTTTGCTGCAGGCCGAGCCACCAGTACCAAGCTTGGCGTTCCAGCAGTTTTTCTCCTTGCCCGAATTAAGGCAAGTGGCTCCTTGGCCTTGCAGTTTTAATCTTTTTCTTTTTATCTTTGTTAGATTGCAGTAGATAGCCGTTTTCCCTTGCCTCTAGGAGCTGGAGCATCAGCGTTGCCCTTACTTTAGCCCCTTTCTCTTCCTCGGCTCCAGGAAACCGTCCATATTGAGCCTTAGTTTTCCTTTTTTTTTCTTCTTTATTATTTTTTTCTCATTTTCGGTTTGGGGTCCAGGTTTTAGTTGGAGTTAGGTTTTAGGCCCTGTTTGACGTTCCGGTCCGGCGGGAGGCCGGGGAGGAGAGAGAAAACGACCGTTTAGAATGGTCGACTGGCGCTCCTTCCACCAGCTGCAAAACACCGGGCCGGCACCCTTTCACGCCGGCCGTTCTCAGCCGGAGCCCGCCAAACACTATTTTGCCGGGCCGTTCACGCCGGAACGGAGCGGCGCTGGATTGTCAAACAGACCCTTAGTATTATTTAAGTGGTGGGCTAAGTTATTTTGGCTATTGAGGTCGAGTAGGGAAGGTAGGAGAGAGTGTTAGAATTAATTTTCAACTCTCTGTCTCCAGGCGTTGAGAGGGCTGTGGGCTTTGTTTTAAAATTTTTGCTAAGTCAAAAGCGTTGAGTGAGTGTACCTCACTCAATGCCTAGACTGTTAGGCTTATGGCGTTGAGTGTGGTGCACCCACTCAACTCCATGGTTTTTTTTGGGCTAAGACTTTAGCCTTGGGATGTGTGTTCCTTTAGGATTGTTTGAGGAGTTCTTCCTTCCTAAGGGAGATGTTGGGGTGTTCGGCTAGTTTTCGCATGCCGACTCGTGGACTATGGCCGGAGGGGGGGTGTTTTCTGGACTCTGGAGGGGTTAATTGTATGTGCTGAGCTATGGACACAATAAAGTCTGGACAATGGGTCCGACTTGTTTAGGTGTGTGTACCCTAAGGCTGCCACCGGTTGTGTTCACCCTTGAGTATTTATTGTGGGGTCTGGTCGTTGGTGCTGGTACTGCCACCCACCCCAGCCCTTATTATTTACACCCCGGTCATTTGCCCACAAAGTTAGGATGGTTAGCTCTCCCTTTGCCTGCTTTTGGCTTTTCCTGCTAGTATACTGATGCTTTACTGATGTAGGTTGGTTCTTTCTGCAGAGCAGGTAGCTTTTGTGCTCATACTTGGTGTAATTTACCTTTATTGTTCTTTTTGGCAATATATTTTTTCCCTTCTTACTAGCATGTCTTTTCTTCTGCTGTTAGCACTTTGTTGCCGGGTTGGTAAACCCTTCTTTATTATTTAGTCTAATGCTCCTTTTCTGTTGATTACTTCTTTGCTGAGGTGTTCTTTCTTGAATGCCTCAAGTCCAAGTTGTAGCCGATAGAGCGGATGTTTCCCTCTAGTGGGTTTTGCTGCTAGCCTCCAGGGTAGCTGAGTTGTAGATCTTTCACCTGGTGAGGTAGTTATTCTCTTTTTCTGTATAGACATGCACACTCATCGGTGGGTTCGTGTTGGGTTGTCAACGCCCACTTGTGGCTTACTTGTTTTGCTGGATATGAATTAAAACTGTTGATTTTTTTTGCCCCCCTTGGGGTTGCTTACTTGCTTCTGGGAAGGTTTTATGCTAGGTTGCTTGTTAGGTATTTTATAACCCTAAACTATTATATGTACCTCATGCATATCATATTTGCAAAACTAAAGCACTATCTTCTTTAAGCATAAAGAATATCTTTCATATATAAATACTATACTCACCTTAGGAGTCATGCATACCATAAGTGATCCCTTGAGGGCCCTTATACTCGTTTAGGATGTCAAATCAACTAAATCAAAGTATTTTTCGCTGCAAACAAATATATTTTTCCTATCGTAGACTAGCTGATCCACTGTGCCGAGGAATACGGCCTTATAATAAACTAGTTTTCTTCTATTTCTAAACTAGTGATTTGAAATCTTAGTGCGTTGCCTGAGCGTCAGCAGTTATCCCCTGCTGGGCGTGGCATCACAACGCATGTTTTCCCGTACTCTGATACTTCTTAACCTCAGGGGAAAATGCGAGTTATAACAGGAAGTATCTACACAACAGAAACAAATAAAGAAAGATAAAAAGTAGAAGAAAGTTGCTCAACAAGAAGAATCCTCAAGTTATTCTAAAGAGGGGGTAGTCTTCAGCTCACATGAAGACCAGCAACAAAAGGAAGCCCAATATCAAGTGGAGGGCAGTGAGCCCCTGGATCAATATATAGTCTCAACTCCAGGAGGAGAAAACCCTAAACTAACTGAGCTGCCTGCCCAAGGGGGAGACATTGCTGAAGCTGCCCTAGAGAGTGAATTAGCTGCTGATACTGTTATGGACATAGTATCAGAAATCAATAATGAAGCTCAAGACATTGTTGAGAAAGAAGCTCAAAATGAGCAAGTAAGTAACTCCTTTAAAGAGAGGGCCCTGGACAAAAAACCTGGATGTCTAGAGAAAACCTTTTGCGGTTCAAACTAATCTTGTTCCTCCTATACAGGTACAGCAAGAGTTCACTATGGAAGAGCTCTTTTCTGATTTACCTGATGCAAGAACTGAGGGGGAGCAATCCTAGATTGAAAGGATATGCCAAGGACTGAGGGGGAGGAGATGCTACATGTCCCATATACTAAGGAAACTGTTGATATAGAAAGCTCCTCACAATCCTCGGATGATGAGGAAGCCTCTTTAGCTAAGAAGAGAAAAAATTGTTGTCATTAAGAAAAGGAGCTCAGGCTACAAGAAAGCCTTGCAATCAGTCACTCAACAACCAGCTCCAAACATGGATATCAGTTCATTACAGGTCCAATTGCAAGTTAATATGGATGAGCAAAGGAAGTCTCTAGAAAAATATGTGGATAAATCAAATAAAGAAATGTAGTTTCAGCTGGCTCAGGACATAAAGTCAATTAGATTTGAAGTCAATCTGCACAAGAAAGAGATGATAGATTGTTTCTATAAGGGAGGCAATGTTGTAGTTTATTTGGCTGAGCAACAAAATCTTATCAAGACTGAGATTGAGGTCATTGCCACAAAGCAAGGGTATGTTTTGGAAAATCAATTCAGATCTAATGAAAACCACAAAGACTGATCCCATGCAGAAATCATCCAGAAACTGGGAAGTATTTCAACAGATTTGAAAACTGAAATATCAAAGCAGATACAAGTAGATATAGCTGCTATTCAAACAGCTATTGAAGCCTCCCAAAAGACAATTTCTTATACCTTACTGAAGTTCAAAGACTATTACAAAAAAGGTACAGAATATCTGGCTGATCAGATAAGGTTTCAGAAGACTGATCTAAAGAATCATATTACTAGAGAAGTCATAAAGGGGGGAGATTGTTAGTCAAAGCTAGCTCTGACCATGCTAAATGGATCTATAATTCCATCAGAGCTACACTTGGCTTTCCTCCTTTATGTGATGATGACAATATTACTGAATCTGGAATACAACCTGCTCATATTGAAGGAGATCAGCCTGAAGTTGCACAAGTTATTTACCCTCCTGTTGATTTTGACATGGTTCAATAAGAAGTGAAGACAATGTACAATCCTTCACAGGAGGCATCAAAGGTGATCATTGAAAAAGTAG